>CM042174.1:27899789-27998680 GCA_023376005.1 Doryteuthis pealeii | reverse complement strand
CACAGGAGAGAAGATGTACACAATAAATTTCATTATTATAAATATTGTATTTGCAATCAGGTCTTTTCACTGAGCAATCAGAAATTTTATTGCTATGGTAACACAAATCCTGTTCACAACTAAAGTTTTATGTTACTAGAACAACATAATTGTTCATTACTCTTTAATAAGACCAAAAGGTGTGATTAATGTATATTATTGTATCTTGCCTTTTGCCTAGTCTACATATGCTGGAATTCATGTCCGTTAAGTAGGATTTAACCCTAATCATTTTCAGATGTAGACTATGCTGACAACCTCGCACTTCTTGCAGATACACCGACACAGGCTGAGGCACTACTACACAGCCTGGAGGAGGCAGCAAAGAATGTCGGCCTCTATGTGAACTCTGATAAAACTGAGTTCATGAGCTTCAAAAAGCAAGGAGACATCTCCACACTAGACGGTAGGCCTCTTAAACCAGTAGAAAAATTCACATACCTAGGTAGTAATATCTCATCCACAGAAAGCAATGTTAACACACGAATAGGAAAGGCATGGTTGGCCACCAAAAAATTATCAGTCGTATGGAAATCGACCTCCCTGACAAGCTAAAGAGATGATTCTTCCAGGCTGTGGTTATATCAGTACTGCTGTATGGCTGTACGACTTGGACCCTAACGAAGCGCCTAGATGGGAGCTGCACACGAATGCTGCGAGCGGTCTTGAATAAGTCGTGGAAACAGCACCCCACAAAGAAGCAATTGTATGGCCACCTGCCTCCCATATCACAAACCATACGAGTAAGGAGGGTTAGGCATGCAGGAACACTGCTGGAGAAGTAGGGATGAGCTCGTAAGCGAAGTACTACTGTGGAAGCCAGCACATGGGCATGCTAACGTGGGCCGCCTAACCAGGACCTACATCGACCAACTATGTAAGGATGCTGGCTGCTGCGTGGAGGAGCTCCCAGAGTCGATGAATGATAGGGAGGGTTGGCGAGAGATCGTCATGGATATCCGTGCAAATTGCGCGACATGATGATGACGATGATGATGATGATGATTGTATCTTAGACGTAAGTGAATTATAATATGGCCACAAAAAAGCAATCATCTTTTTTAAAATGTCAGTAATTATTGGAAGAATAGAGCATGAATCATTATCAAGTCATGCTAACAGCATAGATTCCCTTGACTCTCTTGTGCCATCCGCTCCCTATCAGTCATCACTCCAGGCAGGAGAAAAAAAAAAAGAGAAAAAAAAAGAGGAAAAAAAGAAAAAGAGAGAGAAAGAAAAGGAAAAAGAGTAGATGAAGTGTAAAGAAAACGATTAGGGTTAAATCCTACTTAACTGACATGAATTCTACCATCGTATATCACCGTGCCGAAAGAAAAGAAAAATACTAAAAATCAAGGAATTAACCGAATTTAATGAAATTTCCAGTGTTGATATATTAATAAATAAAAGATATAATGCACCAGTTATTTTATTTTAAAACTTTTACATTTGTTCTGGTCAATTAACTTTGAACCACGTATGTTTGTGAATCTGTGTTACGCCTCAAAGATATTTGATTTTTAGTATTTTTTTTCTATCTTTTGGTGGGGTGACATACGAATCTGCTGGGGAAGTAAGGATGAACTCATAGTTGATGTTCTCTGTAGATTTCTATACATGGACACACTAGTGCTGGTCGACCAGCAAAAACTTACATTTATCAACTCTGTATGGACACAGGATACCATGTTGAGGACTTGCTACGAACGATGGGTGGTGAGAGAGAATCCATGGAACCTGTGCTGTCAATTATTTTCTGTCTTGGGTCAATTAGAATCATTACTTCATTTTGAAAATGTGAAATGTCAAAATTATAATTAAGATAATTAATTTCAGTTTTTATTTCTTTAATCACATTCCTAATTAGCCAGAATTTTCTTTACACTTTGTATTTTGTAGAATGGCCTTTAAATTCTTTCACTTAGTTCAAACATTTTGGGGGTAGCCTTCCACAAGTTTCTCCCAATACACAATTGGAAATTTGGCCTATTTCTTCGGACATGTTGTATACTGGCATCAAATGTCTATATGTTATATAGCAGCTTCTAATTTGGCCTATTTCTTCGGACATGTTGTATACTGGCATCAAATGACTATATGTTATATAGCAGCTTCTAATTCATGCTTGTATGTTAGTAGTCGGGTATATATGGTCACGTAGTGAAGTATGTAGTTGTCGTTTAATGAAATCTATAACACATGCGTATAGTAGGAGTTTTGACTTTATTTCTTCTTCTCGGCTGTACGTGGTGGGTGGCGAGCGTTGACAATGAAATGACCGAGGGTTGACAATGACTACTACTATTGAGATGACTGGCGATGGTGAGGTAAAGGGGTGGGTGGTGGCGTCTCACCGCGTTGTGCTCTGTTCGCCGTCCGCTGTCTGACTGACTTGTCGGCTCGAACCCTCAGATCTTTTATATTGATAGGTACTCCTATGCATCTTTATCTTTTGATCTGATAACAGGCATTTGTTATATATTTCTTTATCTTCTCTCTGCTTCTTTGACTGGAAAGCCTCGCTTCCGTTTTTTAACTTCTTTGTTTTTTACCGGGAAAAAAAGATCCTACTTCCGAATATACAACAGACAGACTTGTGGGGAAGTCCCCTTTGTTTAGTAGCTAATGTGACGGACTTAGACATTATAGTAAGCAAGTTTAAACTCCTGTTGTATTATTACATTCACTTTCGGACTAATACCAATGGGAAAAGTATGAACCCACTCATCCCCCGGTTTAGCTCAGTCGGTAGAGCGTCGGACTAAGAACCACAAGGTTCCAGGTTTGATATCAGCCCTCATCAACTGAGTAGCACAGAGATCTGTGCGGTAAAGTGAGGAGCTGATGGTAGGTGTGGCGCTCCGCCTCAGACACCAAAAACAATCTCCTTAGTCTAGCGCTAGTGAAAAGGGGATAGACTCCCTCACTGTTTGGCTGATACCAACTTTAGGTCATCCTGACGACTTTACTACTTTACTGTTTTTTTTACCAGGATGCCTTTTGGTATTAAATAACCCATGAAGGTTGATGTGCCATTAAAAACAAAGAAACCAATCCAGACAGACCTGAATCAGGTTTGTAGGTCTCTTTGCTCTTTTTGGTTGCTATACCAAGGTTAAAGAGTCCAGTCTACCCTACTATTTACCCATAGCTGGAGGGAGAGTAGTTGGATGCATACCTTTCCCAAGAGATTTCCTTCACTTAAACTGGTTGCCTATCCAAGGTTAAAGAGTCCAGTCTACTCTACTATTTACCCATAGCTAGAGGGAGAATAGTTAGATTCATATCCTTTCTCATGTATATGTATTTATCTAACACTTTTGCAAAATGCGACACTAGGTCAATTATCTTAGTGAAATTTAACAGGTTTGAATAAAGAATTTCCTTCCTTCTCCTAGGCTGGTTGCCATACCAAGTTTCAGGAAACCAATTTTCCCTACTATTTACCCAAAAGTGGAGGGAGAATAATTGGATTAATACCTTTCCCAAGAGTATTAGCACTATGTGAAATGCAAACACCCTCGCCCAGGATTTGAACTTGTGTCTCTGTGTCCATTTCCTATGATGATAACCATTATATAACCATTTTATATTTGTTAGTAGTATAATAAAAACACTATTAGAATATTTGGTAAATGAGTAATACTAGCAGTACCTGTGGATATACCACAGTATGATAATTGAATTATTGGGTGATGTAAAAATACATTTTTGAAAGATATTGCCTGAGGGGATGGGAGTTAAAAAGTCAATGTCATATTTTTGCCTTTATATAGTTTGTTCTAATGGCATTATCTTGTGCTGCGATTATAAGGGATTCGGTTTCTCTTTTGAGGTTTCCTTTTCTTAGCCATGTCCATGTCTTCTGGTGTGATATCTCCTGAGTTTGGTGTTTAAAGTACCCATGTAGTTGGGTTTTTTCCCATTTTTTTTTTTTTTTATTTTTTATGTATTTCTGTTTGTCACTGTGTTGTAATTGCTTTTCTTAACTGCTGCAATTAGTCTTTCCTTACTGTGATTAGTGTATTCATCAAGTGCTCGGATTGTTTTTAGTTTAAATAAACAAGAATTACGACAAAAAAAGAAGCGACCCCCTGCCAAAATACATTACTTGTCGAAAATATCTATCTATCTCCATTTGTTCATATCTATCTATATTATTTTGTTTGTTTATCTATCTATCTATCTCAGTCTATTCCAAACTATATATCCATCTTCATATCTAAACAAGAATTGCGACAAATTACGCTAAATAAACAAGAATTACGACGAGCTGGGGTCGTTATTTTGATAATCACCTGGTTGCAATTTTTGAGGCAGGAGACCGGGACGCACTTCCTCATAAATTACCAAATATTCTAATGTCCCAGGGACTATGGGATGGACACACTTAATGTCAATCCCTATAGGTCATTGTCCATTTGAATAGCCTATTTTTAACTAAACTTCCTCAGGATGTTAACCATTTTGTGAAGTACACCAGTCCCTCCAACAATAAGATGCTGTCACTCCCATGAATCAGGATTGGGATGGTATTTTTTGGTTTGTAATCTTCTATAAACAATAAGGATTATGGCTACACATTACAATATCTGTTTTGTTCTAATGGAATATTCCACACTGTCTCTCACCTATGTGGTCTGACTAGATATATAATAAGCACATCATTATGCTGGGCTGGCTTTGAGGATTAGTAGTGTGCCTCATTATTCCTTGTCTGTCTTATTGTATCTCTCTGCAATAAAACCCTCTCACCCATGTGGTCTGACTATATACATAGTGAGCACGGCATTATACTGGGCTGGCTTTGAGGATTAGTAGTGTGCCTCATTATTCCTTGTCTGTCTTATTGTATCTCTCTGCAATAAAACCCTCTCACCCATGTGGTCTGACTAGATATATAGTGAGCATGGCATTATGCTGGGCTGGCTTCAAGGATTAGTAGCGTACCTCACTCTTCCTTGTCTGTCTTATTGTATCTCTCTCCAATAAAACCTTCTTACCCATGTGGTCTGACTAGATATATAGTGAGAATGGCATTATGCTGGGCTGGCTTCAAGGATTAGTAGCGTACCTCACTTTTCCTTGTCTGTCTTATTGTATTGTTACATAATTATTAGATTCCTAACACTTATGTACCATTAGTGTAGAAACCAAAATGGCTGTTATAATTTGCAGCCAGCAGCCTTGAAGGATTGAGTGACTCGGCTTGACCTCAGTCTGATCCTCCCTCTGGGGGACCGTGAGAATCGGTGGTGAAGACCCTCTTCCGGTTTAGACTAGAAAGAGAGTTTAGTTCAGTATCGGCCAAACCACAAAAGTGGTAAGTCGTGTTAAGCGCACGGCCGACTCAATCTGCACAGGTAGTCTGGTGGGGATTTCCGAAATAAAATATGATCTAAAGCAAATCGAAGTCTTGGGTTACTATCTAAAAACTACCAATGACACAGGGCTTCTGATAAAGAGAAATCCCCAATGGAAGACCAGACACAAAGTCCCCAAGACGAAGTCCAGATGCTAGAACGTAAGATACCAAAGATGAGCAGAAGAATAATAGAAGTAAAGAGAGTATACAATAGTATCTCTCTTCAATAAAAAAAACCCTCTATCTTAAATCTACGAACATGTTGACTGGTTCTTCCACCCAACTACAACCATGTCTGATTGTATCCCTTTTAAGGACACGTGTTTCATCAAACCAGTGAACATTTTTTTCAAAAACTAAGAATTTTTTCTTCGATATGATGTTGCAAACTGTCATTTTATAATCGTTTCTTTGCTAAACTTTCAGGTTATAATATTCATTTTACTCTGGATATAAATACTTTTTCTTCTTTTTTTGAGGCACAGAGTGTAATGGTTATCATTGAAAGAAATAAACATAGCAAACTGAGTTCAATTCCTGATAGGGCTAATACTCTTGGGAAAGGTATACATTCAACTATTACTCCTCCAGCTATGGGAAAATAGGGCAAACTGGATTGTTTAACCCTGGTTAGGCAACCAGTCTAGGAAAAGGAAAACTCTGAATTCAAACCTGTTAAACTCTGTTTAAAAATTTGACCTTGTGTCATATCCTGCGAAGGGGTTAGGTAAGTATATACATACTTTTTTACCTATATCCACCAGTATCTTTTCGAAAATCCTTTGCTATTGTTCTGGTTACAAGCAATCTTCTGCACATGGGCACACTAGCGTACGGCCAACCAGCAAGGACTTGAATTCATTAGATCTGCAGGGGAAAGGTATTTGTGGCATACTGGCTAACGAGCTAGACTGTTGTTACATAATTATTAGATACCTAATATTTATGTGCAATAGTGTAGAAATCAAAATGGCCGTTATAAGCTGCAGCCCATGGCCTTGAAGGATTTGAATGACAAGGCTTGACCTGTCCTGATCCTTCCTTCCGGTGGATACCGTGAGAACCGGTAGAGAGGACCCTCTCTTCCAGTTTAGATAGTAAGTAAGTTTCAGTCAGTTAGAGACTAGCAGCCAAGCTCGACGGAAGGGTAAGTCGCGTTACACACGCTCCCGTCTTAATCTGCACAATTTAAAAATAAAGTAAGATCAAAGCAAATCGGAGTCTTGTGTTATTACCTCTAAAAACTAACAATGACACAGGGCTTCTGATAAAGAGAAATCCCCAATAGAAGACCAACTCTCTCTCTCTCTCTCTCAAGAACAATATAAGGATAAATTGAATAAATGAGCCATCTGAAAAGCAAAAAGACCAACGAAAAGGACTACTAGATCTGTGTGCGCTTGTAAACAAGCCAACATGTACGCTCGTGCATAGAAACGAACAAGCATTGTCGTTCTCATGATTCAGCATCGTGGAAAGGCGCTACGTAACACAACATACGATAGTCATGTAGTCGAAAAGGGGTTGTTTATTTATTTCTAGGCTCATGGGTTTTTTTTTCAGAGAGAAGAGAGAGAGAGAGTAAGATCAAGCTGTTCTATTGTAAATCATGTTCATGTGTGCTGTTTGTTATTAGCCTAGATATGTCATCGTGCGACCCATGTCTGCCTCCGACGAAGGCCCAGACGAAAAAAGACCGATTTTTTTCTCTTCTTTTCTTTGTCTTGGGTGGGGGAAGGGACACATCCGCTTCTGCCCTCCAGAAAACCTGGGACTTCTGTTTTTATTTTTTAAATCTAGTTCAGGGGTCATTGGTCAGTCAATGGCTGGCACCTGTTGAGTGTTTACAATTCCAAACTTTAACCTCTTTTTGTTCTTATTTCTTTTTTCTTCTCTTTCTCCAGAAATCGATTACCGTTTTCTTTTCAATCCCCAAATTCTTATTTCTTTTCTTCTCTTTCTCCAGAAATCCGATTACCGTTTTCTTTTCAATCCCCAAATTCTTATTTTTTTTTCTTCTCTTCTCCAGAAATCCGATTACGTTTTCTTTTCAATCCCCAAATTCTTATTTCTTTTTTCTTCTCTTTCTCCAGAAATCCGATTACCGTTTTCTTTCAATCCCAAATTCTTATTTTTTTTCTTCTCTTTCTCCAGAAATCCGATTACCGTTTTCTTTTCAATCCCCAAATTCTTATTTTTTTCTTCTCTTTCTCCAGAAAATACCGTTTTCTTTTCAATCCCAAATTCTCTGTAACCATAATAATTACGATACAATTTTTATACTTTTTATGGATTCCTAACATCATTTTTATCCGTTTTAATTTCAGTTAACCAAAATGACTGACTGTTTCATCTCTTCCTCTACGGCATGGCTTCTTTTTACAATGGCCGTCATTTACTACGTCCTGCGATGGATCTTATGGAAATTGACTGTTGGCTCTTACGATGAAAAGTATGTTTTCATCACTGGATGTGACATGGGATTTGGAAACCTTTTAGCCAAGAGACTCGCCTCGATGGGCTTCAATGTATTTGCCGGTTGTCTTACGGAAAAAGGGATTGCTGACCTGGAAGATGTTGGAAACAAAAAGCTTAAAGCAGTCCTATTGGACGTTACCAAAAAAGAAGACATTGAACGATCAAAGAAATTTGTGGAAGAATCCCTACCCAAAGATAAAGGTAAAAATATTATCTTTTTTTTTTATGTTTGTATTATAGGAAAGGCTAGGGGAGTAAACCCCCGGAAAATAAATCAGGAGGTGGAGTCCCTAAGGTGGTGTGATGCTGAAATCCAGTATTACCCATTTACTCCTGCGACACTACCGTTGCCGAACTGCATTGGTCCCTTACCTTTCCTTTGGATTACAGCAGCAGTGTGGAGAGGGGGAATTTGCTGCATGGGCAACAGCTCATCCTCCATATGAACCCACCCAAGCTATGTAGTTCAAGTTAACAAAAAAAAAAAAAAAAAACCTTGACACTACACCATCGGGTAATTTATGAGGAAGTGCGTCTCGTCTCCTGCCTCAAAAATTGCTACCCGGTGACTATTAAAATAACGATATTCAAAACTATCCATCTTTATATCTATCTATCTATCTCAATTTGTTCATATTTATCTATATTACTTTAAATACTAAGAATCTTTTTTTATTCATGTTTGTTTAATGTCTTGTTTTTAGTTTAAATAAACAAGAATTACGACAAAAAAAGAAGCGACCCCCCCCCAAATACATTTACTTGTCGAAAATATCTATCTATCTCCATTTGTTCATATCTATCTATATTATTTTGTTTGTTTATCTATCTATCTATCTCAGTCTATTCCAAACTATATATCCATCTTCATATCTAAACAAGAATTATGACAAATTACGATAAATAAACAAGAATTACGACGAGCTGGGGTTGTTATTTTGATAGTTACCGGGTAGCAATTTTTGAGGCTGGAGACTGGGACGCACTTCCTCATAAATTACCCGATGGTGTAGTGTCAAGGGGAGGTTACTCTCATTTATGTAGCTAATGTTCAGATTACCCAGAATTGCTCATGATGAAATAGTAGTTATTGTCATGGGAAATAGATTTAGTTACCTCAGTTCAAATCCTGCATGAGGCTATTTGCATTTCACATAGCATAAATACCCTTGGGAAAAGTATGAAGGGGGGTGTATAGTTTACTCGTTAGAGCCGTAGGAAGTGGACTTGTCGACCGAGTTCAAATCCTGGACGAAGCCACAGTTCACATAGCGCTAATACCCTTGGGAAAGGCTAATGTTCAGATTACCCAATTCTGCTATAAGTAAAGTAAAGTCGACGGGGAGGCCTAAAGTTGGTATCAGCCAGTCAGCGAGGGAGTCTATCCCCTTTTCAATAGCGCTAGACCAAGGAGATTGTTTTTTGCGTCTGAGGTGGAGCGCCACACCTACCATCAGCTCCTTACTTTACCGCACAGATCTATGTGCTACTCATACGCTGAGTTGGCGGGGAACGGTATCGAACTAGGAACCTTGTGGTTTCTAGCCGAACGCTCTACCGACTGAGCTAGTGCAAAAGCAAATGTCCACCAAAGCGAACGAACGACAACCGCAGCGGCCTTTAGCAGTGGCAGCAGCACCGGACTGAGTCCCCCCACGATCGCGGTGAACGGTCCCACCCACTTACCCCTTGGCGGTTTCACGTTCTCTTGAACTCTCTCTCCAAAGTTCTTTTCAACTTTACCTCACGATACTTGTCGTATTGAACCACTTATGAAAGCAACCTTATCAATTTTGGGACACCTTCGAGCTAAAACTCATTAATCTATCAGTTCTAAAAAAAAAAACGAAAGATTGAGAACTTTACTTAAACATTGTCATCACACTTAAGTTTTATCTTGAAAGTTTTTTTTTGTTTTGCCTTTTTCAAAAAAAGAAATGAATAAATTGTTGACAGTCCTAAGTCGATGAGATTAAAGAAATCTTAAGAGTTGAAAATTTAGGACAAGGCTGAATTTTTGTCGTCAAGGTTCTTTGCATTTGGTAATTAATCACTTGACTGCAAGATTGAAAATTATTTAGAAACTGATAAGCTGGTGAAATGTTGAATGCACTAAATTTGGGACCATATGACCTTTAGGCACCCCTTTTGCGATCTCGATTCATAAGGACATGTTTTTCATTTACACCGTCAAAATTTGTCTGTTAGGGTTAGGGGTTAGTTTATAATTAAAAAAAAAAAAACTCTAAAAATCGTCTGTTAACAAACTTTGACGGTGTAAATGAAAAACATGTCCTTATCAATCGGGATCGCAAAATGGGTGCCTAAAGGTCATATGGTCCTAGATTTGTTGTAACATTGTGGGTCTCTGTAGTTTATCAGAGGCAGTCCACCAGGTCAAAGTGGAATGTCAACAAATCTGGTGCACCGCCCTGTCGGCTGGGGCGTTAGAATGCACCGACTACACCTCTGCAGAGGGGTAAGACTCCCCCAATGGGGCCACCTGTTGGCTGTGGGTGCGACCCGTAATGCTTAAGGATAGAGCCCAGGTGGATGAGCAGTTCATGACATGCAATACTCAGAGTATTACTCCACTTTGACCCTATCTTGGGCTAGACGGGCAGTCGGAGAGGCCCCCTCCGATCAATCGGCTGGTCATGTCAAGCCCTAGCACCTATATGATTTTCCCAACCCTATTGCCCTTATGGCAAGCCCCAACCCCTTTTTATCATATGGTTGCTAGAAGGCGGTGGCTGCGGGTCTACATGTCCTGGGAATGACGTTAAACTCTATCTGATGGTGAGGTTCCAGTTCTGGAGGTTTGGGGAATGTGGAGCACCCCTTCATCACCATTGCTCCCTGGTCCACTCTGACCCGGAGTGGTAGTACCTGTTAGGGTCCCATCTATGAGTTAAATAGAAAAATGTATTTATAAAAAAATAGTATTATCCATTAAGAATTGATTAAGAATTATAGAGTTTATAATTTGGGTTAACAGTTTATTGAGGTTAGTTATTAATGTGTGTGTATACAATTATTATGCAAATGTCTTTAAGAGTTTGCCAGAGGAATTTCTCCTGGCGGGATATATAAAGATAATACAAAGAGGTTCAAGTACACTTATCTTGTTGTCTCAGCAATGTCTCGGTAAGGTCACTGTGGTTCTTTGTTGTCTGCTTGTTGGAGTTGACGTGTTTCTCACGGATGCCGACTCTGGTCTTCTCTAGTGCCTGCTGTATCTGTTCTGCTGAATCAGGGTTCAGTGTCTCTGCCCTATTCTCCAGACAGTGAGGGCAGATAACCCAATTTCCAATAATACTGTTGGATTCATTTCCTTACTTTTAACTATTATAGATTATTGTGTTCTGAGTCTAGTCCTCACTGAGTGCCCAACTCCATGGGGAAATGGTTTAACTAGTATAGCAAACTATTTCTACTATTTATTGAATTCTATCATCATTAAGTGCTCCATCTTTATGGCCTTGTGCCAAACTAAGCTGAATTTAGTAAATACCTATAACTTAGTGGAATATATACACAATTTGCATTCATACACACTTTCCTAATCAGATAGGTTTTAGCAAACTAGTCTAGCAGACCAGTATATAATAAAATATTCAATAAAATCCATGGGTATATTTATTGACTTCAATCATTTCCCCTCTTGTACGTCGATAAACCAAACTTGGTAAGTCAGTCTTCCTAAGTCTTTCTTCATACGAAAGGTGGCTGAACTTGCAAATTGGTCGGAAAATTAAAGCATATTACAGGGTGACCCAGAAAGAACAGAACCCAAATTATTTATTTATTTTCCCATTAAACTAACCCTAACCCCAACCCTAACCCTAAAGCCCCTAGTTGAAATTAACAGTTTTATTATAAAATTTGTGAGTTCTGTTTTTTGGGGGTCACCCTAATTTTCTGACCGATTTGCAAGTTTAGCCCGAAAGGTTTTTTTAAAACTCTTAAAGTCCTATACCACCTCATTCCACCCGGCTGGAAGTCACATTCGTTTTAGCTAATTAGCCCCAAACAATAGCCTTTGTTTAAATTTAATATCAAACATATTTAGAAATCTTTGATTTAAGGGAAATAATAGGTAACTTTAGATGCAAAGGTCATTTTTTAGCCATTTTTTTTATATATCTTTATAGGAATGCTCTGGACTTAGAAAAATCTCAACAGGATGTTAAGAGTTTTAAATCATTCATTATTTTAGTAGCTCTCCTTTGAACTCCTTCAATGAGTTTTATATCCTTGATGTTTTTTTCTTCTTTTTCAGGTTTATGGGCTTTAGTGAATAATGCTGGTATCTTAGGACCCCTTGCTTTTCCTGACTGTTTCAGACGTGAACATTATGAAAAAGTGTTGAGTGTCAATATGTATGGAACGATTGAGACGACAATGACGTTCTTACCTCTTCTTCGTCAAGCTGAGGGACGTATTGTAAATGTTGCAAGTATTGCAGGATTTGTGTCTTTACCTGTTTGTATTCCATACAACATCAGCAAATACGCAGTTGAAGCTTTCTCAGATGGACTTCGGTAAATATTCTTTGGGTTAAATCGAACTTAACAGACCTAAATTCCACCATCGTATGTCAGCCCACCAAAAGAAAAAAATTACCAAAAATCAAGGAATTAACCGAATTTAATGAAATTTTCAGTGTTGATATATTCATGAATAAAAGATATAATGCACTGGTTATTTTATTTAAAACTTTTACATTTTTTCAGGTCAGTTAACTTTGAACTACGTATCTTTGAGGCATAACACAGATTCTCAAAGATATGCGGTTCAAAGTTAACTGACCGAAAAAAAATGTAAAAGTATTTTTTTTTCTTTCGGTGGGGGTGACATACGATCGTGGAATTTATGTCCGTTAAGTTTGATTTAACCATTTTTGTTATTTTTTGTTATTTAATTTTCAAAATTATCAATAACTTGCAGGACCTGTGGATATACCAAAGTATGTTAATTTAATTATTACAATGTTTGATCTGCTTACTTAAGAGCTATAGCTAAATAGTTCAATATGTAAAAAGTATAATAATCTTGACTAGCAGGACCTGTGGATATACCAATGTATGTTAATTTAATTATTACAATGTTTGATCTGCTTACTTAAGAGCTATAGCTAATAGTTCAATATGTAAAAAGTATAATATCTTGACTAGCAGGACCTGTGGATATACCAAAGTATGTTAATTTAATTATTACAAATGTTTGATCTGCTTACTTAAGAGCTATAGCTAAATAGTTCAATATGTAAAAAGTATAATAATCTTGACTAGCAGGACCTGTGGATATACCAAAGTATGTTAATTTAATTATTACAATGTTGATCTGCTTACTTAAGAGCTATAGCTAAATAGTTCAATATGTAAAAAGTATAATAATTTAACTTGCAGGACCTGTGGATATACCAAAGTATGTTAATTTAATTATTAACAATGTTTGATCTGCTTACTTAAGAGCTATAGCTAAATAGTTCAATATGTAAAAGTATAATAATCTTGACTAGCAGGACCTGTGGATATACCAATGTATGTTAATTTAATTATTACAATGTTTGATCTGCTTACTTAAGAGCTATAGCTAATAGTTCAATATGTAAAAAGTATAATAATCTTGACTAGCAGGACCTGTGGATATACCAAAGTATGTTAATTTAAATTATTACAATGTTTGATCTGCTTACTTAAGAGCTATAACTAAATAGTTCAATATGTAAAAAGTATAATAATCTTAACTTGCAGACCTGTGGATATCCAAAGTATGATAATTTAATTATTACAATGTTTGATCTGCTTACTTAAGAGCTATAGCTAAATAGTTCAATATGTAAAAGTATAATAATCTTAACTTGCAGGACCTGTGGATATACCAAAGTATGTTAATTTAATTATTACAATGTTTGATCTGCTTACTTAAGAGCTATAGCTAAATAGTTCAATATGTAAAAAAGTATAATAATTTTAACTTGCAGGGACCTGTGGATATACCAAAGTATGTTAATTTAATTATTACAATGTTTGATCTGCTTACTTAAGAGCTATAGCTAAATAGTTCAATATGTAAAAAGTATAATAATCTTGACTAGCAGGACCTGTGGATATACCAATGTATGTTAATTTAATTATTACAATGTTTGATCTGCTTACTTAAGAGCTATAGCTAAATAGTTCAATATGTAAAAAGTATAATAATCTTGACTAGCAGGACCTGTGGATATACCAAGTATGTTAATTTAATTATTACAATGTTTGATCTGCTACTTAAGAGCTATAACTAAATAGTTCAAATATGTAAAAAGTATATAATCTTAACTTGCAGGACCTGTGGATATACCAAAGTATGATAATTTAATTATTCAATGTTTGATCTGCTTACTTAAGCTATAGCTAAATAGTTCAATATTAAAAAGTATAATAACTTAACTTGCAGGACCTGTGGATATACCAAAGTATGTTATTTAATTATTACAATGTTTGATCTGCTTACTTAAGAGCTATAGCTAAATAGTTCAATATGTAAAAAGTATAATAATCTTAACTTGCAGGACCTGTGGATATACCAAAGTATGTTAATTTAATTATTACAATGTTTGATATGTTTACTTAAGAGCTATTGCGAAATAGTTCAATAAGTAAAAAAGTATAATAATGTTGATTTAACTCTCTCTCACTCACTCTTTTTTTTTTTTCTTTCCTTCTTTTCATTATGTTTGATTGAAAAAGATTAGCAAAATTGCTTCTGTGCAATCATCCCCTCTCTCTATCTTTCCCCTATTTCTTTCCTTCTTTCTTATTATATTTTTTCTGTGTATCTTTCTTTATGATAAAAACGGACTGGTCCATTATTTAGCTGAGGTGACAACACTCATAAGAAATAAGAATTCAGTGGAATAAGTAATATGAAAAGTATAATGATCTTAATGTAACTCTCTCTCTCTCTCTCTCTGTCACTCTTTTTTTCCCTCTTCTTATCTTTTCATTATGTTCGATTGAAACAGATTAGCATTATCGCTTCCGCGAGCTCACACCCTCTCTCTATTTTTCCCTACTCTTTCTTTCTTTCTTTCTTATTACATCTTTTCTGTGTAGCATGTCTTTTTCCCATTTCTTTCTTTATAGTAAGACAGAATGGTCCATTATTTAGCTGAGGTGACGACACGACATAAGAAATAAGAATTCAGCAGATAAGTAACACCAGATAACCAGGATTTACATTTCATCTTGGACGATTTGGACGATCTCATTTTTAACCAGAGGGTGTTGCAAGATGATAACAGTCAGAAGATTAAGGAACAAGAGTCATAATAGATTAATCATGGAAATGTTGCACTCTATATTTTTTAGTACTCTTTTTCAATGCTGGGGCTGTAGAATAACACCGACTGCACCTCTACAGAGGGGTAAAATTCCCCCAAAAGGGCCACCTGTTGGCTGTGGATGGTGACCTGTGATGCTTAAGGACAGAATCCTGGTAGCTGAGAGGTCCATGACACTTTAGCTAGACAGGCGGTTAGAGAGTCCCCCTCTGATAAACCGGGTGGTCACATCAAACCCTAGCATCTATATGATTGTCCCAACCCTATTGCCCTTATGGCAACCTCCCTTTTTATCATATGTACAAGAAGGCAGTGGCTGAGGGTCTTAGTGTCCTGGCTATGGCATTAAAGTACATCTAGTAGTGAAATTCCAGCTGTGGAGTACCTCTTTATCACCATTACTTCAAGGTTTACCCTGACCCGGAGTGGTAGTACCTGTTAGGGTATCATCTATGTGTTAAATAGATCAAAAAATTAATTTAAAAATTAATTTTTTTAAATTGAGTTAAAAAAAAAAAAATTTCAATACTCATCAAGAATGAATGTCTTTGGCATAAAATAACCCACCAAGGGTTGACATGCCATTAAATCCAACCAATTAAATCAAATCTCCATCTCAGAATCTGTAAGAGATTTTTGATGAGGGGTCCTCAAACTTTATTGGATGAGAGCACACTTAGAAATATACTGTATTTTTCGGACGATAAGGCACACCGGATCATAAGACGCAGTATAAGTGAACAGATCTATTTTCATATATAAGGCGCACGGAGTATAAGGTTCATAAAGCAGAACAAACCAGTTGGATAGGTCAGATTTATTCAAGTCACTAAAAATAACGATTAATATTGTTCACTTGTAACACAAAAATACGCTCACCTTTTCAATCATTCCTCTTCTACAAATCCTTCAAATTCTTCATCTTCTGTTGTGTCCTTAAAAGGGATACAATCAGACAAGGGTGTAGTCGAGTGAAAGGACCATTTAACATATTCGTAGATTTAAGATAGAGGGTTTTATTGCAGAGAGATACAATAAGACAGACAAGGAATAATGAGGCACACTACTAATCCTCAAAGCCAGCCCAGCATAATACCTTGCTCACTATATATCTAGTCAGACCACATGTGTGAGAGACGGTGTGGAATATTCCATTACAACTGTTGAGAATTTTTCTCATAAGGTGTGTGTCAAGAGTCTCCTCCTATTTATAGATAACCATGTGATCATACTCTTGGCCAATCACTGGCAGTACTCTGCTGCTGATATAATATTTATACTGGCTGTTCTAGTCACACTACGCATAACTGCTTTGAACCTGGACCTTTACCAATACGCTGGATAGGAACTTATTCGCAGGATAGGACTTATACACTTACCAAAGGATTCCATAACTCAAGACTTACTTACTTTAAGCCCTTTTCAACTGGCCAAGGATGACATTTAAAAACTTAACAACAACAAAACAGATATTGTAATGTGTAGCCATAATCCTTATTGTTTATAGAAGATTACAAACCAAAGAATACCATCCCAACAAATATTTTTGCAAGATAAAAATAATTTTTGCTATAAAACCAATTCCAAACAATGCAGAATTTACATTTATGGAAAAAATTCTGAAAAAAAATTTATTCAGCTTATTCTAAAAAAAAAAAAAAAGTTCTTATTTATTAAATGACCCTCGTATTTTGATTTGTTCTTGTTTTACGGCATATCAATCTCAATGGGTCATTTAATGCCGACTACGTTTTTGAAATGAATTGGTGATAATGTTTAATTTTCTAAAGGTTTTTTTTTTTTTTTGACATTTTTTGTGAATGAAACTTTTAGATGATTTTTTTTAACATATATTTTTGTGTTTTCATTTTTTTTGAAGATTTTTAGATTTTGTTGTAGATGTGTGCCTCTTTTATGTATCCGAGTAGTTTTTCTGGGTTTATTTGGTAGAATATCTGTTTTAGATTTGTTGTTTGGTAGTATTTCTTTCGTATTTGTTTTAGGTTGCTACATTCTGTTAATGTGTTTGTGTGTAGGTTTTTGGCATGGTATGCAATATGGGGCTGCTTCTTTTTTGAGGAGGTATGAATGGGTAATGTATGAGTGTCCTATTCTTAGTCTGGATAATATTAGTTCTTCTTTTCTGGATATTTTGGTTTGATTTATTTGAAGTTTTCCTATTTGTGGCATTATTTCATGTAGTTTGTTGTTTTGGAAGTTATTCCAATAATTTTGCCATTTTTGTTTTGTGTTTATGTTTATGGTTCTTTTTAAGTCTGTAAAACGTATTTTGAATTATTCTTTTCTTTTTTTTTTTTTTTTTTTTTTTTTTTATGAGAATGCAAAAATGAGTTTGATTCTTTCAACTGAGACAAATTTATTTCCTCTTTCTCCTTTTAGCAACGCAATCAGCAATCAAAATGTATCTGTTCATATGTTGGAACCTGGTTTACATGGAACCCAACTTTTAGATGAAGAAGTGCTTAAAAAACAAATGTACAAAGATTTCCATGCTGCTCCGCAAGAAGTCCAAGAATATTACGGAGAAAAATGCCTCAATACTTGTAAGTATAAAAACTTCTTTCAAAATGAAATCTACTTCACGGAGTTATCTCCCCTCTACCAAAAAAAACAAAAACATCTGATATCTTATTATAATGGAGATTGTGTATTTGTCTGTCTGTAACCGAAACTAAATCACTACTCTAATCACAATTCCCTTAGTTATTGACGTCACATTCACCATGAATTTATATTTATTTAAACCTCAATTATTGATAAAATTTTTATACCTTATTCATACTGTTGGATTAATCTACATACTAACAACAAGCAAGTATATTTATATGTTCAACATAATAGCAGTTTAAAGTGTGAATGGGAAGGCTAATTTGCATATTGATATTAAGAATTTGATTTTAATAAATATGTGCTTAGTATTATTGATTTCTAATTGTTTGGTTTTCTCTTAACGAATCCGAGCAAAAATCTCGGGGATAAATCTTAAAAGAAATCCATAAACAAGACGAAAGAACTGTAATTTTATTAAATACTTTATAATCTAACAAACTAGATAAATTAGGAAAAATGAAAGACGGGAGTGATGGAAAATGATGGAAGAGTTAGATTTAAAGCTGTTCTATTTTTCGATTATACCCCCTCAGTTTATCATTTTCTAAATAGTTTCTAATTTGATACAATATTTTATTACATTAAAACCTAAATACTTGCACCCAAAGGGTGCATATATTTGCTAGTTCTAAAAATTAATTGATTTGTCAAATTGTATTCATAAGTAAACGATTTGAATGCAAAAAACAATTGAAACCAGAATCTTAGTTTGTTTTATTTTCCATCATATCAATGACTGTGGGTCATTTTTGTCTTAGATTTAGTGCCACATCGAGATATTGATCTTACTATGAAAAAATAATCTATCTTAAAATTGGTTGTTTTAAGACTTTTTTGATAGCATTTTTTTATGTTTTGGGCAAAAATGCTATTATAAACCAATTTTTAGGAGTAGGGAAACTCTAGAACTCATTTTACAGACAAAAATAGATTACAAAAAGTCGCCATTTTTTGTGAACCCCTCCCAATTTTGAAAGGTAAAAATCGACATAACTCCGCCAATTTTTGGAATTGGAAGCTTAAATTTTGGGGAATGTCTAACTTTAACACAGTCCACACCTGTACAGAATTTCAGAAAAATTAAAGGGGATGGGTGACAATTTTACTTTTTTCTGGATGATTTGACATGGAATTTCCCATTTGGTTTTATTCTAGGTTAACAATAACCCTAACAACAATTTCTCCTAGAAGCTGTAGCCCAACATATAATACAGAATCTAGGTTAACAATAACCCTAACCACAAACCATTGAAAACTAACAAGAATTTTTAAAGATTTAGTTCAATATATCATAATTTCTAATAAAACGTCGATGGAGTGGCCTATTATCACTATCAGCCGGACAGCAAGGGAGTCTATCCCCTTTTTGCTAGCGCTTGACCAGAGAGATTGTATGTTAAGGTGGAGCACCACACCTACAGTCAGTTCCCCATTTTACTGCACAAATCAGATTACCCAATCTTATGCGCTGAGTTGGTGAGGACCAATATCGAACCAGGAACCATGTTATTCCTAGGCAGATGCTCTACTGACTGAGCTAAACCAGCTCTTTAATCTCTAATAATAATTGCGAATGTCAGTGTGTCACATTTAAAAAAATTTCTCCTAGAAGCTGTAGCCCAACATATAATACAGAATCAGGTTGACTCTGCGAGCATTTTAAAAACATTCTAGGCCAAATCTGGACCCGCAATCCTGAAATTTTGAATTCCAAAGTTTTAATTAATGTCATTTTTTTTTTCACCTTTTTTTTTTTTTTAAATGTGATTTTTTGTGACATTTTTTTTGTACGATAATTTTTATAACTTGGAAATAAATATGGGAATAATTAGCTTAACCGCCTCCCAATAGGGCGGCTTTTATGCTAATGAGATTATATATATTATATATATCTCATCTATTGAAAGTGACATCAACACACAGCATGGACTACTATTGACAGATTCACAACCAGATGGAAATTTGATCCCTTTGAGATAAAATCGTAATTAACGATTAACCCACGAGACTCCCCCACCCCCCAGATCTATAAGTATTCATAGATGATTTGTAGATATGTCATCCATGAAATGATGGTCTGGTGCCGGGCTTGAGAGGTTCATTATCATATGTAGAATATTCAAGAAAGTTATTTAAAGAAAATATATTGATTATGAATCGTCAACAGACCACAAAGGTAGACAACTCTCCCAACAAAAATCGGTTATCTCCCTTGCATCAAAAGTCGATAAGATGTTTTCTTAAAATTTTCTTTGATTTACCAAATTAAAATATTATTTCAACAATGATCAATGTTTTTTTAATCTTTAAAAAAAATGTATAATATAAGTAAATGTATATTATTATTAAACTCCTTAGATTAACTTTCCTTAGACAATTTAACAGTCATTGTTTTTACGTTAGTACATTTGAAAAATAATTTTTTTATTGTAAAATTGGTTGGTAATTTATGAGGAAGTGCATCCCAGTCTCCTGCCTCAAAAATTGCTACCCGGTGACTATCAAAATAACAACCCCAGCTCGTCATAATTCTTGTTTATTTAGCGTAATTTGTTGTAATTCTTGTTTAGATATGAAGATGGATATATAGTTTTGAATAGACTGAGATAGATAAACAAACAAAATGATATAGATAGATATGAACAAATGGAGATAGATAGATATTTTCGACAAGTAAATGTATTTGGAGGGGGGGTCGCTTCTTTTTTTGTCGTAATTCTTGTTTATTTAAACTAAAAACAAGTCATTAAACAAACAGGAATAAAAGAAAATCTTAGTATTTAAAGTAATATAGATAAATATGAACAAATTGAGATAGATAGATAGATATGAAGATGGATAGTTATGAATAGACTGAGCTGGGTCGTTATTTTAATGGTCACCAGGTAGCAATTTTGGGGGCAGGAGACCGGGACGCACTTCTCATAAATTACCAATTGGTTATTTCCTATAACTCCAACATAAACAAAGGGGAACCACTCTTGACTGATAAATTATCTATTTATTTTCCCATTAAACTAACACTAAACCCTAACCCCATCTTCTTTTTTCCTAGTAGATCAATAAATAAATAATAATAAATATAATAATGGTTTCAGATAATGCGCGCACACAATTTTATGCTAGGAATTTTAACAACTAAAAAGGTGAAAATTACCCAAAGACTTACATATGGTATTCAATTCTATGCTTGACCTACTGAAGAGATTACCAGAACTTAGCATGTGCACTAATTTTTTTCAGTTGCCTTATTTTCTGATATTATTATATATTCTTGCAACAGAAAACACCCTCTGGGCATCATAAAAATTAATTTTTGAAAGACATTGCCTGAGAGAGTGGGAGTTAAAAATTCAATGTCAGAGGGTTTGTATCATAAGTAAGCAAAATCCTCATTTAAAAAAAAAAAAATAAATAAAACAATTTTAAATGAAAACTGAGCCCCATCCCTCTCAAATAAAATGTTGCGTGCATGTAATAAGCAAACAATTATTTTGAATATTTTCCACAAAATCGTAGGTATTTATTTATTTGTAAACTTTTTAGTTAAATTCTTGTTACTGTAAAAAAAAAAGGGGGGGGGGGCGAGAGTAAAAAAACAATTTTTTAAATTTACTCAAATTTTGGGTGTATATAGCATAAGAATATTGTGACGTAGAGCTATGGCGTAGTTTTTGTTACAGACAATCTCCATTATTAATAGATATTAATATGCTTGGGGTTATTTCCTATAAGTCCAACATAAACAAAGGGGAAACACTCTTGACTAAGTTATTTATTTATTTTCTCAGTAAACTAACCCTTCTTTTTTCCTAGTAGATCAATATAAATGATTTATCAGTCAAGAGTGGTTCCCCTTTGTTTATCTTGGATTTATAGGAAATAACCACACTTGGTCCTAAATCTTGCATCCGTTATCATCCTGCAATATCCTCTGGTTAAAAATGAAACCGTCTGAATTGTTCAAGATGCAATGAAAAAAAATGTAAATTCAGATTATCTAGTGTCACTCAATCACATCTTATTTGTCCCATTTCATTTCACCCAATTTTAAAAATGAAACCTTGCATCACTTAAATATCTATCATTGAATTAAAAGGAATTAGAAAAAAAAAAAAAAAGTTATGTTTGTTTTATTTCTAATATTGAAATTACGAATTACAGAATATATTTTGGAAATTTTGATCTTGTGGAGAGGAGAGCTACTAAATTATCTTGTTCGTTTGTTTTTGTTTTACGGCATATCAACCTCAGTGGGTCATTTAATGCTGATAAAGTTTTGAAATAAATCAATTCTTAATGGATAATACAATTTTTTTTATTAACACATTTTTCTGTTTAACCCATAGATGGGACCCTAAAAGGTACTACCACTCCGGGTCAGAGTGGACCAGGGAGCAATGGTGATGAAGGGGTGCTCCACATTCCCCAAACCTCCAAAACTGGAACCTCACCATCAGATAGAGTTTAACGTCATTCCCAGGACATGTAGACTCGCAGCCACCGCCTTCTAGCACCCATATGATAAAAAGGGGTTGGGGCTTGCCATAAGGGCAAGAGGGTTGGGAAAATCATATAGGTGCTAGGGCTTGACGTGACCAGCCGATTGATCGGAGGGGGTTGACTTACCAAGTCTGGTTTTCAGACGTATAAGAAGAGATATGATCGAAGCCTACAAATACACACATGGTTTTTATTCAACGAACTCTGACCTACTAAACATTGCTCAAAATACCTATACAAGGGGACATAAATTAAAACTCCTTAAAAAATCTTGTAAAGCAAATGCAAGACAAAATTATTTTAGCTACAGAGTGGTGAATACATGGAATAAACTACCTTCATCAGGCAAAGTTGGATAATCTGTGGAATGATTATAAATATTGTGGAATTAAAATGAATATTTATAAGGAACAACTGACAGGTCTCAGACCTAATATTCTAGCTGAAAAGATATTATTGTGTCATCTTGGCCTCCTGTCCCAATTTACTCTGTTTTAGCAAACCAGTGTTAGACGAATTTCCAGCCCAACTTAGATATTTTCCGAGTTATGTTTTTGTCACTTTTTTGTTGGCAAAGTAATGTAGATACTATAAATGCCTCCCTCCCAGTACACCCCTTGTTGGATTATTTTGTGATATGTTTATTTACTAAGCATAGCTTAGATGCTGCACAAGGCCAGAATTATGGACCACCCAGTGAGAATCAAACTCATTAACAATGGTTTGCTAACCATTACACCCCACAAGATGCCCATTATTTTGTGATATAAGCCGTGCTGCAAACCACCACTTAAATTTATAGACTAAGCTAGGTCACATGGTTTAAACCTCAGCAAATCAACAGCCCAAATACGTGGTTGGTTAACTACTTAATCGTTGATATTGACAGACGTCCATTTGCACTCATTGACAAATGACCTGCAAGATTGGTTGTTTCTCGGTGCTCCTCAAAAAGGATCATACCCAATATTAAGGGACACTAAGGAGGAACTCAAGGATTCTCCGCTAGACAGCACACTTGCTTCAAGCCTAAAGATGGCCACAAAAATCCAAACGCCCCTTTTAAGGGGAGGGAGTCTTATTCCTCTGTAGAGGATGTATCTAAGCCCTGCCAACAAAGCAAGCAAAAATATTACTTTTGAGACAATCAAGGTGTCCCATCATGAAGTAATGGTTAGAAAATTAGTCTCACATATCCATTACTACTGCAATAGTGAGTTTGATCCTTACTGGATGCCCCATTCTTGCAACCTTGATGTTACATCTCACCCATGGCAAATGGATTGAGAGAAAAAAATGGGCCTACTCTAGCATGTCTATGTGGAGGTGTTCACAAGTGAACATCACTTATGAGTTCGTTCCTTACTTCCCCAGCAACGTCCTGCCCATCTTACTTGAATGATTTCTGTGATAGGTCTGGAGTCAGAAGTAATTAAGGGGCTATGGTAAAATTATATCAACTTCAACTCTAGTTAAATTTACACTTTATATGACCCTAGTTTAGTCTGTAAAGTTATACAGTATTCACTCCATAAAGTGTGTGTGCATTATATAATTATTAGATAAGGAGTCAGGTTTTGTGTTGATTCAATAAGCCTGGTAAATACTTACTTTTAAGACAATTGAAATTCAGTTGTTCATTGTTTAATCTCTTTGTATTAGAAAAGCCAGTTTATAATTTCTTTTCCATCATGAATTCTATATTATCTTATAATGGAGATTGTGTTTTTCTGTCTAACCGAAACTATAGTCACAATTCCCTTAATTATTTACGTCAAATTCTCCATGATTTCATTCTTTTAAACCTTCAGTTATTAATAAAAATTGTTTTACATTATTAATACTGTTGATCATATCTACGTACTAATAACATGCAATTGTATTTATATATATATATACAACAAAATAGCGGTTTACAGTTTGAACGAGAAGGCTAATTTGCATATTTATATTTAAAATTTTATTTTAATAAATATGTGCTTGGTATTATTGATTTCTAATTGTTTGGTTTTATCTTAAGAAATATAAACAAAAATCTCGTGGATAAATCTTAAAAGAAATTTATTTACAAGAAGAAATAACTGTAATATTATCCTTTACTTCCTATTTTAACTAAATAGTTAAATTAGGAAAATTTACCATTGAAAGAGGGGAGTAATGGAAAATGATGGAATAGTTAGTTTCAAAGTTCTATTTTTCGATTTGTTGCAGATCTTTTTATCTGCATTCTTAGTCAGTTTCATTAGCCTTTCTAATTTAATATATTTTATTATATCAAAACTTAAATACTTGCACCCGGAGGGTGCATATATTTGCTAGTATATCTTATGGAGTTCACATGGTTGAGCAATACATTCTCTTGGTAAAGGTCAAAGGGTAAAGTGGTCATCTGTATATTTTTGGTTGGCTTCAGTTTTGACAAATTAGTATAACTAATTTTTTATAAAAAGTTAATATCACAACCATATGAGGTTACAGTCTTACTTTTTTTTTGTGGATAACCACAGCCTCAAAGCTTAAAGAGAACATGGACCTCACTTTTGCCAACTCTTCTATCACTAGGCACATTTCTGATAATTATACGTTCCTCTTTGTGCCCCCCCCCTCAATTATTACATCTTATCCTAATGAAGATAAATTGTCACCCCCAATCATTTAACAAATAACTATTAAATAATCATTATTTAATCTAAATTATCTTATTAATGATGTCCATCAAAGTCTAGCAGAGTTAGATTTGCCTCAAAACTGCCAGTCTTAATGTGTTTAAAATCCTGCAAAGTTTATTATATATCACTAAGAAATAAAGTTTTACATAAGATATGGTGTGATTAATTTCCATACTGGTTTTAACAAAACCAGGTTTAATAAATGAGTGCTTGCATTACAGATGTCTAATAGTTTGACTTTAATATTAGTTTTATTCTCAATGTTATGTATAATTTTATATTGGAGTCAAAATTAAAATAAGTAATCTTTTTTATATGCATTCTTATTTATTTAGTTTCCACATAGCACTAATACCCTTGTCTATATACCCATAGCTTCACAGCCCAGCTTAGAAATTAATTTAAAACTTGTAATTTAAAGTTTAAGTGAAAATAAATAACATTGTGCAAAATGTTAATGTAACTCTTTTCACTTAAAGTTATTTATTCTCTAAAGGCAAATAAATGCATTTAATAAAACATTTTATACCATAACAACAAATTTCATTGTAATCTGTTTTTAACAAGTAAAAATTTTTAAATTTAAAAAAAAAAAAAATAAAAAAAGTGATTTTTATTTTATTTTTTTTAAGACTTTCCAGAACCGTTTTAACACTACAAAATTTAAAAATGTTATTTTATCAAAGTCAATATTTTTGTTATGATATTTATAACAGATATAAAATTTTATCAATATAAGGAATTTGTATTTACTGTTTTCTTTTAAAGTTTAAAGCAATTGTTGAATCTTAGTAAAAAAAAAAAAAAAAATTAAAAAAGTTAAATTTAAGAATGTTTTTATGTAGTCATATAAATAAATTTGATAATTCAATATTTTGAAACTTTTAAATGCCAAAAAATGACTTCTTTATATTGGTCTTAAAATTTAAAAAAAAAAAAAGAATATCAAGATTCCTAAATGACAAAGATAAATATTTTATACTTACTTCCATTGAATAATGGTAAAAGTTATTCTAAGTGTAAAGTCAGCTAAAGAAATGAACATGCAAAATCTAAAAACCATAAGAAAATTGTTTGCCTGACCAATGAATAGAGATTTTAATACGCCATGTGAACAATTTTTTTGAAATTATTTTTTCTGTCTTAGTTTCAAGCGATCATAGATGAATGAAATAATTAAGAGTTAATCTATCATGATGGATTATCTCCCTTATTGCTAATGTTTAACACCCTACATTTAAATATGGTGGAATCAGTCACAGATCTCTGCAGTATTTTAAACACCCTCATATACAAGACTCCTTAGGCATCTTTAAAATAAACCATGCACAGAATATACACACACACAATTAATACAATATCTATGTACAGATTAATTCATCCAATGGTTTCAAAAGAAAAAAAAAAAAAAAAAAAAAAAAAAAAAAAAGTCCCTTAAATTAATCAAACTAGCAAAATTGTGGAGCACAAGTATTTAAGTTTTAATGTAATAAAACATTAAAATTAGAAAGACTAACAAAACTAAATAAGAACAAATATAAAAATTATTTTTTTAAATGTTATTTTTGATTTCTATATAAAATATATAGGATTGTTTTTAATGTTTGAGAATGATAGTACTTGAAATCAGTAATGGGAAATAATTATTTATTAAACTCAGTTTTGTTAAGATCATTATGCAAATTATTCCCACCATATACTATGTAAATCTTTATTCCTTAGAGAAATAAAGAACACATTTCAGGATTTTAAATGCATTAATATGGGCAGTTTTGTGGTATCTAATTCAGCTAGGGGGCAGGGATATAGATAAGTTTGAAAGATATAAAAGTAGATCTTTAGTTGAAATGGTAAAACTTAAAGCCAACTATAAAAATAAAGTATTAGAAATATCAAAATTGAAGTTAATTGTTTAACGTCCTGTTTTTTTGGGTTTTTTATCAGCACATTCAGTTAAGCCTTTTTAACTCTTAACATACTATACCACCTCATTCCACCCGGCCAGAAGTCATTTATTTTCCTAATCTGCCCCAAATGATAGCCTTTGTTTAAATGTAATATTAAACATTTAGAAGTCTGATGGAAGGAAAATAACAGGTAACATTAAATTAAAAGGCCATTTTTAACCATTTTTTGATAAATCCTGATAGGAATGGGGCTCTGGACTTTTAACATCCTGCTGAGAATTTTCTGAGTTAATGTATATAGAAAATACTGTAAACCTAAAAATTTTGAGTAATAAAATTTCCCTATTTCATTTCTTTTCAGATGCTTGGCTTATTTGCAAATCAATGGGTTTTATTACCAGTTCTCGACTGCACAACGTTATTAACGCTCACGTCCATGCAGTTACAGCTAAGTTTCCAAAGACTCGATATTTAGTTGGCTATGATGCAAACTTAATCTTTTGGCCTTTAAGAATTCTGCCTACTTGGGTGAATGACTTCATACTACGATCAAGATTTATACATCCAATTGGACATGAGAAAACAAAGACATCTTGAGTTTTAAAAGAAATCCTGAAAATTGGTGAACAATAAAGAGTTTAAATGTGGCCAAATTAAACCATCTAAAAGAAAAATATTGCAATGAAGTTATTATAAACAATTTAAATTTAATTAAAAGTTTGTCTTAATATTTCATGAATTGTAGTTTTATTTACAATATTGAAACATTGTTGTGAAAGGAAAAATGAGATTTATAATATAAAGGGGAAAATTTAGTTCAATTTAACTTTTTCCAACTTTTAAGAATTTTGATACCACTTGTCTACAGTACATTTAGCTACAATATTTGAATGAATATAAACAATTAGGGACTTAAAAGAAAATCCTAATCAAAGTAATTGCTAATTACATAATATTAAGAAGAAAAAAAATAAAAAAAAAAAAAAAAAAAAAACATGCAACTTTTATAACTTGTTAATTTCTTTCATTATTTCCCAGAAGTTAAAATACTGGATGAATTATTTAGTAGTTTTCAATTGTTAAAGATATTTTAAAAGCATAGTTTCTATAAATTGTAAACATCAATTTAAATTCTTGATATCTTAAGTTTTTCAAACTCAAAACCAAAGTAGCCTAACATTCACTTTAGCTACTTTACCTAGTTAGAAGTAGAAGACTTCCAGAACCCCAATCTACTTTCATATTAAATGAAATATTAAAAAAGGAGGAACCATTGTCAAAATTCCCTTAGTTATTTACATCATATTGATCTTGATTTTATTTTAAAATATTTGTTCATTAATATGGTTGACCTTATCTGCACACTAATATGTAGTTGTGTGTGTATTTTATAGTGTGAATGGGAAGGCTAATTTGCATATTGATTTCTAAGCAATTGGTTTTATTTTAAGTCAGAAATCCATTAACAAAAATAAATTTTCTTCGTCTCATTTAGGAAAATATAGCAATGAAAGTTTGGGCTGATGGGAAGAGCTAGCATCTAAGCCATATTCTTGGATTATACCCAGTTTTAAGGGTTTCACAATTTAGCTTTAAAAAATAAAAAAAAATAAAAGGCAATGCTAAAAACTTACACAGTAACTAAATTTTAATATAAAATTATGCATAATCTTTTATATGCATTCTTAATTTTAATTTTATGTAATAAAATTAAACTAAAATTTAAATACTTCCAGAGGGCACATTTTTACTTGTATAGACGAGACAGCTGCTTGGAGGATTTAGTTCAATATTATCATTGATCAAATTCTACACCAGGGAAGGTGGGTAAAGTTGCACACTGCCACTTAGAGTGGGGGGGCTTATTTTCTCTCAAGCAGCACCTCCCTCATTGTGTGAGAGAAAATCAAGTTTAATTTGATGCTTGAGCTGAAGTTATTCCCTCCACCCTCTATTTCTGAAATAGAAATGAGGATTCTTTAGAATAAACAAAATTGATCTTATATCTCCTTCATTTGGAAATGGTGTTCTATTTGCTAACAATAGGGCCGGGTTAGCTCGGTCGGTAGAGCGTTCAGCTAGAAACCACAAGGTTCCTAGTTCGATACCAGTCCTTGCCAACTCAGCGTATGAGTAGCACAGGGATCTGTGCAGTAAAGGAGCTGATGGTAGGTGTGGCGCTCCACCTCAGATGCTAAAATAATCTCCTTGGTCTAGCGCTAGTGAAAAGGGGATAGACTCCCTCGCTGACTGGCTGATACCGACATCAGGCCGCCCCGACGACTTTACTTTTTATTTGCAAAAAGATTTAATTTAGTATTGTGTAGTTTGGAGTCTTGGTTACCATCTAAATTTTTGGGTAGGTTCTTTGCAGAAAGCAGTGCTTTTGGCCATTTGATTAGGTCTCCAGTTAGTTTCAACAACAATGCTACTATTTACATTGTAAAATTGCCCATGGTATAATGCTTAAAATCTGGCAAGACCTTAAAGAATAACAATGCTCTCAGTAGAGTGGAAAAACATGAGAAAAAGACGGGTAAAACGAAGAGCAGGAGCGTTTTCTTCAAGAACCGTTTAAATATTCAAGGAACATATTTGACCAACCGAAATCAGGGGTGCTCAAAACAGAGCAGAGTGTTCTGGAAAAATATCTGAGAGATACGTACTCTGACCCCAGATGTCATATCCCACTAGAACACAATAGTAACCTGTTTTTGCCAGCCAATCCTGGAGTAAAGTTTAATATGAAGCCTCCCACATGTTACTTTTCAAGTAACTTTCTTCTGGTTATAGTTTTAGAAAAAACAGACTGAACAAAGTTAAAGTTCTGGATAAGGCTAGTCATATAGCACCAATACCTTTGGGAAGAGTATGCATCAAACTATTCTCCCTCCAGATATGGGTAAATAGTTGGGCAGACTGAACACCAACCTTATGTCATGTCAATCACTATAATAATAATGAAATTTATTGTGTACAGTGCTCAGGTGCACCACAACTCCTCAAAGTCTCATGTCAAGTACACAGAATAATGTAGTGTCAGGAACATGAACAGTTTACAGTAGTAATATGCATGTATGTGTGCACGCGTGTGTGCATGTGTATCTGGAGAGTGGCATCAGGTATAGTGTCGGCGGACCACAGAAAACATGGAGGCTTTGAAAGACTCAGTGCTTCGGCAGCCTACAACGCGGGCAGTTTATTCCATGTCCCGCAATTCTGAGCAAAAAAAAAAAAAAAGTTTCCGAAAGTCACGTGAGCAGTGCTGTTTTCTGACTTTGTAGGCATGCCCACGTGTGTTGGAAAGATCAAAAAGGTGCTCAAGGTTGCTGTTGTTAAGATGATTAATGACCTGAGCGTTTACCAGATCAGTTGCCAGACGCCGAAGTTTCAGCGAATCCATTTGAAAAAAAAAAAAAAAAAATCAAACCTGTTAAACTGCTTAAAATTAATATTTTGTTGGTAGATACAATTTACATGGTGAATTAAACATGTTAAGACTTTTTGTAACATTCTATGTGTTGCTATGCATGTAAAGTCGTCGTCAGGGCGGCCTAATGTCGGTATCAGCCAACCAGCTGTTTAACACCCTACATTTAAATATGGTGGAATCAGTCACAGATCTCTGCAGTATTTTAAACACCCTCATATACAAGACTCCTTAGGCATCTAAAATAAACCATGCACAGAATATACACACACACACAATTAATACAATATCTATGTACAGATTAATTCATCCAATGGTTTCAAAAAAAATTTTTTTTAAAAAGTCCCCTTAAATTTTTACCATTACTTCTGAAATTAATCAAACTAGCAAAAGCGTGTGCCTATGGAGCACAAGTTTTAATGTAATAAAACATTAAATTAGAAAGACTAACAAAACTAAATAAGAACAAATTACTGATTAGTGTGCTTCAGTGGTCAAGTTGTAAGTCACTCCAACAACTGATTAGAAGCATTTACCCTGGCTATGCTTGTAACAAAAGAAAAAATTGACAATTCTATATTAAATTAAAACTCAGTTCAATTTAAAACCTTTTCTACTTTAACTCAATCCTTATGCACAAATAGGAAGCCTCTTTAATAAAAGTGGCAGACAATACTGCCACTAACAACTTTTTGTTAGAGCATTGAAATACTGCATTAATCGCAGGATAAAAGCCATAAATTTAAATAACATAATTTCTATTCCAATTTACCAACAGAACAATAGTTGTGATTTGAATTCACTGTGAACAAATTTTAAATTATCTAAATTCTCAATATAGCAAAATTAAGAAAAGCTAGATAGCATCAACAAGAGATGGACAGTTAGTAAGAATTCAGCATATTAGTAAAGGCTATCAAAAAAATAAAAAATAAAAAACAAAATAATTCTCAATTTATTTTATTTCATGAATTAACCTACATTATAACAGCATCATTTTGTCATAAGAATTTACAGTATGGGGGTAGAGATCCAGCCAAAGAGACTAGATGACAACAGCCGAGCGAGCGAGTGAATGTCTGTTGTAATGCAGATGACCATCGTCACAACAGTAGCAACTGGCATATTCCGTTTCCCCGACAGCCAATAAAAATGAAACCATAGCAGTTGCTACGACAGTTTTTCAACTGCACGTAAAGTTGAATGCAGGTGCTGTTGGTTGGACAGGTTTGCTTTAATATTTCAAATAGGCCATAAGATTTTTGGACCCCCCAAAGCCAGGGAGAAAATCCAATGGCCCCACGGAGAGGGGATAGCAGGAGGAAAAAGGGAGAATGAAGAGTAATGGAGGCACTGCACAATCTTAGAGAAATGAGAAACAGCTGCCAAAAATAATCCAAGATTCACAAGGAGACAAATTGATTTAAACCATTTTTATCAAGTTTCACAGCAGTATTTAAAATATCTGCCCTTTTGGGCAGATGAAACAAAGATTTAAAATTTCAAAAGACTTTGTTAAATGTGGAAGTATTAGATGAATCATTTCAAGTGACTTTTAGAGTTCAGCAGAATTTAGCACTTTTAATATTCTTAAATCAGGCTACTTAAGTTTATTGTATTAAACAGAAAAGAAAAAAAAGACCAATGAAATAAACAATGAAGAAAAGAAAGTAACCTCAAATACTGAAAGTTTTTTCTTTTTTAAAAAGAGAGAAGGAAGCGGGAACAGAAATAGACAATTGTTTATATGAATAATAGTTGAATTGCAAATAGACGCAAAACGGGCTGAGGTAGATAATTTTGAAAAAAAAAAAGAAAATGCAGCAAATTGCATGACATCAACCTACAGCACATAGAAACAACTATATCCCAGAGAGGGCGGAAGATTAAGCCCATTAAATCGTGTCTTAAATTCAAATAACTTGAATATAAAGTCTATGTTAAAAAAATAAACTATCAAACATGAGCGCAAAGAATGTAAGTTTAAACATACCATGTTTATGTAAATTAATGTTCTTAACTACATTTCGTAAGCTCAAATATACAAGCTTTTCCACAACACATCAAGAGAAACTCAGATGTTTTTTTGGGGCGGTGGGGAAAAAAAAAAAATCCAATCATATCCTAAATATTAGATAGCTGAAATGTAAAAAATATATTGTTTCAAAGTGTCCAATAATATATAAAAAAAAGTTCATGCTCACAAAACATGAACAGAGGAAAAAAAAAATTTTTTTAAAAAAAACAAAACATAACAATTGTCATTTACACCCCCCCGCCCCTCCACTCCTGCTATTGGCATTAGCAGAAAGAGGTAAATAGGGACACCGTCTTCCGTCATTTGTGCCAATGCACAATTGACCATTGTCAAATGGCAGCTCCAACTGTTTATCTCTTTTATGACTAAGTGTAGCAGAGAAGTAATCCTGAAAGAGGAAAAGACAGGAAAGGGAGCCAGAAGAAGAGTTGGGGGGAGGAGGGGAAGGGGTTGGGAAAGAGAGAGAGGGGGTGAATGGATAAAAGTGCTGAAGAAACTTGGCAATGTATCAGCATGAGCAGTAGTAGCAGCAGCAGTAGTAGCAGCAATCTAGTTTGATGTTGAATTTACTTTTATTTGCTGACAGACCATAAACCATTTTCTTGTAAATTTGGATCTGTTGCTTGGCAAAGTCAATCTGCTATCTCTTTAGGAACTCCCTTTCAATTTGGCATCAAGTTTACGTTGAATGTTCTCAAAACTGTCTTGGCCCATGTAATCGATGTTGCCATGTTCCCAAGCCATACGTTTCTGAAACTCATCCATAGCAGCCCGGCTGCTTTGAGTATCAAAGCCAAGTGAAGCCAATTGACCAACAAGTCCTTCCTAAATAAAAAAAGGAAAAGTAATAAAAAAGGTAAGACTCAAGATTATGTTCAAATGAATAAAAAGATTCAAGATTATCAGTTTAGAGATAAAATTAAATAAAAAAAAATAAAAAAAATAAAAAAAAAAAAAAAAAAAAACAAAAAAAAAAAAAAAAAAACAACAAACACACAAACTAAAGAATTGCCAGTTAACTCTTAACATCCTGTTGAGAATTTTTAAAGTCCAGAGTCCCATTCCTATAAAGATCTATCAAAGACGTTAAAAATGGCCTTTTCATTTAAAGTTACCCGTTATTTCCCTTAAAATAAAGACTTCTAAATATGTTTAATATTATATTTAAACAAAGGCTATCGTTTGGGGTGGATTAGGAAAACAAATGTGACTTCCAGCCGGGTGGAATGAGGCGGTATAGGATGTTAAGAGTTAAGAAACATTCAACTATTAGAAATACATTCAAGACGAGTACACTCAGATATTTTATTTAAAATATTTATCATACCAAGATAATATAGTTAGATGCATATTTAAGTTTTTGACAACAAATAGTAACTACCAAATCAAAACTTGGTAGATTAAGAAGTCATAACTTACCGTTACTGGTTCACCCTTTTTAGACTAGTTATCCAATTTAAAATTTGTAAGCAATAAAAGAATGAATAGAAACAAAATTAAACTACAAATCATAACAGTTTCTTCATATAACCTGAAAGAATATTTCAAGAATTTATATACAAGAGGGCATAACATGTAATAGAAAAAAAAAAAAAAAAAAAGGACTAAGATTATGGAATGAAGTAATCTTAAAGAATTTTATTTTTTAACATTAGCTTAACTTTGAATATCATTTAGTTCAAATCCTGCTCGATATAGATATAACTGTACAAATTATATTAATATTTTTCACAGAAGATAAGTTAATAAATGAAGATTTAAGAAGAAAAAAAAGTAATGGACTCCATTGTTAACAAGGACTTTAAGTGACAAGAAAGATCTAAAAGTACAAAACCATGTAAATTCTTGAATCTACAAGGCAATCTATGCTAAATAGATTGAAGATTTGCACAGCTGAAAGAGGATAGAAAAAAGTTGTGGGGGTATAGAAATCAGGATAAAACGTTCCCCACCCCCTCAACCTTAATAGGTTAAGAAATGCAGGCAAAAGCTTTAGAGAAAAAAAAAAGCCAAGCATGAGATATTGGTGAGGATGAGCAACTATTTCCAAAGAAATATTTAAAATTTTGACTCTTGCAAAACTTAAATGTAAACATTTCAAATTTCTCATTGTTAGAAGTAAAAGCCATTGGAATTATCATCGGGGTGGAAGTTTTGTCATCTTTAATAAATATGGACAACAAAAGAGGCCACATAAGATTTTTAAAGCAGAGTAATCAAGATATTCAAATAGGCTTGAAAATCCATTTATCTAAAATCAGTTCTAGGCAAAGAGCGAATAACATTTCTCTTCTACATCACTTCAGATGTGTCACTAGATAAAGGACACTAATCAGAAATTGGTTTATAACACAAGTGCTGTACAAAAGTAATTTTAAATAAATCTTATGGTAGTTGTTTTTTTTCCCTTTACACATTGAAATTATTAATTATTTTAGTTTTGTTTTCTATTGTCCATTCTTTAGATAGTTGCTCATCCCAGAACTAAATAGCTACAGTTCAGTGCTTGAAGTAAAACTCGTGAAAGTTTTAATTTAAGCATTAAATCAAATTTATACAAGATACATAAAAGCATAATAAGAGTAGAGAATCTGAAATAAAGTAAAGATTTTAGTTTAAATACTTTATCATGCATTAAGATAATTTATCAATAACATTGATAATAGGTTTTAGATGGAGTTTGAATCTAATGAATTTCACCTTCAGAAATTCAGGCAGGTTTTGTTTTAATCAGTTAAAAAACTTGTTTTTCTTATAGAAGTATGTGCAGTCATAGAAAAGAAAAGAATGACAGTTTAATAGATGAGCAATAAGCAAATTAAAATCTAAGCTTACCTTTGACTCCATATTCTTTTTTTTTTTTTTTTTTTAAATAAAAAGTTTAATGAACAATAAATTAGATTGCAAAAACGTTTAAAATAATGCTAGTCAGATTTCACATGCAAACTTTATAACCTTTAAATGATATTAGTACAGTAATTCTCAAACAGTTTCTTGATATGCACCTTCAAAAAGCAAAAATTTGTGCACTTTGAAGTTTCAATTGTTTTTTTTACTTATTAACTTATAGAAGATAATCTTCACGTCTGGGGCTTAGCTACGTCAAACCTATGCAAAGCATGTGGGAAAACTGCTAGCCTGAAACATTCTCACGGGATGCGAGTATGCTCTAAGAAGCTACACGTGGAGACACAACGAAGTCCTAGAGATTGTTGCGGCGGCGTCAAAGATAGGTTGTGAGACTGCAAATAAATCTGATAATAACATCAACAAAGCAATACATTTTGTTAAAGAAGGAAACACTTTGAAATTTTCACGTAAAAATAGGCACGTGTCCTCTATATTTGACGGCTCTGCGAGCTGGCGCATTGCATGCGACTTGGAACATCAGCTCGTTTTTCCAACTGAAATAACCGTAACGGCCCAGCGTCCTGATATTGTCATTTGGTCTGTTAATCAAAAGAAAATTTTTATCATCGAGTCGACAGTTCCATTTGAAGAAAATCTGGATTGGGCCCATCAGTGGAAGTTGGAAAAATATGAAGACCTACGTGAACAATGCGCCAGAAACAGATGGATCACGGATGTATTTCCCATTGAGGTCGGATGTTTATTGCCAACTCAACCTCGGCATTTGTCTAAACTTGGACTTTCTCTACCAGACAAGAGGAAATACTTAAGATCCAGGAGAAAGCTCTAACCGCATCAGCGTGGATATGGCAGTCCTATTTTGTGACATCAAACCGACAAAGTCTGGTGGTATCGTGAGATACTGCTGGGGCGCTCTGGGTTAGTGGTAATGATGCTTCGGCCCCGAAACCATGCCTGAACCCAGAATCATCATCTGATGAAGGCTTTGTTGGTTGCAATGCTACTTTGTAAATAGCAGTCATTGTATGAAGATTATTAACACTAGTAATTACTTTTAATTCAATAAATTAAGAAACATTCGCTTGATGTTTCTTAGCAATGTTTTCTTACATGTGAGAAAACAATATAAAAATTTTTTTTTTTTTTTTTTTTTTTTAAATCAATTTTGACTTTGTATATTATGTTTGAGAATTGCTGTGTTAGTAGATATAATTTAAATTTTTTTAAATTAAAAATGGAATAAAAATTAAAAAAAAAAAAAAAAAAAAACATGCTAAAATTTAAAGTTTATAATTTTATGCATTAATAAAAACTCAAATTAACTGTGCCATGCAATCAAATAAAAACAATTCTTCTACAAATTCAATTTCATTTGTAAATATCAAATGCATAAATAGTCAAAGTTAAGAATGGTAAAATGGTAACCCAAAAGCCAAAGTAAACTTTTTTCTTATGCAGGTAGAATTGGAACAAGAAGTTTTAATAAACAGGTGGATTCATAATCCTGCATAGGAAAAATAAGGTTTAAGAAAGTTTGGCTTCAGTTACCCTTGACTAAAAAAGATCTTCAAAACTAAAAAGTTAAGATTATACAAGAGTAGGACATTTGATATGAACGGATTTTTTTTTTTTTTGACATGTAAAAGAAAAATGTTTTATCAAGTTTTAAAAAATGCTTCAAATTAAAAATTACAAAGAAAATGGTTAAAATTCAATGCAAAACATGCATGAACAAATTTAGTTTTAACTTTTTTTTTTTTTTAAATATAAAATGATCATTAAATGACAACTTACAGCTGATGGATCCAAGGTCGGTTGCACTTTAGTGATGAAGATGTCCCACCAATGTTGAAGGAACTCGGCATCATGCCCAGATTGTGGCAAGGGTGTTACACTTCTTGTGGAAGCATCATAAGGATGTTGCCAAGGTTTGATGGCACCAATAAAGTGTACAATCTTTACATTTTGTTTGAATCTTTATAAAAAAAATAAAATAAAATAAAAAAAACTTTCATTAAAGAAATGTCAAAAATTAAGAAATTGAAGATTTCATATTAAAAAATTATTTTGCAGAATCTAATTTGCTCATACCAATTAATTCTAGAGTTAATTACAAAATATCTTAGGAACTTTGACGTCAAGTAACTTTCTATAAAAACAAATAGAGATAAAAGTTAAAATGTGCACTACACGAAATATCTGCAACTTAACTACAAATAATTACAAGTTAAAAAGAAAACCTTATTAATTTATGCAACTACAAAAAGCTCTTAAAATCAAATTACTATAATCTCTAAAATAAAGAGATTAGAATCATTTCCAGGTAGGTAATCTTAGATAAGACATTAAAGACTGGAAATTAGGTTACTGCAAAAGTCAGGATGCATAAACTCATTGGTGATACTTTTGCAGAGACTAAAGTCAGGTTTGTTTTTTGTTTTTTTCTTTTAGACTTGCCAAAAATTTGTCAGTTACTAGTTAAAATTTATATAAGCAAAAAAAAAAAAATAAAATTTTTAAAAATCAGCTAAGTAGCATTCCTAATTGATTTTATTTGAGGTTATTATTTAGTTAGTTACATAGAGCTCTGTAAATGGAGTTCAGAACGGTTTGAATTATGCAAATATCCCCAGTAGTTTAAAAGTTATGAGAATTTAAAGCCCCAAAATTAGGGGTTCTAAAGTGGACATGATTTTGTTAAAAAATATGTCAAGTCATCAACCAATTCAAAAGAATTTCAGCAATTTCTTCATTTTATTTTTTGAGCAATTTTGATAAAACTTTTAATTCTTATGTAAAAATTCTATGTTCTTTCTGATTATGCACTCAAATTGTATGTATCTCCATGCTGGAACCCATTATTTGGGGTATAAAATAAAATTCAACTTTCACACATATGTAGATAATTTTGAGAGTATTTTCTATTATATAGTGCTCTTTTTATATTTTTTTAAGAAATATATCAACTTTGGTCGGTTGTGATTTCACTTCCATCAGTAAAAGGGAAAAAAGTTTCCGATTGTAGTTAAAAGTGTCTAATTAAGTGTAAAATTTCAAGAATAATGAAGATTAACCACTTTGATAAAAAAAAAAAAAAAAAAAAAAAAAAGTAAAATTCAGCCACAGAAAAAAAAAAAAAAAGTTAATATAACGTATTTTCAGCTGTTTGAAGACAAAACCATTTTAACTCGTAAAAATTTCAATAGATAATAAAAAAAAAACTATACAAATTACATATTTAGAAAGATTATTTTATTTCCAACCACAAATATTTAAGAAAATTGGACCAGAAATACATGAGAAATTACTATTTAAGCAGATCAAGAGATTGTGTTTACATTTGAAAAAAAAAAAAAAAAAAAAAAAAAAAAAAAACCGAGTATATTTGATGGTTTTTTTCAAATTTAAAACTGACCAAAATCCCTGATGTATCGTTTAAATTTAACACATGAAAATAATTCTGAGACAATTACTGGTATAGTGCTTTTTTTCTTATCTTACATTTGTTTGAAATCTGACAACTTTGGTTTGTTGTGGTTTTGCTGCCAAAGGTCAGAAAAGAAAAGTTTCTGCTCCTAATTAAGTGTAAAACTTAATATTAATAAAGATTATCAAAGTAGCATGTAAAATTTAATTTTTTTTTCTTTGTTCAAAGCAAAATATTGTAAGTCGCTGTAAAAATAATTCAATGGATAATTACATATTTAGAAAGATTTATTTTCCAACCATATTTTTTTAGATTGGACCAGAAATACACAAGAAATTGCAATTTGAACTGATTAAGGTGGAAATTTGTCAATGTTCACCGATTTTACCTGACGTGCTGGTAATGCTAATCTAAATCATCCCTCAAAAACTATTTTTAAATTCTGATTTAGGCAATTTTGTATCTTACTGCTATTTGGTGATACCACTGATTAACCTATTTTCCCACAAAATATTTTAAGTATTTACTCGATACAGGATATCTTGTCAAGAGCTATAGAAATAACTTCAAATATTAGATCTATGACTTGTTTTTGGAATATCAACAATAGCATTAAGAGGGAAAACAACTTTAGTAAGATTGTAGCTGGACTCATTAATGTCAAACAGAACCTGCCCGTAAAATAAGCAGGCTATCTTGGCCCTGACTGGATTTCAAACTTAAACTGTTTGAATTCCATGTGATAATAAGTAGTAAGAGAAAGTTAAAAATAAATAGTGATCTACAAGGAAGGAAATCACTTAAGAACTGTATTATTGAACACTAGTTTTATTGTGCAGGTCAGCATGTACAATTAAGTGGAGAAGGAGGGGGGGTAAGGAAAGAAAAAAAAAAAACTTACTGTTTAAATGCTGGCAGATAACTATAAAATGCCTGAGACACAACATTGTAGACGAATGGCAAGTGTTTCTTAATGTCCTTTGTTGGCCAGTCATTGAAATAAAGATTCAACAGGCCTTGATCACCACCTAAAAAAGAAAAGACATTTCACTTAGCAGGGAAGAGGAAAAGAAAAATCAAAAAACAAGATTAAAAATATCTACATGTAGATTGATAGTCATTAGAATATCTAAGTATTAAGATTGCATATTTACAACAACAACAACAAAAAAAAAAAAAAGAAAAAAAAAAAAAAAAAAAACTTAAATTAAAAATAGAAAAAGTCCTGTAGATATTACCATCGAATGTGCCTTGAGTAGATCCAAAAATATCTACATGTAGATATGTATTCATTAGAATATCTAAGTATTAAGATTGCATATTTACCAAAATAAAAGTTAAATAGAAAATATTAAAATAAAAAATTTTTAATAAGTTGATTTAAAATGAATCATCAGCTCTTAAAGATTTTTAAAGCAAATTCACTTTTAAAAATAAAATTTAAAAAATAAAATTTAAAAAAATAAAAAATTTAAACAAATTAAAAAAATAAAAAAAAAAGGTCCTGTAGATATTACCATCGAATGTGCCTTGAGTAGATCCAAACTGAATCAATGATTTGTAAGTATCTGTATTTGGTGTGAACACAAAAACTCCAGAATTGAAACAATCAGGCCATCCAGGATCAGGTGCTGCGGACAATTCTTCTTTTTCAAACAATTCATCTACATTTTGAATAACCTTTGGAAGAAAAAGATCAAATACTTTGAGTTAAATTACAAGATTCGGAAGATTAATATTAAAATCAGTAATAGCCAATTTAAAAGTACAAAACTAATTAATTTAATGTTACCAGGTAAAGGCATAAAGCCATGCAAGAGAAATATTTTCATTAATATAATTAAGTACAGTTGTCAGAAAAAAGAAATAAAACAAAGGTTTTTCAACACTAATTAGTTAAGATGTTATGTCAAAATAGGACTGTCTATGGATGACATATTTAGTCATTGATTGAGACTTGTGTATATCACAAAAAAAATGCTTATAAGTTTTAAGAATTTGAATTCTAGATTTCAGTTTACTAAGACAGGATAAAGATCTGCTTAAAACTAACAATCACAAAAGATAGTAAATGGTTTAGTTTATGTTACTTGAAACAGTTTGATTTTTTTTTCTTTAAAATTCACACCTGCACAATCTTTTAATGCAAGAACATCAAAACACTAAAATATGATTAACATTTAGTTGAAAGTTGCAGTTTGATAAAGATGAAGATTGTTATTCTAATTTAAAAAGGATATTTATAAAAGAAATTCCTTCAGGATTTAATAAAATTAGAAAATTGAAACTTTAGCAAGTGGAATAAGTATATAGAGGGTAAGAGAAAATTGATTAAAAAAGTTTAAAAGCAACAGGGCGGCCTAAAGTCGGTATCAGCCAGTCAGCGAGGGAGTCTATCCCCTTTTCAATAGCGCTAGACCAAGGAGATTGTTTTTAGCATCTGAGGTGGAGCGCCACACCTACCATCAGCTCCTTCACAGCACAGATCCCTGTGCTACTCATACGCCGAGGACCGGTATCGAACTAGGAACCTTGTGGTTTCTAGCCGAACGCTCTACCGACTGAGCTAAAAAATAACCTAATATAAGAATGACTTAATCTTTGAACATCTACAATTTTCTTATTGACAAAAAGGTCAGAAATAGGATTTTTTTAATATTAAAAATTTCAAAAGTAAAAATAATTAAAGAGCTTTATCAGCCTCATCTCAGATTTTAATCACATTCATAATTAATCAGCAGTAAATACTCAAACAATTCAAAGTTGAATTTAATGAATTTAAAATCTAGATATGCCATTTTAGGAAAAAAATAAGTTAACACCTGTGAAGTTAGATTCTAATAAATCTTTAAAAATTTCCTATGATTTTATCCAATTAGATTGCAAAACAAATTCAACAATCAATTCCAAAAATACTAAATTTTTACAACTTAATCTTACAAACTAATTTGAATTGCAAAGTTTATACAGAAGTTATTTGAATATTAAAAGGTTATGAGAATAATTAATAGAACCTCAAAATAAGGGAAATAAATTCTAACTTAGGAAATGTGACTTGTTACACTTAATTTGTTAAACAGTCAATCACATAGAAAACAATATATTCCCTATTACGCTATAACAATCAAAAATAAAAAATATATACTGACAAATACATATTACATGCACCGAGAAGGCTGAAAAAACCCAAAAGGTTAAATATGCATATTTTCTATGAAAAATAAAGATTTAAATTACCAAAGTATCTGCATCCAAGAATACACATTTGGAATACTGTGTTAAGTTCCAACAGTGTAACTTGGTGAAAGTTACGTGCAAATCTGGGCGGCCAAGGAGTTGAAGGTTTTTGAAGTCTTGACTGGACAGCAAGTCAACAACATGGACATCATCATAGACATTTTGTAGGTTATTTCTACAAATAAAATAAAAGTTTTAAAAAAATATATTGTGTAAAGATCAAGATACATTTTTCATGGATCAAGTTAAATATTCAATTAAAAAATCTAGAACATGGATCAAGTTAAATATTCAATTAAAAATCTAGAACATGGATCAAGTTAAATATTCAATTAAAAAATCTAGAACATGGATCAATATTCAATTAAAAAATCTAGAACATGGATCAAGTTAAATATTCAATTAAAAAATCTAGAACATGGATAAAGTTAAATATTCAATTAAAAATCTAGAACGTGGATAAAGTTAAATATTCAATTAAAAATCTAGAACATGGATAAAGTTAAATATTCAATTAAAATCTAGAACATGGACAAAGTTAAATATTTAATTAAAATCTAGAACATGGATAAAGTTAAATATTTAATTAAAATCTTTTAAAAAAATAGCAAAAAAGGTTTACAACTTACTTGAAGCTTTCTGATACTTCTTTGGTTATCATTACAACAAGTTTTTTCTGGGTACCGACTCTCCGGAGAGATTCTCCCAATACCAAGCTACCCAACACATAGGTATCATTTGTAGCGAGGGTTACGAAAGCTTCATTACCTGAATTAAAAAATAAGTTTTAGGATTAAAAACTAATAAAATAAAAAGTCAGATCATTTTTTTTTAATCATTTATAATTTTAAAAAAAATAAATAAATAAATAAAAATAAAATAAAATAAAAATACCTACCCACTATGTAGGTTATTTAGAGGATTTACCTGGCATCAAATAACTGATTTATACCTTAAACCAAGCCAGTATGGTTTTCTATAACATGGTAAATAATGTCTTTATTCAATAAAGATACCAGAAATGCAGTTTTATTTACACTAAAATAAAACTTATGGCCCACTTAACAAGTATTAAATGAATTTCAAGTCAATTTTAATGATGGTATATGCTATTTGATAAAATGTTGCCCATACCGATACTTTTAGAGTGTTCTAACATCTACCATATTCATTACTATAGTATGGTCAAAATTATTGTCCAGGAAACTTCCAAAAGTATTTAAAGTCATCTTTAATCACAATATTTTAAAGTAATGAAAAAAAAAAAAAAAAAAAAAGTTTTCAAAGTTATTACTGCATCAACAATTTCAAAAATATAGTCAAGATTACCTCAAAATTATTTATCATTTTGAGTTTGGCAGTGCCAAGTTCAAAATCAAGACTTTGAAAAATATTTAGTTTCATATCGAGTTATCAAAATATTAAAACTTAATATTTCAATTTAATGGGAACAGTTATTTTAACAGGGATTTTAAAATTAAATTTAAGTTCTTTCTGCAAAAATCAATTTCAAAATTGACAAAAATGTATTTTCTGCCATCTTGAGTTATCTTAATGTTGAAATATTTCAATTTCATGGAAATGAATTTTTAACAAAAAGGTTCTACAATTAAATATCCTCATTGCCAATTTCAATATATCCACAAATATATTTGCTGTCATCTGGAGTTTCAGGAAGAATGTTAAATTCACAATATTTATTGGAGACTTGTTATAAACAGTTGTTTAAAATAAGTATTCTGCATTACAATTTAAAAATTAAAAGATTACCACAAATAAATTTCCTATTATTTTAAGATTCCTAAAAATGTTGAAATCTATTTTAGATTAATAGACAATCATTTTAACAGTTTTACAAGTAAAGTCCTTTCTGCATCACCAGAGTCAAAATTCAAGTTTGCCATCAACGTATTTCCCAGTCATGAGTTTCATTAAAATTTCATAATCTTTCAATTCAATGAAAACCCTTATTTTAAGAGAAATTTAAAGATGTCTTTTATACATCACAAATGTGTAGTCAGTAAAACTGTCAAAAATATATCAATCACAATATTAAGATTTTAGAGGTTTACAATAATTCCTTTCTAAAATGCTAATTTATATTTATAAGTTAAAAATTGCCAATGAATTTCAATATTTGAATTTAATGGAAACTTATTTTTCCAAAGATTTTACAATTAAATAAGTCCTTTTTGTATATATATTTCTGCCTAAAAAAAAAAAAAAAAAAAAAAAAAAAATTCCTAATATGGCCTTTGGATTCTTCAACATTTTTAAATTCTATAAAATATTAAAGTAGCCAATTATTAGAATAGTAAAATTGTATTCCTTCCTTTGTCTAACTCTTAAAATAGCAATTTTGTGATTATTAGTCATAAAATAGTATAAAGCAATTCATTTTTCACATTTGTAATATATAAAAAAAAAACTATTGGTCTATTGTATATGAATGCTAGTCAGACAAAACCCAAAAGATTTAATCCAAAAACAGTAATGCACTACTAACCAAGAGTTCTAGTTCAATTTAAAACTTAACAATTACAATGGGAATTTGGATCTAGGCCTTATAATCAACTACATAATCCTTTACAGTTAAAGAAAAAAAAAAAAAAAAAAAAGGGTCAGACATATTGAAGTGGAACCTAGATACATGTAAAAATGATATTTATATTCTACAGTTGAGAGAACTCAAAGTTAGCAAGATGAAATTATAATAATAATATCATTTAATCCAATATTTAATACAAGTTTAAAATTATGATATCTACAGTATCACAAATTTAAAGTAAAAACTAGAATAAAAAAATGTTTAAAACTGCACACTGAAAATGATATTAATTGCTACTCTATGTACTACAATAATCATCTTCTAAGAGTTGCAATCATATATAAGACTGTCTAATTATCATGTAGAATTTTTTGATCAGATGCCCATCTAGTAAAGTCAGTGGCAAGACTTACACAAAAAAGAAGGTGATCATAACACATTAGACTTTTTTAATCATCTCCAGATTCAGTCAGTGACTAGGTAAAAAAAAAAAAAATAAAAAAAAATAAAAAAAAAAAAAACAACCAGTATCCAACTTCTACAATCTGGTTTGGTTTACGGCATAACAACCTCGGTGGGTCATTTAATGCCAACAAAGTTGTGAGAAATTCATTCTTAATGCATAATACAATTGTTTATCAACTCATGTTTTTCTATTTAACCCATAGATGGGTCTACAATCTGGCATTTGAATTTATTGAATCTAATTTGAATATTATGAGACAAAAGAAAATTGTAGCTTAGATACCAATAAGGAGCTGTAAGATCTTTTACATACTTCTCTCTAAAGAGGGTTATCCTCCTCTTTTACATACTTCTCTCTAACAGAGTTTATCTTCCAGCCAATGTGTCAATTCTATTCCCTCAAGATATTGCTATAGGGACTTTCTAACAAGCAAATATCCAAATGAAGCGAGTTTGCTTATATTAAAATTTCTAGACAAAGGAAATGAATTACTGTCTACGACAAGTCACCTCTTAAACACTCACTGATGCTTACCCTTTCAAGATATGAAGAATCACCATTTTAAAGATTTCTCTTTAAATAATTCTAATACTTGACATTTCCAACATTATCTTGTTTATAAGAGTCAATATAGAAAAATTGAACCACCAAATCACACTTATTTCTCTTGCCCCATCTTTTGAGACTGCATATTTAGGTTAGTCAGTGCTTGTCTATGTTAAAACTCCCTGGGGGGATTAAAAAAAACTGGTATGAGTTCATGCCAGGAGTTGAAAACCAAGTTAGCCTATTAGTATTACTACTAGCTTATAAAATTCAACCTATTCCCACTCCCTATATTACAATAGTTTATACTAAGTATTAAATTAAAATTAAAGTGGTTAAGACTAAAAGTATAAGATCTGGACCAAAAAAAATAAACAGGCAAATTAGTCTGAAGCTACCAATTTAGACCTTTAAAATTTCCTAATTTAATTAATTGATTTAATTATATAAAAGAGTTAAAGTCATTTCTCATTACTAAAACTAGATTTGAATATTAAAAGTTTCATAATTATCAGAGCATGAAAAATAATTTTATTTTTGTATGATATTTACTTTATTTTTTAAAATTACAATGCTTGGTCGATACATTCTGCATGCTCCAGCAAACTGCACAGAAAATTCTAAAACAAAGTTTCCATGAGACTGTGTTGTATCCCGTGTTCTTATTCAGAGTAAAACATAATTGAAATAACTAAAATCCAATTGATATACCAAAAGATTAAAAATTCAGTCATTTGTTATTTAATCCATTAAAAACTAACCATAATCATGTGAAAGGCAGTATTTACAGTTTAAATTCAATGAAAATCACAAACTGCATTTTACCAAAGAAAGGAAAAAAAAAAAAAAAAAAAAAAAAAAAGACAATCTTCCTTTTCTGATTAGAGTAGTATTGAAGATGAAGAGATTCTTACAGCTTAAAATAATTTACAGAAATTAAGCATACTGTTGCAGGCAAAATGCCATTCTATGTAACATTAGCCTATTAAAAAAGGACAAAAATATACAAAAGAGTTACTGTGAAATAAAGAAAAATCCTCATGCTAGATCTAATATCAAGAGGGTACAGTCACATGTCAAGGAGCCAGAGAATAGATACAGAGCCAATCCAACTAGAAATATAAATGGTTTATAATAAATCTAACATTTTAATTAGTGAGTGGAGATTATGCTGTGTTAGGGTACTTATACACTCAATATAAAGTTTACAATCACAAATATTCCATTTAGTTGCTTTTATAGAACAGGGATGTTAATTGCGGGAAAAGCAACCATTTAGTTATATCTTTTTTGATATTTTATAAACTTATCCTTGAGATATATAAACTATATTGATATTTATGCTACCTTCAAAGCATAAATATCAATATAGTTTATATATCTCAAGGATAAGTTTATAAAATATCAAAAAAGATTTTTATCACTCGTCATGAATTTATTGAAGAAATTGCTTTCAAAATATACTCAATTTGGATTATGAGGTTTGAGGGATACAGTAAGTAAAATATTTCTAAGGCAATCCTTAAAGTTTCCCCCTAAACAAGTAAGCAATATCATAAATTGACAACATGTTAACGGTAGTCATATTGCTGTATTGTATAGAGAGTTTTTTGTTTTTTTTAAGTCACCTTAAAGTTTACAAGATTTATATCATTCCAACCTTTAAATTATACAAATGCAATGTCCACAAAATCTATTATAATTCTACTTGTCTGGCTCATCTGCATATTTATCCTCACAGCCAAGTGGGATATTCTACATAGAGGTTGCTTTTTCAGAAGAAACACTGTTCAACTTATGAAATTGAACCGTGTAAACTTCATCTATTCTCATAGTAAACAAATTGTGTACATATTTGCTGAAGATGCCCTTGGTACCAGCAATACTGTTATCCAAAGTAGAAAATGCAACTACATATTGATTTTGTAGCAGAATTAAATACTAACAAATGAATATGCATATCCAGTATTATATAGATTGCATTTTTAATTATTTATTGCAAAAGCAATAGGATTCATGTAATAAAATTACAAATCTTTTCTCACTTAAATAATTCCTTGATCCCAACAATGGAGTTTCTATGTAACCTGGTTTTAACTGATCAGGAAAAATTGGTTTAATAGGTTTATTACTATAAAATGCACACACTTTGTGGCATGGTGTGTATTACCCAACAAGTGCATCTATTCCACGATTTTATTTATTTAAAGCAAACCAGGGTTTTTGTTGTTTGTTTTAAACTTTGTAGAGGAAGTTCTAATAGTAAATGAAAACAGTATTATAATCAAGTTAAAATAAAAAAAAATTCTTTAGAATCTGAATTTAATTTTCTTTTTCAAGAATTATGTAACATCCAATTGTTACTTTAGTTCCTAAAGAGTTTAACTTTTTAAAAATCAATCTGAAATATTGCAGTCATTTAGCTGGAAGTAGGTCAAATAACACAAGTGTAAAATGTTGGTAACATTTGGTGTTATGATAGACATTGTGAAATCAGAAACAGTCTAACATGATTCATTAGTCATTAAAGTTTTACACACACACACAAAATCACAACTCGTGAAATACTGGATTTAATCAAGCAGAAAAATTTGACATTTTACAAAAAAATAAATTAAAAATTTAAAAAATGTACTTTTTGAATTCAAATATCCATTATTTTACAGATTTATTGACTAGTATCCCATTTCAATCATGATTCACACCTTCAGTTTTCATAATTAGCAACCTTCTGGATATTTCAAACCAAAACCCAATGTTCCCATTTCACTATGGATAACTTATTCTTGTGCTGTTATCTTCCAAGTAGAAAATAAGGACTTTTTGCATTACCTATAGGACAATCAACTGTTGGAAGTAACTTTTTAAGTAGAAGATCTTTATTGGCTCCCATACCAAGTTAATTTCTATACCAAGGTTATTAGCTAATCCATTCAATTGAATTATCTTCCAGTGTTCTATTATTCTATCTTCATTACATATGGTTTGAGGATTCCACCCCCACCCCTTGCACACAGGATCAACTGTGCTGGATTTTTATCTGGTTGATGTCAACGAAATCTTTTAGGTCTAATCTGGACAAATATTAGAAAAGCAGCTTTTCAGCATCATTATGCCAAATTTAACTTATTTGGATTTGGTATATATTTATTCTAACTTTCCATCAAGTCAGTAAACAACTTTTATTATCTTTAAGTCTATGACAAATCCATTGATTTAAAATATTTGATTTGTTAGGAAAATCCAAACAATTCACAGTAGAACCTAACAAAATAGGAAGTTTAAACAAGGCCCTGAAAGTATTTGAAAAATTTTTTTTTTTTTAATTTAAAAAATATAGAATATTTAAGTCACTGTACTTTTAGATATTTGAATTACCACACCCGCCCACACGTTTTCAGATGTTATGATTCCTCATCTGGTCATCATAAGATATATCCCAATTTCATTGGAATGTGGAAATACATCCATTACTATTATTTTGGTAATATTAATTACCTACAAATTAAGTGATATGCAGAACTAAGGCCTCTCAGAAACTACAAATTATTTGAGCCACTTTCATTTCTCCATTAGTCAGTTTTTATCCACTGACATTTTATGCTAGGGGTTGCAAGGCTCACAAAATATGAATGCAGGTCTTTAATATATGCAAACAACCCAAGGAATTCCCAGGGCCCTTTATATCTAATGCATAACTCCCTCAGATTCTGTGCAGAACTACAGTTTTCTACAATGAGGAGATTCATTTTTCACATTTAAGTGAAAAAATTTTTTAAAAAGATATTAAATGCTTATATAAATAAATTAAATTTTATGCTGGAAAGTAAAAATTAAGTAAAACTGGTAAATTCAAAGACAATATGTAGATTACTAGGTACCACCAATTTGACCCTGTGCAATTTACATTTAACACAATGAAACTTGCAGAAAAATTAATATTTTCTTGAAATCTTTTTTCCATTCGAAAGAAAAAACATTAAACAAACTCCTGATGATTTTTTAAATTTTTTATCAGCTTACGAAAATACTGATTGAAAAAACAATGTTTTCATTTTTGCACTGTTAAATCAACTGAAATTTAACGTAGCTAAAAATTTTAAAAATTACGATAAGAGGATTTAAAATTCTATGAAAAATCCATTAATGGTCTGAATTTCACGAAAATTTCCATAAATGTTTAAATGTAAATACATCTGAAATAGTTTTTTTCTAAAATATATTAGGGGAAATTTTTTTTACGAGGTCTATTACCGCCCCTCTTATTTTAAGAGATAAAAAAATGACGTGGAAAAAAAATTTTTCTATAAAGATAAGAGGCTGAATAACTATATCAATGAAATTGTATAACGTACCGAACTATAGTTTTTTTTTAGGAAAAATTAATGAAATCGGAAATAAAAAGTGCAAAAAATGTCAATATTAATATTTGAAAACTTTATTTTATTATTACATTCATAACATCTGAGAATTGTTATGACAAATTGACAATTGTTAACATGGGAGAAGGTGTTTGAAAAAAAATCTCAATTAGAAAAAAAAAAAAAAAAATATAGCTATATTTCTAGCAGATTTGGAGAATAGAAATCAAATTATTAAATTTTAATTGAATGCAATAGTCTAGGGATAGGCGATTTTGTCGTCTGCTAGGAATTTTAAAAGCGAATTAGAAATAATTAAATCTATTATTTAAGGTCAAACTGTGTCTAAATCGATAAGTAGTAACATAATCAAAAAAAAAAAAAAAAAAAAAAAAATATCATTACATATGCAGTTTATTTTTAATAGATTTAAAAGTATTTGTTTTGGTCAATTTCGACGATATCAGCCAGTCAGCCTCGTTTTCGTGTTTTAAGTGCTTGTTTACAATTTTACTGTAACATTCGCGTTTGCAAAAAAAAAAAAAACTTACCAAAAATCAGGTAATTATCCGATTTTAATGAAATTTTCATTGATTTAATAATAGTCTCATAACAACCCTTATGTAGGGACTGGCACTGAACATAAAATGCGTTTTTGACAATGACTTTAGCCCCACCCACCCCCTAGAGAAAATAATTTACCAAAAACCAGGAAATTATCGGATTTTAATGAAATTTTCATTGTTTATTTATCAATGAACGATCTTTATAATGCATTATTTATTTTATTTCAAAACTCCTTTTTTTCAGGTCACTTAATTTTGACCCCCCCCCCTTATGTTGGGGGCGTAAAATGTTTTTCCTTATGTCGTGGGGGTACAAAAGAATTTATTAACCAAATTGATAGCAGCTGCGTCTTGAGTTGTAGTAACCTATCAATTATGTTGCTTTGTACGGTGCAGATAACATCTAAACTAACTCAATTAACACTAAACTAATGTCTTATACACATAATGATAGCTATGGCTTTATACTGCTAATATTACTAAAAAGGTCAGTACAGGATTCCTCAGATATATCAAGAGAATAGAATTTAGTTTAACTGAAACGAGACTTTTTCCTTAACTTCAACCAGGTTCTAAATAAAGGAGGGGATAAGATTCACTTCTAGTTATCAAGTTTAGCTTGCCACATGGTCACAAGTGCCAGTTAAAATCGAACTCAGTAACAATGATCTATAAGCCAACCTCGCTATTTTAGGAAATATTTGTACAGTATTAGAACTGGAATTTTAAAGTAAAAGTCATTTTTGACAATTTATATGGAATTTTTTCTAAAAAACCTACGTTACGTAATGAAAGACTATTCGAACAACAGAATAATGACATCATAAAAATCGCAACAAGCGAATAGTTACAATTTATTTAACTCTTTAATGAACACAATTTGGCTTATCAGCACCGATAAGTCAACATCATTGAATATTTTGGTTCAATATTTTAACTTCAGTTGCTTTCATGTTTCTTATGTTTGCTAATTTAAATTCAACCGAATTAGTTAAAATTAGTAAACTTTAAGTTAACGGCTAAAATTAACAGTGACGCAAATCAATTTATTTCAAGAGGGGAAAAAAAAGATCCTAATTAAAAAGAAAAAAAAAAAAGGAGAGAGAGAGAGAGCACGAAATACAGCAAAATTCTTTAAGCCAACCAGCCGGTATTAAAGTTTCCCTTCCCCATTTGGCATGTAGACGTTCTGAGGATTTTTTTTTTTTTTTTTTTTTTAAGGAAGGTATGAAAACATGTGTTTTTATGTACGTACACGATTACCATCTCGTTCCAAGATGAGGAGTGGAGAAAAGTATTAAATGGAAGGACATTCCCAGATTTCTTAAAGAGAATTAAACTCGTGCCTATTTTCTTCGAAAGTGAAAATGTAACGAAAGAGTTATGCGCAAGTCAAAGCAACATGTACTATAACTTTTTAGAGAAAAGACAAAAGTTGTTCAACAACAGTTTGTCACAGAAACTATAATACTACTACAATTACTTTTAGTTAAGCCTTGGATAATGTTCTGATCTTTCTTCCAGGCTCAGGTTTCCAACTGTACTCGAAATGCCATAGAAAATTGGTCTAAAAATGTTCAATAAACTGATAGGATCAAAGAATTCCGTCACCCCCAAAACTCTAAGAGTGTCCGTCCGATGTTCACAATGACTGCTAGTCCGGATCCGGCATTTATAATGGGGGATGCTTAAGCGTCAGATTAAAGAACGGAAAAATAAAATTAAAAAATGTATAAACACTACAAAGAAAACATTATCAGACCTAATAAAAGCTAGTTTTAAATCCGGATTTAAAACTTGTTGCCGCTTTTCACAAATGCCAGACCAGCTGGGCGATTAACTTTCAATAAAATACTTTCCAGACTTCCAACTTGATCAAGTCTTGTTTTTCCGACTTGGAAACTAAATCTTTGATAAAACAAAAAACCTTTTTTTCATTGTAGCCTTTGATTTATTTTGTTCTTTCCCCCCTTCGGAATTTTTGTTCGTAACAAGAGACGTTATTTTCTGAAGACCTCAATATTGAGGACTAACATTCCCCTCTCCATGGGGGTTGGGGAAGCTGATAAAATAGTAATTAGAATTTATCCGATAATTTAAAAACCAATTTGACGGTTTTACTTTTGCAAACTGAAGAAAAACTGGATCTGCATGATAATTTGGAGAGAAAAAAAAATGAATAAGAATAAGTAAATAATAATTTAAAATATTAAATGTAGGCGATGCTAGGTGAGGGTGGGGTAGGCAAGTACGATACTTTTTTTCTCAATAATTTGAGGAGCAAATAAATTAAAATTTACAAATTTTCATGTAATTAATCCCCATTCTTTATAAAGTTTATTGAAGACAAAGGAAAACATGAATTAAGTTTCACCAACTTATTTTAAAAAGTTGATATTTTTGTTCATCAATATTTTTTTTTTTTAAATAGTGTGGGTGCAGAAGCAAAGTGCCCGATGAACTGTCTCTTCAAGAAGCACCTCACGTTGCACCAATATGCGTAAAAAGTCTCGATGTCTTCGGTAACAAATCCGGGTAAATCACCTGGTACAAATTTTGTGGTCCCGAATAAAACCCCAAGAGAAAACGAATCTCTAAAGTTATCTATGGCAGTATGGATTTTAAGTAAAATAAATTTTATCTTAAATCAAAAGATTGTTAGGAAACAGATTCCTTACTTTCAGAGATATTCAGCACCGCACTTGTAGCAAATAAATGAGAGATAAAAATATTGTAGATACCAACAATTACACACACACACACTAAAGGCCCAAGGTTTATACGGGTCTTTGTGAAGGAGGAGGGTGGAATAATAACTGGGGAGTTTTTAAAGGGTTTACTTATGGAACTAGAGATAAGTTAAGCAAAGAAATCAGTCCAGATTTGTAGGCAAAAGGGAATTTTTATAAATTATCTTTTGTCGGGGTCCTGTCTTTTCTGTCTTCCTTTTTGGGAATGGGGACAATTATCAACTGTCAAATGAACATGTGGAAAGCTTCGGGTAATATACGAAGAAAGTGAAGTTTAGTACGAAATGAGATATTACGGAGAAGAAAAAAAATCGAATAATAAATTAACTAGGATATTTTTTTAAGGTTTTACAAAATTTTAAAAGAAAGGCGGCTTTTTTTTTAACAAAGAAAAAAAAAAAATTTTAGAAAACATTCCGATAATTTTTATGAAAAAAAAACTGCTAAGTTCTTTGCCAAAATTTGATAAAAAGTTAGGAAAAAATAAATTTAGAGCTTAAAAATTAAAATAAGGATTTAATAAATCCAACTTTTCCGACATTTACGTAGCAAGTGAAAACTAAAACACGTAGGTTTTTAACTAAGAGGAGGTCGCAGTTTAAGATATATTTTCGCTATATATATATAATACACACACACACAAAAAAAAAAAAAATAAATAAATGCATAGGGCCATTATTTCTGAATAAATCGTTTAAAATTTGATATAGAAACCCTAAAATTATAGACGACCAAAGGATTTTTTTTTTTTTACGGGGGCGGGTGAAGAAATGTTCATCACATCTGTTAAAAGAAAAAGGAAAAACGTGTTTTTTTTTTGGAAAACAAAAAGGGATTTGTTTTTGTTGGAATATTAAGGGATAGTAAATTTAAAAATGGAAATAGTTAAGAAAATTATTTATTATTATTATTTAGTCGGCTAAAATTCTTGAATTTACTATTGAGAGGGACACAAAGTTCTGCAGTTACAAGTCTTTTAGGGCAAAAAGAAAGAAACAGAAAATTTATCAAATTCTAAGAAATATATTTGTGGGGAGAAAAGTATAAAAGTTATATTTAACTAAAACTGATTATAATTGTTATATATTTCTTCCTTCAAAATATAAAAGTACAAAAAAAGAAAAAAAAAGTATTCCAGTCGCTCCACGTTTTTTTTCTTTTTTTGCTAAAGTTAAGACTACCGAAAAAGGTGAGGAAGACGTAGTTCCTATTTCTTAAAATCCTGGCAGCAAAGAAATATAAAATAAAGTTTATCGAGTAGGAAATTCAGCAAGAAAAGAAATTAAAATAAAGTCTGAATAAATATAATTATAATGCTATATAATATAAAATGAGAAAAAGGTTTTTTCACGTACCACTTTGTGCCATGTTGAGGAGACTCCTGCAATCCGAAGCAGCAGACAACCGACCTTGACCAAAGAGGGCAGATGGCCAATAAATACGTCACTTCCTGTCATGTGACTACTAAAAGCTCATGTCATCAAAACTACGGAACACTAACGGTGTATAAATTGCAATGTGATGTTTTTAAATATAAAAACCAAGAAGAAAATGAATCTAAACCTTATTTTCAAATTCTCTCAAAGGTTTTAGATGAATTAATAACACTTTTCACTTTTAATAACAAAAGGCATTGTGACTTTATAATTTTAATTACAAAATACTTCTTTTTTTTAAAAAGTTTTATTAATAAAAAATGGTGGCTTATGTATGTTTTAACGTAGTTCTGATTTAGAATAATATATTTGATTTTTTTTTATTTACTTTTTAATTACTGCTGAATTAAATTGATTCAACAGCTTTAGATAATTTTACAACAGCGAAATTATTAAATCATTAAAACGAAACAGGATTATCACGCTACGCGTTTTTAGTAACAACAAACATTATTCGCAAATTTGTTTTTAATGTTGATATTAGCAAAATATGGTTGTCCGTTCTCTTTCTCTCACTACGAAGAAATTGATTAAAATAAAATAACTCAATAAATAATCCTAAAATCAATTATTGGTTTATATTTTTGTTTATTTTTTAAAGTAAGTATAAAACTCATCTGTTGCTTTCATGGCGTGGGTGTAGTTCTTAACTATATGGTGGTTTCAAACTTATTAACTAGCGGACTCAAACCTCAGGATTTTGACAGTTCTATTATTATTCATTGTAATTGTAAAGTTACCAGATAGTAAAAATCTGTGACTCTTTATTACAGTTCAATTAGTTGTAGTTAGTAGAAACTAAACGATTAGTTACTTTCTACAAATAAGTTTTATTTATTCAACATTGTTTAATGTTTACTACAGATTGAACGATACTATTGTTTTAATATTATTTGAACAATATTGAATGGACTTGATTTAAGTTAGAAATCTAACTCAATGTTTCAGTCTAATTGTTATATTAAACTATCCAATTCCCACCAAATTTATTAAGTATTTGCTTCTCATTAAAACATTGTCGCATTTATAAATATTTAAATATTTATTAATTTCACAATTGCGTCTAATCAATAACATCTTTATCAGATGAGCAATAGCCTTTGGCCCTTTGCGTTTAACAGTTTTTTTGTTTTTTAAATAAATGTTATTTTTATTGTGATGCGCAAAAAGGTATATACGAGTAAATTAACTAACTTTCTTGTTAATTAATTCTTCTAATAAATAGTCTGTAAACTAAATTAATATCTAAGTGTGTATTTTCAAATCGATCATATCCAAATATCTGTCCGCCCACAATACATTGTTTTAAACCAACCTTTCAAAGATCATTATTCAACCAAGACATTTTATTCTCAATTTCATAAATGAATCATTTAGATATTTCACTTTATATGTTTCTGTTAACAGAGATAAAATTTAGGCGTTACTTACACATTACCTTATCTAGCTTTGATGTGGTACAAGGCCAGAAATAGGGGACACTTAGTGAGAATCTAATTCACTTGTAATCAAAATATATATTTTTTTAATTGAAATAGAAATATCACTAAATAGGCCTGGCCCTGAGTCTATTCTAGTAGTGACCAGGTTTGAATTCAGAGTTTTCCTTCTCCTAGACTGGTTGCCTAACCAAGATTAAAGAGCCCAGCATGTCCTACACATAGCTGGAGGGAGAATAGTTGGATTCATACCTTTCCCAAGTGTATTAGCGCTATGTGAACTGTGGCTTCGTCCAAGAATCGACGAGTACCATTTTCTGTGACTAACCAGTACACTACCAAGCGCCTATTTACTGTAGATGTGGTACAAGGCTAGAAATAGGGGACACTTAGAGAGAATCTAATTCACTTGAAATCAGGGCGGATGCTAATGACCCTGTCCCATGCCCCACTAAATCTACGAAGGGACCCGCACTCTGCTACATGTCAATTTTCATAAAGTAGTATTTTTGTAAAACAGAAATGTCGTTATCTGATTAATAATGGATCATATGAAAGACGGCAATTCGATGTCAAAATCCGCAAAAATTCCGTTATATTTAGTTCAGTTACTTTTTTAATCACCTCACTCGAAGGGATGTCCCCAACCCCGACGGGTAAGGGGGATTGGTACCCCCAATTCACTGCAGAAAATTAATCTTCAGTGGCATTCAAGCGGCCCCACCCACATCAGCCAGGGGTTCCAGTGTTGTAAGGACAAGCTCTGCTAGTAAAGATTGATTGATTGATTGATTTTAAGGGTATGTCAACCAGTCTAGTGTTGTTGCAGAGATGCTAAGTACGCGTCCTGCGTCCTTGATGCACAGAAATCTCAAAGGACGCAATAAAATCGTATCCATGCGTCCCAGTTTTTTTCTTTTTTCTCCCTCACCATTTCAAGCTAACTGTAAATACATTTCAATAGTTCCTTAGAAACGAATTACACAGGATAGGTTACAAGGTAGGAGTTAGACGGCTTTAGTTGGGACCCATAAACCTTCTGGGGACTCATTCAAAGCAAATATGTGCGTCCCAGGACGCACTAAATCTAGAAACTAAATTAGCATCACTGTTGTTGTATGTATGCTTAGAAGTTAGGGACCTGCGTTCACTGTACATTTATTTTTATTTTTTTTGTAGTGATTTTTAAAGTTTTTTTTGTTTTTGTTTTTTACACACAGTTGTACAAACATACAGCCAGACAGATTTTTTTTTCATATATTAAATAGATTTTCATTATGGGCGCCTCACGTGGTGTAATCCGGTCTCCTGCCTCAATAATTTCTACCCGGTGACTATTAAAATAACGACCCAGCTCAGTCTATTCAAAACTATCCATCTTCATATCTATCTCAATTTGTTCATATTTATCTATATTACTTTAAATACTAAGTTTTTTTTTATTCATGTTTGTTTACTGTCTTGTTTTTAGTTTAAATAAACAAGAATTACGACAAAAAAAGAAGCGACCCCCCCCCCAAATACATTTACTTGTCGAAAATATCTATCTATCTATCTCCATTTGTTCGTATCTATCTATATTATTTTGTTTGTTTATCTATCTATCTATCTCAGTCTATTCAAAACTATATATCCATCTTCATATCTAAACAAGCATAACGACAAATTACGATAAATAAACAAGAATTACGACGAGCTGGGGTTGTTATTTTGATAGTCACCGGGTAGCAATTTTTTGAGGCAGTAGACCGGGACGCACTTCCTCATAAATTACCATTTTGGTCTTGTGTCACATCTGAGCTAAGCTTAATAAAAAATAAAAAACAACAACATTATATTTTCCTTATGTATATGGAACCGTAACTCATTAAAAGCACAACAATATTTTTAATTAATACTTAATACACTTGCTCTAAAGTAAAACAATAAAGTAATTTCCAGTCCAGTTTGCAACTGGGTCATAATTTTGTGGGGTCTACATTCGCGAGGAACGTGATTTTTTATCACCCAATATTTTTTATTGTCAAAAAGGGCACGGGAGACAAGTTCAAATTTCGTTGAATACTCCGATTATTTACGATTCAAATTGCTTACTACAATCGTCGTAGGAATTTTTTTAAGAGACAATCTGGATATTGCGTTAAACAAGGCGGCAAAATAAGGATTAAAGAAAAATCCGAAGTTAATAACTTTGTCAGTCATTATTTCACTTCTTGTTACTAAGAGATTAAGCATTTTTTCTCTCAGTGAAAATGTTACAATAAACTTATTTGCCTAAGTAACGCAGATTAAATATTATTGCAAGTAAAAGCATCCGTAGTTATTGCTGATGACTATTTGCAACTTCCGTATGGAATTTGTCCTCGAACTCGCTTGCAAAGGTCACACAGACCCACGAAAACAATACGATTAAAGACGATAAAAAAAACAGTCAACCGGACTTTTATCGAAGATTTGTAAGTATATTATATAAAAACCACGATTTCTTAATTTTATAATAAATTTGGCAGTTGCAAATACGACAATTATTTAAAAACATGTTTGCATTTCCTTCCCCCTCCTAACCACGTTTACGTGCGTTACTCTTCAGTTGCCAAGGCAACCAAAATGATGCCGCTTCTTAGAAAAATGCCTACACACATTATTATTATTATTACTTTTATTTTTATAATTTTTCTCCCATTTTATTGTTAGGAATTTTTTTTTAAAGAAAGTTTCAGGGAAAATAAATAAAATTAATTATGAAAAAGACAATCCTGGCACACTCAAGTAATTTTAAAATATATTTATATTACTTAATTTGTTTATTTTATTTTTTTTAAATAAATGTTATTGTTCTTATTAAAAAAAAGTTTTGTAATATGTAAGTAAAAACATTTATTTTAAAATACCCCATGAAAATAAACGAGAAAAGTAAGTACTTAAATATGTTGTGTGCGCGTGCAAATATTATTATTATTATTATTATTATTATTATTAACTTTAAATTATAATAATAATTATAATATAATGATAACTTTAAATAATAATTATTATATAATAATAACTTTAAATAATAATAATAATAATTATTATTATTATTATTACTACTACTACTACTACTACTATAACAACAACAACAAAAATGATTATTTAAAAAATAAAACTGGATGCGTGAAAAACTATAAATAAATAAAAAATTAAATTAAATTAATTTAAAAGGTTCCAAGATCTGTGACGAAAACCTAGCGATATCCAGAGGTATTAATGGAGTGCTCTGGGTTAGTGGCAATGATGTTTAAGCTCCGAAACCATGCTTAAGCCTGGGTCATTATACGCTTCTTTTTTTTTTTTTTTCTTTTTTTTTTTTTTTTTTTAGAGATGACTACTTATTTTCACAGCATTCAAATTATCGTCACATTTTTTAATTTTTCCGGATTTAAAGAAGAAGAAAAAAAATGATGTAAATAAATCGTCATACTCTTTCAGTGAAAGAGTTTCACTTTCATTATTTTAATCATAATTTTAAGCTTTCTTCAGCGAATCTTTTGACAAAACAAAAGTTTTGCTTTTATTTAAACTAAAGAATTTTTAACAGGTTTTTACCGAAGCATCTAAAAGATTATTTGGAAAATTTGATTGTTTGATAATTTCAGTTTCTTTCAAGAAGAAAGCGTGTTAAAAAAAAAAAGAAAAAAAGTTATATTTTTTAACTTCCTAAAACGTTTAAACTACTTTAGGTGTCTACGTGGTGTAATGGTTAGCTAGGCAGATTAGCGGATCGTTAGTAGTACGTTCGATTCTCACTGAGTGCCCTATATTTCTGGCCTTGGGACACATCTAAGCTTAGTAAGTAACCACTTTTTAACTTCATATAACTAAATTTTTGTTTTGTTCTTGGAAGAGATTTTGATTAAATAATTGAAATTTATCTTATTTTGGTTATTCAACAAAAAACTGAATTCTTCAAGAACATTAACAACGACGTATATGCCATATTCATTATTGAGTGTAGCTTAGATGCGACACAAGGCCAGAAGTATGGGGCGCCCTGTGAGAATCGAACTCACTAACAATGGTTTGCTAATCTAGCTTGCTAACCATTACACCATATGAAGTACTCTAGTTATTTACTAAGCGTACCTTAGATGGGCACAAGACCAGAAGTATGGGGCACCCAGTGTGAATCGAACTCACTAACAATGGTTGCTAATCTAGCTTGCTAACCATTACACCATATGAGGTACTCGAGTTATTTACTAAGCGTACCTTAAATGGGCACAAGGCCAGAAGTATGGGGCACCCAGTGTGAATCGAACTCACTAACAATGGTCTGCTAATTTAGTTTGCTAACCATTACACTACATGAGGTGCTCACGGCGTATATGCCATATATGACAAACGTAGTGAATGAATAATACTTTTAACTTAATAGTATTCATTCACCAACAGTGTTAACTTGAAAAATAATAATTAATGTAGGTAGGAAAAATGTCGTTTCAAATTTGAGCTTTTGGCTCGAAAGTCCGACAAATAAATTGAACATTTGAATTTAAAATAAATCTACGACAAAATTACACAGCGTTCAATGCGCTGATCTTTAAGATCACGAAAGGAAATGTTAACTATTTATCTCATCTTCCCCCTCCTACCCGTTATAGGCAGGGTCGACATTATTAGGGGTCGTTTTTAAAGCTGAGATCGTCCCACATATGGGGGGGGGGGCAGAGAACAGCTGGGGTTAGGATGAATTGAGTTGAAATGAGCGGTCGTTCACCAAAATTAAATGCCTTTCTTCTTTGTAAAGGCATGCGTCTTATAGACTGACAAAATCGTTGGGAAAAGTAATGCCCCCCCCCCAATTTTTAAAAAATCCATAACGCGGGAAATTGGGCGAAAACGCACCTTGTGAGTTATGTTTCGGTTTAAAGAGTAATTATTACATTTTTTTTTTTAAATATGCCAATATCTCCTAAAGAATAAAACGTACATAAAAAGAGACTCAGTTATCGGTACCTTTTATCTTGCTAGATTTAGTATTTTACTGATTCAGCAAAAAGTACCCTCCACCCGTAACTAACAGCTGTTGAAAACTTTGCTAAAAGCTTAAAGCTAAAAAGGTTGCCACCCGCAACCCAAAGTCCTAGTGCTTGGCCTTTGCCTCTTTTTTTTTTTTTTTCTTCTTCTTCTTCTTCTTCTTCTTCTTCTTCTTCTTCTTCTTCTTCTTCTTCCAACTGTTTTCCTCATTTTCTTATTTATAGAAAAATATCTTCAGGACATCGTAGAGAAAGAGACCATTATTATTTAAGTGTCCATTGGTAATTTACTCATTAATAAACTGTTAAATTAACTTAATTTATTTAATTGACTTTACGCGCTAACCATACTTAATTAAGTTTCTTAGCTGTTTATAGCATACTGCAAAGCCAAAACACGGAAAAAAAGATCGTATAGCACCAATAGTCCGAAACTTGCCTGTATAGAAAAATCAATATTCAAAAATCCCATTTTTTTTTTACCTGGATAAGAATGAAAGAAAAATTAATCAGATATTAATAATAGTTGCTATTATATAGCTACTGGCAAAATGAGCCTAAAATGCGTTTTTGACAAAATGACTTTAGCCCCCCTACAGAAAATAATTTACCAAAAATCAGGGAATTATCGGATTTTAATGAAATTTTTAGTGTTTATTTATCAATGAACGATCTTTATAATGCATTATTTATTTTATTTTAAAAACTACTAATATTTCTTATTCCGTCTACAAAACGACTTACGGGAACACGCCTTAAGGTAAAATAGATTACTGTATTAATCTTGCACACTGACAATTTGTTTTTAGAAAAGAAAAAAAAAAAATACAAGATAATTCCTTACAAAAGAAAGATACATTATGCTAGATATTTTTTATTTATTATTTGCCGTTATATTACTTGTTATATTATTGTTATAAAATTCATAAAATTAACATAATATAATATAATATAATATAATATAATATTATATCATATTATATTATGTTAATTTTATGAATTTTATAGAGTCGGCATTAAATAACCCACAGGGTTGATATGCCATTAAACCAAACCAAATTTCTAATTCCCATAAAATCAAATCTTGAGAGTAGTAGTAGTAGTAGTAGTAGTAGTAGTAGTGGTTTTCTGTAAATCTTTGGTATCTGTATCAATAGTGCAGCTGCTTTACATAGATTGTATTAACACAAAAGAGACGTGTTTTATGTCAGTACAGCAGAAAACACAACAGAGAAAGGAGGATAGGATTGCACCAAGTTCTGCCCGTCTCGAAAAATCAACATTAAAAATCACCATTTTTTAAAACTTGGTTTTAAATGACAAGAGATTTGCCGTTGCCTTCATCTGATAAAAAAAAAAGATCTTGATAATATTACTACTACTACTATTAGTACTACTACTACTAGTGTATGTAAAAACAATACCAAATATAGTATACTCTCAAGGAAGAATGAAAAATAAGCTTAGGTGTTAGGTTTGATCTTCTCCCAAAAATAATACTCCGGTAGTTATTTATTAAACTTAACACTTGGTTAGAAGTACGGGACACCCAGTGAGAATCAACATTACTGATTAGCTTAATTCTTTAACGGCATAACACTACAGAAAATTCCCAACCATAAAGCTCTTGTAACTTCATCAGACATAGACAGGCTTCGCAGAATTAAAGGAATGTGTGTTTAGCTTAGTACGACAGAAAGCAAGACAGAGAAAGGAAGATTCTGTTGCGCCAGGAAGTTCTGCTTATTTGTATTACTCTCTGTTATAAATTTATAGTCTGAGATACAATTAAAAAAAAAATCTAAAAAAAATAAAATTAAGACAAATGTTTTTTTTTAACTTTAACTAAGTGATGCTTAAGAGAGATTTATTAATTTAAACATTTTTGTCTTGGTTGTTAGTCCTAACTAAGCAATAATGCTGTAATTATTTTAAACTAGCCTAGCAGACCTTTTTTTTTAAAATAAAATTTTTAAATAAACTTTTTTTGAAATTGAAATAGATCACTAAGGGTAAAAAAGAACAATTTCCTCTTAAATTCCTACCATAAAATAAACTGAACCCTCATTTTATGTCCGTGTTTTTGCAATAAATGTTTTATTTTTCTTGCACCCGTTATTTTACAATACTAAATATATTTTCTTTATTTGTTAAAGAATAAAGAAAATATATTTAGTATTGTAATATAATGGGTGCAAGAAAAATAAAACATTTATTGCAAAAACACGGACATAAAATGAGGGTTCAGTTTATTTTATGGTAGGAATTTAAGAGGAAATTGTTCTTTTTACCTCATTAAGTAGGCCTGAGTCCATTCTAGTAGCAACCAGGTTTAAATTCAGAGTTTTTCTTCAAGAACCAAGGTTAAAGAGCCCAGTCTGCCCTACTATTTACCGATAGCTGGAGGGAGAATAGTTGGATTCATACTTTTCCCAAGGGTATTAGCGCTATGTGAACTCCCCACTTTAAAAAACTTTATGTTAATCCAGCCTGGTGGGAGGTCAGAAAAAAATATATATTCTTGCCTTTATTCTGAACTAGAAGTGGCTACCTGGCTTTGCCTGGGTAGTGGGAAGGGGTAAAAAAGTTAGTCTCAGAGACCCAATTTATTATTTAATCGTGAGTTGGATCCTCACAGGATGCCCCATTAAAATCCCTATGTAAAAAAAACCTTGCATTGGTCCAGCCATTCTAAAAAGAAAAAAATAATGTCTACTATTTAGAATATTAAATGCAAAAAATTCTATGCTGTTATCATTTAAATTTTATCTTTTAATTATCTTCACTAATATAAATCAAGCTTTCATTATTTTTGCTCAAAAAGCAAGACCTGCTGATAGTGAATGTGTATATATATTTACTTTGTAGTTATTTGTTTTATTTTCATAGTTCCTCTGGACATACATACACACAAACTGCCCTTTATATATGTAAAGATTAAGGTAAGCTTAATCAGTGACTATGATTAGTAATGTTTGATTAAATTTGAATAATGAAATATCACAAACAAGCGTATGGTAGCAAAAGAAAAACGGACAAGAAGAATTGGATTAATTTCATTTATGTTGTGATGTTAGTTCAACAGTAAAAAAGAAGTCAAGTCGAGGTAGGGTAAAATGCAATTATATTTACAATAAGCTACAGAACGGGATTGTGCTTAATTGTTTCTAACTAAATGAACTTTCATACATTAAACTGTTAGAGAACGGCCGGTAATTTATTTAAAAAATAAACAAAAGCTAGAATTGTTGTGATAATAATTCCTTCTTCCTCAGTGAAATGAGGGCAGGTGTGGGGTCGAAAGTCTTTTTCTTTGTTGGATGATTCGGACGTGGGGTTGAAAGTCTGTTCTTGCTAATGACTTGGTTTTGTGTGATGTGTGGTGTGGGTTGGGGGTATGGAGGTCCCTTGATCTTGGCTGGTAGGAGCAACGTTCTGTGTGCCAATGCCAAAAGTCAACTGCCTAATCGATTTTAAATTAGCTGTTTTTATAGTCATCAATCGGCTCGAGATTCGCATTGAAAGGGTTTTTTTGGGGGATGGGGTTTATGATTGGTTAAAAAACATTTTTAAAAATAGGGGATATTTTTAATTGTTTATAAAATTTGTTTTTCACCTGGAAGCCTGTGTGGAGCCTATGCGTGGAACACTTGTTTTGTTCCTTTTGTTTAGAGCTACTGTCATGTCAACATCCGTTTGATGTTACATTTCTCAGTAGCTTAGGTTCTGTTTCAAAGTGTGGTAATTTATGAGGATGTGTGTCCGGTCTCCTGCCTCAAAAATTGCTACCCGGTGACTATTAAAATAACAACCCAGCTCAGTCTATTCAAAACTATCCATCTTCATATCTATCTATCTATCTATCTCAATTTGTTCATATTTATCTATATTACTTTAAATACTAAGATACAGCAATATCAACATTTTTAAATAATTTTTACCCATATAGGGTAAAATAGAAATAAAAATGTTGATATTGCTGTTGGATTTTGGGGTGAGTAAGAACATGGATAAGTACCCACTCTTCAGCCATCACTTTGCATTATGCCAGCAGCATGCAAGGACCATATTTAAGTTACAGCTTGCCTGTTGTTCTCGTCTACTAACTCGACGGTAGTTAGAACCCCACTGCGACAGTGAGTATCATATTGTTTCTATATCTGGAGGATAACTTCTACAGCATTATGTGAAATGCAAACAAACTCATCCAGGATTTGAACTCGGGCCTCTGATTTTATTTCTCATGACAATAAACATTATACTAAGCACCTCCCTTACTATTAATGGTCTACTACTCCGCACAAATTGCCCTTTAATATAGATTCATATACTTATATATAGTTTAAGAGCAAAATATTATTTTATTTACTGTTAAATTTATTCTTAATTGTATTAGCAGCCAAAATACCAAGTCTTATTTCTTCCAAATTTTTTATGAATTAGCAATTGACCTACTGTAGACACATAACATTTTAAATTCTTTGTTCTTAGGAATTTAATCAAAATAATCCACCATATTGGTCTAAGTCAGGGTGGTGGCCATTATTTCACATTCCAGGCATCCAATTTTTTATGCACGAGTTCAGTTGTGTCATAAAAATCTTGTATTCCAATTAATTTCTCTAAAAAGTTATATAAATATTTTTTGCATCTATATTAATAATTGAGAAGAGTTTGTCTGTCCTCTACAGATTTCCAGTTGGATGTATATCTACTATATGTATTTGTAAAAGTGTACGTGGTATACCAGTTATTGTAGGAAATGGACACAGAGACCCAAGTTCAAATCCAGGATGAGGTTGTTAGTTATTTCTCTTCTTCTGAATTTTTTAGATGAGGCTTGATAATTAGTATTATTTGGATTATTTGGACTATTGTCTCATCTTTATTGTTATCTACACTATTTCTCTGAATTTTTTAGATGAGGCTTAGATGAGGCTTGATAATTAGTATTATTTGTATTATTGACTATTGTCCTCATCTTTATTGTTATCTACACTATTTCTCTGAATTTTTTAGATGAGGCTTGATAATTAGTATTATTTGGACTATTGTCCTCATCTTTATTGTTGAATTTTTTAGATGAGGCTTGATAATTAGTATTATTTGGATTATTTGAACTATTGTCCTCTGTCCAACGTTTCGGCCAATGTGCCCTCCAGCCTTCTTCTATTTCTTCCGAACTCGGGAACCTTCTTTTTGAACTCGGCAACCTCCTAGTCATAATCGGAAGCCATTACGGAACTTTGAACCAACCCTTTATTCAATCCAGAAGGTTCCCGACTCCAACAAGTAATACCTGAAGAAGGCTGGAGGGCACATCGGCTGAAACGTTGTACAGATAACAATAAAAATGGGATTGTTTGTATTTCGTATAGCACTGTAAGGTTCAAGGTTATAATTGAACATACAACTCCGACACATTTCTGAGACAAAATATTTTATATATCACAGCACATGAATAAACAAGATACATAAAACAATAGAAGATAGAATAGGATAGTGTACATAAACATACATACATGAAAGTCACAGACAAGATAATATTAAAGTACACATAATATGTCTGTACCTTTATATTATGACTGTAAGTGATTTATACAGCACATGGATAAACAAGGTACATAATACATAGAAGTGTACATAAACATACATACATAAAAGTCACTGACAAGATAATATAAAAGTACACATAATATAAAGGTACAGACATGAGACTAAGAATAATCCATGCTGTATAAATCACTTACAGTGACTAGTAGCCGGCATTGAGGGCCGAAGCCCCAACGAGAAGGGAATAACAATTGTCTAACCCATGTGGGTACCTACGAGGAGAGGTAGAAAATAGGCAGAAAAGTTTGAAATAGCGCTTATATACCAGAGGTCCTCTAGTGGGAACAAACGGCAACACAGCGGGAAGATAACTCTTCCTGGCAAAGGGAAGATAATCCCCACAGCACTAATACTCTTGAGAAAGGTATGCATCCAACTATTCTCCCTCCAACTATGAATAATAGTAGGAAAATTCTGGACTCTTTAATCTTGATATGGCAACCTGTCAAGGAGAAGGAAAACTCTGAATTCAAATCTGTTGACCTTGTATCACATACTATTCATGGTGGAGTGGTTGGTTAAATACATAACATAAATATTTTTTGTTGCACAATTTCACCAAGGGGCTCATTTACAATCATTATCATAATCATGTTATGCTTGGAGCATGACAATCTCTCACCAACTGTTCATATCATTCATTGCCTTTGAGAGGTCCTCTGCACAGCATCCAGTATCCCCACAGAGCTGGTCAATGTAGCTCTGGATAGCCAGCACTGACATGCTCATGTGTTGGTTTCCACAGAATGTCACTTACAACTTCGTTATGTATTTAACCAACCACTTCAGCATGGGCAATAAACCCAGCCCCACCCCGAGGGGGCAGGTATTGCTTGTTGGGATGGCCCCCTGGGATCGACGCTATTAATTTAAATTTACCCTGATCCAGTGGCCGAAGCTCACTGGACCCCTGCCCTGAAGGACGAGTGGCAGGGAAGTGTATGGTCCTGTTGTGAAATCAGCTTCTGTCATGTTTCTATTCTTCTCTCTTTCTCTCTCTCTCTCGGTAATCTGAACATTAGTTACATAAATGAGAGTAACCTCCCCTTGTTTGTTTCACTTAAGTATAAAAGTATATACACAAGAAAAGGTCTTCGTGTTTCCTGAAAAGTCCTATACCACCTCATTCCGCCCGGTTGGAAGTCACATTCATTTTAACTAATCAGCCCCAAACAATAGCCTTTGTTTAAATTTAATATTAAACATATGTAGAAATATTTGATTTAAGGGAAATAATAGGTAACTTTAGATGCAAAGGTCATTTTTTAGCCATTTTTTTATATATCTTTATAGGAATGCTCTGGACTTAGAAAAATCTCAACAGGATGTTAAGAGTTTTAAAGAACACAGTTTGGAATAGAGAGAGAGGTAATCTGAACATTAGCTACACAATTGAGAACAACCTCCCCTTGTTTGTTTCACTTTGAGGAAGCCGTATGTTTTGGTCGTCCATTTTCATTTCACCGTAAATCTACATTGAAAATATGAATTTGTTCGAATCAATACAACTGCATGTTTAAAAAAAAACGAAAATATCATAAAATGTGTTCTTGATAACAATTAAGTTTATTTCAAATAATGCGCAAGCACAATTAAGAAAACATTTTATATATATGTATGTTTTTGGAGGATATGTGCTTAATTGAAGTCATACCTAATTTTGAAAATCAATTAGTTAATAATTAATGAATTTAGGCGGGCATATATGTTCAAATGTAAGGCTAAACAAATCGAGAAAAATATATTTTATGTATATATTTGCCATCATGGTGTAATGGTTAACAAGCAAGTATCGTAGATCCATTACTACTGAATAGGGGTTGATCCTTGCTGGATACCCCATTCTCGCAATTTCTTGTCACAATCTGTAGTGGATGGGTTGGGTAAATACTTACCACTAATCTATATTAGATTCCTCTCTCTCTCTCTCTCTCTCTCTCTCTCTCTCTCTCTCTCTCTCTTTCTCTCTCTCTCTCTCTTTCCCCCCCCCACTTATATTCAATGGCATTTCAAATGGATTCTTAGCTATTCAAGGTGTTTTATATGCTCGGATATATCTCATATCTCAATTCACATATTTGTAGAGACCATCACATTCAAAGTATCTAAGTATTTATTTCTAGTGTGGAAATTTATAGCTATCTTATGACATTCATTCTTACTTTATACCAAATAAGGCAATTAGTCTGAGATGCAAATAAAACAATAGTTATTTACTAAGTGTAACTTAGTTTCAGCACAAGGACAGAAGTATGGGGGCACCCAGTGAGATTGGAATTCACTAATAATGTTCCACTACTCAAGATTGGTGAACATCATACCATTCGACGTGCCCTAAATGAAAAGATTATATTATAGGCTGCTTTGTTTTTTTGTTTGAATATTTATTTTGCTTTGGACTTATATATCTTATTATAATGGAGATTGTGTGTTTTTCTGTCTGTAACCGAAACTATATTCCTACACAAGTCACAATTCTCCATGATTTTATTTTTATCTAAACCTCAATTATTAATAAAATTGTCTTACATTATTAATACTGTTAACTATGTCTACGTACTGATAACATGCAATTATATTTATATATACAACAAAATAGTGGTTTACAGTGTGAACGGGATGGCTAATTTGCATATTAATATTAAAAAATCGAATTTAATAAATATGTGCTTAGTATTATTGATTTCTAACTGTTTGGTTTTATTTTAATGAATATAAGCAAAAATCTCTTCAATGAATCTTAAATGAAATCCATTAACAAGATAAAATAACTCATTTTATTCTTTACTTCCTCTTATAACTAAATACTTAAATTAGAAAAAATAACAATGAAAGCGAGAGTGATGGAAGAGTAAGTTTCAGTTGTTCCATTTTTTTTCATACTCCCTCTGTTTCAAATCTTTTATTATACTCCCTCTGTTTCAAATCTTTTTATCTGTATTCTTATTTAGTTTCGTTAGCCTTTCTAATTTAATACAATATTTTATTACATTAAAACTTAAATACTTGCACCCGGAGGGTGCATATATTTGCTAGTATATATATATATATATATATATATATATATATATATAAAGAAAATTTGAAAAAACAAGTGTTCCGAAAATGGGATGAATTTAATAATCGATGTTTAAAACATTTCGGTTACATTGAACCTTCATCAGGATGTCTCTTGGGGTGAAGAAAATGATGGATGTTTTTATATGTGACAGGAGATGAAAATCTTTTTAGTTATGTAACTGTATTTGATCAGCGTTTTATTTTTGAAAGGCAAGTCGCGATCTACTCACGCGAAGTGTCATGACGCGTGACGCCACTCAAAGAAATGCAAAAGACGAGAAAATTAAAGTCGTCGGGGCGGCCTAATGTCAGTATCAGCCATACAACGAGGAGTCTATCCCCCTTTCACTGGCGCTAGACTAAGGAGACTAGTGTTGAGGTGGAGCGCCATACCTACCATCGGCTCCTCACTTTACCACACAGATTCCTGTGCTACTCATACGCTGAGTTGGCGAGGGTCGGTATCGAACCAGGAACCTTGTGCTTCCTAGCCGAACGCTCTACCAACTGAGCCACCTCAATTAAAATGGTTACAGATGTGTACACCACACCTCGGCAGATAGAATGATAAGTCATTAATCAACTTAACAACAGCAACCTTGAGCACCTTTTTGATCTCCATCTTTCCAACACACGTGGGCATGCCTACAAAGTCAGAAAACAGCACTGCTCACGTGACTTTCGGAAACATTTCTTCACGCTCATAATTGCGGGACATGGAATAAACTGCCCGTGTCTGTTGTAGCTGCCGAAGCACTGAGTCTTTCAAAGCCTCCATGCTTCCTGTAGTCCGCCGACACTATACCTGATTCCACTCTCCACATACATATGCACACATGCGCACACATACATGCATATTACTACTGTAAACTCTTCATGTTCCTAATACATTATTCTGTGTACTTGACATGAGACTTTGATGAGTTGTGGTGCACCTGAGCACTATACACAATAAATTTCATTATTATTACTAGCACATATATGCACCCTCCTGGTGCAAGTATTTAAGTTTTAATGTAATGAAATATCGTATTAAATTAGAAATGCTAATGAAACTAAATAAGAATGCAGATAAAAAGATTTGAAACAGAGGAGGGTATAATCGAAAAATAGAACAACTGAAATTTACTCTTCCATCACTCTCGTCTTTCATTGTTATTTTTTCTAATTTAAGTATTTAGTTAAAAGAGGAAGTAAAGAATAAAATGACAGTTATTTCTTCTTGTTAATGGATTTCATTTAAGATTCATTGAAGAGATTTTTGCTTATATTCATTAAAATAAAGCTAAACAGTTAGAAATCAATAATACTAAGCATATATTTATTAAAATTACATTTTTAATATAATATGCAAATTAGTCTTCCCGTTCACACTGTAAACCGCTATTTTGTTCTATATATAAATACAATTGCATGTTGTTAGTATGTAGATATGGTTAACAGTATTAATAATGTGAAACAATTTTATCAATAATTGAGGTTTAAATAAAAATAAATTCATGGTGAATGTGACGTCAATTACTAAGGGAATTGTGACTTGAATAGTGATTTAGTTTCGGTTACAGACAGACAAGCACACAATCTCCATTATAATAAGATTATCCTGGACAAAGTTGTTTGCTTATCACTTCACATATTAATATTTATTAAAGTTCAAGTTTTGAAGAAAGAAAAAAAACTGGTGAAAAACTTGTGAAATGTTACAACATTTTTTTTAATGTTGAGCACACTTAGCATAACAGTTATCATCCTTGGAAATGGAATTAGTAATCCAAGTTCAAATCCTAAACAAGACTGTTTGCATTTCAATTTAGGTAATTTATAAGGGAGTGCGTCCCGGTCCCCTGCCTCCGAAATTGCTGCCCGGTTAATTTTCAAATAACAACCCCAAGCTGCGGCGCTACATCGGTGTTACTTGAAAGAAAACAACCAATTTAGAGCGTTAAATGTATTTGGGGGGGGGTCTCTTTTTGTCTTAATTCTTGTTTATTTATAGAAATTTGTCGTAATTCTTGTTTATTTATCGTAATTCTTGTTTATTTATCATAATAAAAGAAAATCTTAGTATTTAATAGATAGATAGATAGATAGATAGATATGAAGATGGATAGTTTTGAATAGACTAAGATAGATAGATAGATAAACAATAGGTAACACCTATTTTACCCCGTGAAATTTACCTCCCCCTATATTTAACACAATGAAACTTGCAGAAGCTTGGGGTCATTATTTTAAAATTCACCGGGCAGCAATTTCAGAGGCAGTGGACCGGGACGCACTTCCTCATAAATTACCTCAATTTACAATAATACCTTTGGGAGAGGCATGGATCCATTCTTTCCTTAGCTATGAGAAAATAGAAATGCAGACTGAGTCCTTATCATTGGTTAAGCAACTAGTCTAGAAGGAAAAAAAAAATTCAAACCAGTTTAAATATTGACCTGTGTCACATCCTACCTGTGCTTGAGAGGTCTGTTAAATACATACTTCCCTTAATGTAAATTTTAAAAGCAGCTTTAATATATAATTGTGCTGTGTTATTCATTTTTAATTTAATTTTCTTTTTATCTTCATCTATAAGTAATATTTTTATGGCTAACTTTTTCTTTATTATAAAATCATTGCAGTGTTAAACATAAAAAGAAATGATCATAAGTTATTAACTCTACCCTCTCATTTGTTCATTTAGGCATAACTTTACAGCAAGACAAAACTCTTGCTGTGTTTACATTTATCATAACATCAGAACAAAAGATTCATTCACTGTATGTATTTCACTATAAAATCATTTGTGTTTTTATCTAAAAAATATCAGTCTATGTCCAGTGTAGAAAATTCAAGTGAACATAGCATAATGACAACAAAACTGAAAATAGATGTTTTGTAGAAAAAAAAGAGAACTTTTATTACTATTATAATATTATATATACTAGCAAATATATGCACCCTCCGGGTGCAAGTATTTTAGTTTTTATAATAAAATATCATATTAAATTAGAAAGGCTAATGAAAACTGAATAAGAATGTAGAAAAAGATTTTGAACAGAGGGGGTATGATTGAAAAATAGAACAACTTTGAAACTAACTCTTCCATCATTTTCCATTACTCCCGTCTTTCATGGTTTTCCTAATTTAAACTGTTTAGTTAAAATAGGAAGTAAAGAATAATTACAGTTATTTCTTCTTGTTAAGGGATTTCTTTTAAGATTTATTGAAGAGATTTTTGCTCATATTCAATAAGATAAAACCAAACAATTAGAAATCAATAATACTAAGCATATATTTATTAAAATCATTTTTTAAGATCAATATGCAAATTAGCCTTCCCATTCACACTATGAACCGCTATTTTGTTGTATATATAAATATAATTGCATGTTATCAGTACGTAGCCATAGTTAACAGTATTAATAATGTAAGTCTATTTTATTAATAATTGAGGTTTAGATAAAAATAAAATCATGGAGAATGTGATGTCAATAACTAAGGGAATTGTGACTTGAGTAGTAATATAGTTTCGGTTACAGACAGAAAAACACACAATCTCCATTATAATAAGATATATATATATATAAACACTGTAAACCTCTATTTTGTTGTATATATAAATACAATTGCATGTTATTAGTATGTATATATGGTCAACAGTCTTAATGATGTAAAACAATTTTATTAATAATTGAAGTTTAAATATAAATAAAATCATGGAGAATGTGATGTAAATAACAAAGGGAATTGTGACTTGAGTAGAAATATAGTTTTGGTTACAGACAGACAAACACACAATCTCCATTATAATAAGATATACTAGCAAAAGTACCCAGTCCATGACTGGACTATTTCTTTTTTTTTAGGAACACCAGTGAGAAAGGGAGAAAACAGGAGTAGGAGAGAATAAGAGGAGAATTTGTATATTACAATGTTTGTTTTTTTTAGGAAATGCTTTTTTTGTTTACATTTAAAATATTTTTTTTAAAAATGTAATCTTAAACTTGTTTTAAAATATAATCTTATTTGAGACACAACACAGGAAGAGAGAGAGAGAGAGAGAGAGAGAGAGAGAGACGAACAGACTGAGTGAAAGCCTGTTGAGTTAAAGTTAAATGTATTAGTCTAATTCATTTAATTTTTTATCCAATTTTTCCTTACTTTATTTTTCCTTACTGTGAAGAGTTCTAGAAATTGGTTGATTTTTGTTTAATTATTTAATTATTTGGTTTTTGATTTTTACTGATTAAGTGATAATTAGTAAAAATCAAAAAACAAATTTTGTGTGTTTCTTAGTTAGAAACACATTAATGTGTCTGCGAGATTTCAAATCAGAATAACATCTCTTTTCGGAGATATAAGTCGACATGTACATACCAGAAACATTATATATATATATATATATATATATATATATATATATGTTTCAGGAGATTGTTCGGATTGCAAAATGCCCAGATTACAAGACCATTTCATGGACTCCAAGAAAATCCATTTACAAGACACCTTTAACTGAAATTACCCATGTTTTAGGTAAAATAAGATGCGTAAATGACCTTAATACTAAACATAAAGACTGCAAAGTGGCTTATATATATATATATATAATATATATATATATATATATATATATATATATTATGAAATGACTTCAGCCCTATCATAGCAAGTCAATAAAAAGTGGAATATAAATAAGTTCAAAATAAACAAAGAATCTGGGAATGGCTAGCTGGTGTAGTGGTTAGAATCCCCGCCTGTCAGCTTGGCAGTCGAGGTTTCGAGTCACACACGGAGCAGTCTCCCATGTCTATAACCTTGCTGATGAGACCTAATAGGTCGAAATGTACATTCAGGGATTGACATTTTCTCGATCTGTTTAGCCTTACCTTTGAACATATATGCCCGCCTAAATTCATTAATTATTAACTAATTAATTTTCAAAATTAGGTATGACTTCAATTAAGCACATATCCCCCCCCCAAAAAAATATATATAATATATATATTATTTTTTTTATGTTGGTCAGATCAAGATCAGTAGGGTCAAAAAGAAGTAAAGAATAAAATTGCTTTTGTATGCAAAGAGCAGGACGGGTTTTGTTGATGAGGAGGGCCTCGAGTACAGCTAGGTGTAATATATATATATATATATTATTTTATTTTTATTATAAAAAATTTTTAAAAATTAAATTAATAGGGGGCTATAAAATATGGGATTAATTAGGGTCAGGTGATAAATGAATCAAGAGAAATTTATATATATACAGTGATGCTGATAGTTTCACATGCCACATTGTGGTTCCTAGTCCAATGCTCTACCGACTGAATTTGAACCTATAATTATTTACTAAGGATTATTATTAATTCCTTGAAACCATATAACTGTGTGCAAACAAATAACTGTTATTAAATAGAAATAATTACTCAAAACCATTTAATTATTAGTATTAGATAGGAATACTTGAAACCAACCGTGTAAATTATTTATGTTATATGTATTTACCCAACCACTCTGCTCATGCAGGATGCTACCCAATGTCAATTTCTTACACTTAGTTTAACAGGTTTGAATTCAGAGTTTTTCTTCTCCTAGACCGGTTACCATACCAAGGTTAACGACCCCAGTTTGCTCTACTATTTATTCATACCTGGAGGGAGAATAGGTTGTATAGATACTTTTCCCAAGGGTATTAGCACTATGTGAAATGCAACCTACTTTTGCCCAGGATTTTATCCTTTTTAAGGACACAACAAAAAGAAAACTGATTACCCATCAAGAATGAATAAAACAAAATGTCTTCAGCATAAAATAACCCAACAAGGGTTGACATGCCATAAAATCCAACCAATCACCAAGAATGAATAAAAGAAAATGTCTTCGGTATAAAATAACCCAACAAGGGTTGACATGCCATAAAATCCAACCAATCACCAAGAATGAATAAAACAAAATGTCTTCAGCATAAAATAACCTAACAAGGGTTGACATGACATAAAACCCAACCAACCAAGAATGAATAAAACAAAATTTCTTCTGCATAAAATAACCCAACAAGGGTTGGCATGCCTTAAAATCCAACCAACCAACTGAAAATGAAATTTAATGAGTTTTCCTCCACCCCACATGTGCCAGCTATTAATTTCTGGTAATCATCACCCTGTGAACATTTTCCAGAAAATTTGTTCAGAATTATATCAGCCATGAAATAACATACAGATGTGAAATCCTTTTTCAGTTAAAAAAAGTAAAGTCCTTGGGGTGGCGTAAAGTGTGTATCAGCTAGACAGCAAGGGAGTCTATCCCCTTTTCCCTTGTGCTAGACCAAGAAGATTGTTTTTTAGCATCTGAGGTGGAGCGCCACACATACCATCAGCCCCTCACTTTACTGCACAGATCACTGTGCTACTCATATGCTGAGTTGGCAAGGGACGGTATCGAACCAGGAACCTTGTAATTCATAGTCAAGTGCTCTACAGACTGAGCTAAGATTTAAAAAAAACAAAATGAGATTTAAAGTGACTTGGGGGAGTCTATCCCCTTTTCCTTTGCACTAGACCAAGGAGATTGTTTTTTAGTCTGAGGTGGAGCGCCACACATACCATCAGCCCCTCACTTCACCGGACAGATCCCTGTGCTACTCATATGCTGAGTTGGCAAGGGCCGGTATCGAACCAGGAACCTCTACAGACTGAGCTAAGATTTAAAAAAAACAAAATGAGATTTAAAAGTGACTTGGAGGGAGTCTACCCCCTTTTCCTTTGCACTAGACCCAGGAGATTTAAAAGTGACTGATCCAAATTTAGATAATTCTATGCCCTTCCCAGTAACTAATTTAACTCCAAACTTTTAAATTTTAGCAAAATCAAAACAGACTCAAAAGTCACTTTAAAAGGAGGATGGAATTTGCCCAACTCTTCAGCCAGGATGTGACATAAGGTCAATAGGGTCAAACTAGTTGTAAGTAAAGGTCAAGTAGGTGGAGTGGCCAATTGTCAGTATCAGCTAGACAGCAGGGACATTGTTTTTCATCTGAGGTGGAGCGTCACACCTACCATTAGGAAGTAAGTAAAAAAGTAAAAGTCGTCGGGCGGCCTAAAGTCGGTATCAGCCAGTCAGCGAGGGAGTCTATCCACTTTTCACTATTGCTAGACCAAGGAGATTGTTTTTCATCTGAGGTGGAGCGCCACACCTACCATCAGCTCCTTACTTTACCGCACAGATCTCTGTGCTACTCATACACTGAGTTGGCGAGGGCCAGTATCGAACTAGGAACCTTGTGCTTTCTAGCCGAACACTCTACCGACTGAGCTAACCCGGCCCTTAAAAGTGTTATAATAACATATTATTATTATATAGATTGCAGGGTTATTGAAATAAGATCATTACTATATAGATTTGACTGTTATTAAAATCAGACCATTATTATTTAGATTGGACTGTTATTGAAACTATTAACTTTTTTATAATTATCCCCCTTGAGGAATTATAAGGATTAGGGTGAGCACAAACATAGCTCTGCAATATTGTTTTATTCACTAAGTTAAATACATTTTATTGAAGTCAGTTAGTCTACTGTTAGTTTTAATAACAGCAGCTAACTAAGTACAACCCAAGCAGTGTCCATGACAGCTGGTATAAATAGGAATCAAGAATGATCCATCCATGAATCTGGGTGATTTGGGTGATTCCATTCCTTTAGTTCTGATTGACTGCTTGACTGCTTGATTTGAATGACATTGTGGAGTCTTATATATACTTTGTCATTTTGTAGTGGACTTTGTAGCATTCGGGTTTGTATTTCAGTTACAACCGTTTGTTGCCTTGTCTTCCCAGTTCGACGGTAATTGGAACTTTAATTATTCTTCACATTTAAACTCTATTGCACAAAAATCGGCAGTAACCTCCCCTTGTTTATTTGAGTTAGAGAAGGATGGTATCAAAACCAGAACCTTGTGATTCCGAGGCAGATGCTCTACTGACTGGGCTAAAATGAAATTGACCTTGTGTCACATCCTGCCTGTGTCAAACGGGTTGGTTAAATACATACTTAGATAGTCTTAGTACCAAAATATCCCATGCCAAAATATTCACCTCTAAACAATCGACAACAAAATGTAGACTCCAAAAAGTCTTAGAATAAACTTTGGAGTGTTTTGTTTTGTTTTATTTTTTGTGGAAGACAAAAAAAAATGCCCTGTCAGCTGGGGCGTTAGAATACACTGACTGCACCTCTGCAGAAGGTGTTGCATACTTATACACATATACCCATGTTGGGTACATACACAAGTGTTCTTTTACTGGACAGAGGGGAGAGTAAGACACAGGCAGACAGAGAGATTCATAACTTACTTCTTGGCCATTCGTGATCTCTAGTCGTTTCTATTTCTCTGTTTTGCTGGTTGGTCGTCCTTGATTCATTTCTTCTTCTAGGTCAGTCTTGTTGCCAAGACATTCATCACCAACAAAACCATATTATTTATTTAAGCCTTTATTTACTTAACTAACATCTTCCTCTAACTAAACATAGCGCGCGTGTGCAAGGCAGATAGGCCTTATTGCCTGACGTCCAAGCCGAAACTAAAGACACAACCAGGTCCCACGTGACTTCACATATTTCGCGGGCTTTCTATAATATTCCATGGAAAGTCCGCCAGTGAATGAAAAGGGGCCATCCCTTCAGAAATACAGGGGGTTGACAATAATCTATGCATAGATTATGTAACAAAGGGGGCAACCTGTTGGCCATAGGTGACAACCCGTGATGCTTAAGGATGGAACCCAAGTGGTTGAACAGTCCATGACATACAACACTCCACTTTGGCCTTATTTAGGCTAGACGGGCGGTTGGAGAAGCCCCCTCTGATCAATTAGCTGGTTATGTCAAGCCCTAGCACTATATGATTGCCCTAACCCTATTGCCCTTATGGCAAGCCCCAACCCTTTTTATCATATGGATGCTAGAAGGCAGTGGCTGAAGGTCTTCATGTCCTGGGAATGACATTAAACTCTATCTGATGGTGAGGTTCCAGTTTTGGAGGTTTTGGAGAATGTGGAGCACCCTATCATCACCATTGCTCCCAGATACTCTTTGACCCAGAGTGGTATTACTGTTAGGGTCCCATCTATAGGTCAACAGAAAATATGTTTATAAAAAAATTCAGTGTCCATAAAGAATTAATTTAGTTCAAAACTTTATCGCATTAAATGACCCACTGAGGTTGATATGCCGTAAAACAAACCAACCCCCCCCCCAAAAAAAAGAAACATCCCTGTTTTAAAAGCAGTAAATTAAAGATGCATTTAACAAAAAAATATCTGTGAGTTTCTTGGCTTAACCAAACTCAGAATTCAAACCATCTCTAATCCGCTCAAAATTGACCTTGTGTCACACCTTGCCCATAGCAAAACGATTTGGTAAATGAATACTTGTCAGTTTTTAAACAGACTTAAGCTGATTTGAATTCAGTATTTTCCTGATTGCCTAACCAAGGCTAAAGAACCCAGTCTGCCCTACTATTTACCCATAACTGGAGAGCACAGAGAGATTCATGCCTTTACCAAGTGCTTTAGCACAAAGTCAAATACAAACAGACTCATCCAGGATTTGAACTCAGGTTGCTGATTCCATTTCTTATGATGATAACCATTATGCTAAGAGCACCTCCACATTAAGAGAAGTAGTGCTCTTCTTGTTTTATATATTGAATAAATAAATTATATAAAAATGCTAATTGTAGAGTACTTTCGGTAATTTATGAGGAAGTGCGTCCCGGTCTCCTGCCTCAAAAATTGCTACCCGGTGACTATTAAAATAACGACCCAGCTCAGTCTATTCAAAACTATCCATCTTCATATCTATCTATCTATCCAATTTAGTTCATATTTATCTATATTACTTTAAATACTAAGATTTTTTTTTATTCATGTTTGTTTAATGTCTTTGTTGTGAGGTGTGGTTTCGTATTCTCTGTTGTAGTAGTATCAAAATCCTTCGAGCGTAATCGTAGCTCAGGTCTTAGCTTCAAGTCGCTAATTTCATACCAGTCCTCTAAACAGTCTCTATATATCTCCTGCTGTAATACACATATGTAAATGAGATAACACGCCATTGGCTATCTCACTACAGTCTTGTTTTTAGTTTAAATAAACAAGAATTACAACAAAAAAAGAAGCACCCCCCCCCAAATACATTTACTTGTCAAAAATATCTACTCTCCATTTGTTCATATCTATCTATATTATTTTGTTTGTTTATCTATCTATCTATCTCAGTCTATTCAAAACTATATATCCATCTTCATATCTAAACAAGAATTACGACAAATTACAATAAATAAACAAGAATTATGACGAGCTGGGGTTGTTATTTTGATAGTCACCGGGTAGCAGTTTTTGAGGCGGGAGACCGGGACACACTTCCTCATAAATTATCGTACTTTCCTTTAATCATTTATTTATCTATTTGTAATTGATTATGATATAAATTCTACAAACAGATTATCCATTTCTGGTTTATATAGTAAGTTTTAATAGTAATATACAGAGTGTTTTAAAAAATTTCAATAACATTTGAGATGTAAATATCTGATTGGTTGGTTGGTTGATGTGTGTTAAGTTTTTAAGGCCATCCTCTGGCCTTTAAGCAGAAGAGCTTGCGCAGTGGAATTGGATCTCTGGTAAAGAGTCCCTCGATAATGAATCCCTTGGTTCCTCTGGTAAAGAGTTCTCAGTGTTGCAGATTAACTATTGTTTCAATTCTTTTGGCGCGAAAAAAATAAAAAGACAAAGGAATTGAGAAACAAAGGATGATCCAGACAGAAGTCTGGATAGAAGAAGAAGAAAAATGATAAACATCTAAGGCTTGCTGCTTGACCGGGTCAAAACAAACTTTCCGGAAAAATAACAAAAGAAGGATAACAAAAGACTTCCTATTGACTGTGTGACAATTCTAGGATTGCAAGATACGCCCTACAGTTCCGGTGTAATTTGAATAGACCAGAGCATGCTGGGTAAAAATTGAAAAAGTGACGGTCAGACCGAGAGTTCAGTAGTTGAGATTTGGTAGCGCCGAGTTCAGTCGCTCCTGTCGACTCTCCGAAGAAGAGATTTGTTATAACTACAGTTCATTTCACCACTCATTCAAGCAGACACTATCACGACTCGCACCTCCTTTTCATCCACGCCAACCGAGGAAAGAAAATAAAGTCCAGCTTTCATTGTATACCTGTGTTGGTTTTTAATCCAGTGTACTGCACACCAGCGCTGTCAATTGATACAGTATATACATCAGTTCTTGGTAAAGAGTCCTTCGATATGAATCCTTTGGTGACTCTGGTAATCGTATAAGTCCTTCCTGAGTATTGGTAAAGGTCCAGTAATCCTATGTCCGTCTTCAGTGAGCGCATTTGTAATTATGACCAGTGGGGGTTTAAATAGAGTGTCTTCACGCAGTATGTTTAGTGATTGGCTACATGAGTCAATCACGTGACCTTGGCTAGTCTATAAATCCAGGTGGGTAATTAGAGCACATCTTATATCAGAATACTTCCAATATGATGTTTATGGCATATCAACTGTCTGAGGTTATGTTATGCTTAAAGGTTAGGAAGTAATATATGCTGTGTATTTATATTTATAATTTTTTTAGTAAATTGTATTAGCACATTGGGGATCATGTTGTATGGTATTGATTAAGTTTATTTCTCTATTCTATGGCATAATTTTATTTCCCTCAAAAAGGACAGAACGTCCTCCATGTTGACATTTTCAAAGAGATCTTTCATATTGTTTGCATTAAAATAATGGTTTCTGATATGAGCAAAAAAACTTGCATTCCATGAATAAGTGTTTAACAGTTAAAGGTGTTTGACATGTTTCACACTGTGGTTGTTGTTCTTGTTTGAGTATATAGGAGTGTGTTAGTCTTCTGCGAACAATGCATAATTGGGACACAATGACTTGTTCCTTTCTAGACTTTCTGGTCTCCAGTCTCCCAAAGTGGGTTTGATTAGGAAGAGTTTATTGTGGATGTTGTTATTCCAGCGTTGTTGCATTTTGTATGAAGGGAATCTATTAATTTTAGGGTTAAAGTCAGTATATGGAATCTTGAACTTGTTGGGGATCATATCTATTTGCTATTTTCTTTGCTCGGCTTTGCTATTTCTTCATTTATCTTGGTCTGGTCTCTTCTAAGGTCTGGATTTCTTGGGGACTTCGGGTCTGGTTTCTGTTAGGATTTCTCCTTATCAGAACCCCTGTGTCATTGTTAGTTTTTAGGTAATAAACACAAGACTTCGATTTACTTTGATGTTACTTTATTTTCAATCCCCAACCCAGACATCTGCACAGGTGAGACTTACATCCTACGAGCTCGGCTCCTACCTTCTAACTGACTGACTTACTTATATCCTTAAACCGGAAGACAGGGTCTTCTATGCCTTCCGGTTCTCACGATTTATCCCCGGAAGGCAAGGTGAGAGTGAGGTCAAGCGCCGTCACTCACTCTCAAGGCCATCAGCTGCACTAATCGCTATTTATGTTTCTATACTACCTCATAAAGTATTAGGGATCTAATAATTATGTAACATTGGGATCCAAATATCTGAGTAACTACAAGAACAAATGAGATAAGTTAATGCACTTTTGAATTTTTATTTAATTTCATATCCATAATATTAATAAACACAATGCAGCAATTATCTGTTTTCATTCTGTTTACATTTATATTATAGGTACTAGTACAAATAAAAACGCCCTCCGGGCGATGTAAATAGATTTTTGAAACATATTACCTGAGGGGTGGGAGTAAAAAAATTCAATGTCAGCGAGTTTGTACCCTAAGTAAGTAAATCATGAAATTCATTAAAGGATTAAAAAAATAAACAATTTGAAATGTAACTTTAAATATGTATTAAAATAAAACAAACTATATATAAGATATATAATACCAGTCATGTATTATTAAAACTTGTTTTAAAAAACAATGAGGACTGTCTAATGCTGCATGTTCAAATTTTGAGTGTATTTATTCTATGTTATGACGAATTTTGGTAATGTGACGTAAGCAGTGATGTAGATTTTGTTACAAAAACCGAAGCAAATCTCCATTATTAATAGATATGATATTGGTTACTATGTTATTTTTACGTTTAAGTTTGAATTATCTTAATGAATAACCCTGAGAAATATTATAAACAAAAAGTATGATTTATTTAGCATTGTGGATTATCTTCCATTGCCTGGAAGAGTTATGTTCAAATACGTGGGAGAAGGGGAGAGGAAGGAAATGAAGAAACGGGAGAGTTTATGGGGGGGAGGGGTTTAGGCGGAAGGTTATCTTCCCGTTGGGTTGTCGCTTTGTTCACACCAGGGGCTATGGTATTTAAGTGCCTGGTTCAAACGCTTCTTCCTCTTTTAGCTACATCTTCTCGTACGAGCACATGGGTTAGACTATTGTCACACCCTTCTCGGTGGGGGCTTTGCCCCAACGCTATGCTACTCTCCTGGGGACTTTGGCCCCTCATCACTAGTAAGTGATTTTTAAATGTAAGGACTCTCCAGTCCTTTTTATCTCCACTCTTGTATGTTTATGGACATGTATTTTCTTGTTTATTGTATCTTATCTTATTTCTGTGCTGTGGTATATTGTTGTATATTGACAAACAAAAATAGGAATTTCTGGTTAAATTATACAAAGAAAAGATGAAAAAAATGACAAAGGATGTTTTTCCGTATAAAGTGAAAGAAGTTAAAAATGGAAGAGAGGGTTTCCGGTCAAGGAAGCAGGGAGAAATAAAGAAATATATAACAAAGGTCCGTTATCAGATCAAAAGATAAAGATGCGTAGGCGTGTCATCATAAAAGCCAGAGGGTCGAGTCGTCAGTTAGACAGTCAGACAGCGGACAGCAAACTGAGTGACCGACGCTCACGGTCCGTCGTGGCCAAGGGCGGTAAGACACCACCAGCCCCTTTACCTCACCATCCCAGCAGTAGTAGTAGTCATCGTCAATCCTTGGGCAGTTCCCATTGTCAACGCTCACCACCCACTAACGTACAGCCGAGAAGAAGAAATAAAGTCAAAACTCCTACTATAACCATGTGTTGTAAGATTTCATTAGCGCCACTACATATATCGTCTAGGGTTAGTGACGATACCCGCTACGATACGTACGCTGATTTAGCAGTGTGAGTTTGAAGAAACCAGTATGCAACAATATAAAATGTTTTGTCCAACAAATGTGTCGGAGTTGTATGTTCATGAATTAACCATGAATCTTACAGCATTACCAAAAAATTGACAAAGTATTAATTTTTCCTTAAATCATTTATCCAAAAATATATACTATGATATTTACCATGTGAACTGCAATGGAAATAAAATGAGAAGAAGATGGTATATAGTTTTTGTGCTGGGGTTCCTTGAGACATGTAATTTATTTTAAGGGTTATGCAAGGGGACAAGGTTGAGAAATGCTGGTCTATACTATGGGTAGTAAAAAGTTTTGGTGTTTTAAAGGTTTAAAGGTAGGGATATTCTTTGCGTGTTCTTAGGGTTTTACTTTTAACCCCATCTCATTTTGTGGTCGCGCTGAAAAGGAAGGAATTCAGGGAATGAAAAAGAAAGAGACAAAGACAGAATGTGGTTTTATAACTTAGGCTTTATTCACCGGTCATAGTCACCAAATGGCAAGGGAATATATCCCTGACCCGTAGGAGTGACTAGACCCAGTTACGGCCTAAACTCAATGGATTAGCTTCTGGGCTCGGAAGTTGATCCTATTTCTTGCACATGTGTGGGTTTCTTCGTGTGAAGGCTCATGGGAGTTTTTTATTTTAATTTTATTTATTCGTTTTTTATTTTTATTTTATTTTAATCTCCCACAATACAAATGGAACTGAACAGGCTTAATGTTGAGCAAAAATAAGATTTATTCAACAAAATTTGACTGAGAAATTCAAAGAAATTTGTGGATTTCATGAATAATTTCACAAGTTTTCAATATGCACACCACCTGTTACACAACAAATGTCAAGTCAGTAGTCCAGCTCCTTTTTCCCTGCACAGACAGCTTTCATATTTGGACTTTTTATGCCATGTCTATATTGTTCTCTTGCAAATTCACAATGCCCAGTCTTGTTTGTATATGTTCAAGCATACTCAAATACAAAAAATCTAGCTACCCAAAAGGGGCCTAAAATGCGTTTTTGACAAAATGACTTTAGCCCCCCCCCCCGGGAAAATAATTAACCAAATATCAGGGAATTATCAGATTTTATGTGTTTATGTATCAATGAATGATCTTTATAATGCATTATTTATTTTATTTCAAAACTTTCTCATTTTTTTCAGGTCACTTAATTTTGACCCCCTTATGTTGGGGGCGTAACATTTTTTGCGAGTTGGTCATTTTCAATACTAATTACAGTATAAATAAAGAGATAAAAGACCGAAGTTATGAATAGAAACAAAAAAACATTTTTTACAGTTGCTGTTCTATGAGTAAATAAGTACCGAAAATCAAAAAATAAAATGTAAAAAAATAATAGATAATTAATTTTTTGGAGATTTCTTTTTTACTCATTTCGATAATTATTTAATTGGCTATTATTTTATAAAAGAAAAAATTATACATCGATATTTTTTCTGCTTAAAAAGGGGAGAGGGTACATTTTCAATCGATTTTTTCTTCAAAACGTATACTTTTTTCGAAAAAAATAAGGTTTGCATTAAGTAGATATTTATTTTTAGAATCTAAAAATATAACATTTTAAACTTAACATCAGGCTTAAGTATTTTAAATGAATTTTATATATTAATTTTTCATAGCAAAAATACTAAATTAAAGTTTTGAAATAAAATAACTGATGCATTATAAAATTCATTAATGGATAAATCAATACTGAAAATTTCATTAAAATCAGATAATTACCTGATTTTTGGTAAAAATTTTTCCATCCCAAATGTTACGTTAAAATTGTAAACAAGCACCTAAAACCATTGAAAAAGAGGCTGAATGGCAGATCGCGTCGAAATTGACCAAAACAAATCGTTTTAAATGTATTAAAAATAAACTACATGTAAGATATTTTTCTTTTTTTAATGATGGTCATTATATTACTACTTATCATTTTAGACAAAAGTTTGACCTTAAATAATAGATTTAATTAATTTTAATTAGTTTTAAAAACCTAGCGGAAGACAAATTTGGGTAACCCTAACAAAATCCCTTCTTCTTTTACAGTGAATGAAATTTCTATAGCCAAAAAGAAAAAAAAAACATAAAACATTAAACATAGAATTTTGAGTTGTTTGTACATAAGCTGTTAAAATTTGAGATTATTTCAATGAAAATTGGTCAAGTTATTTGATTACAAAATGATATCAATTTTTCTGAAACACCCTATATATAGAATTTTCGAACTTAATGGACCTAAATTACACCATCGTATGTCACCCCACCAAAAGAAAAAAATTACCAAAAATCAGGGAATTAACCAAATTTAATGAAATTTTCAGTGTTGATATATAAATGAATAAAAGATATAATACACCAATTATTTTATTTAAAAACTTTTACATTTTCTCAGGTCAGTTAACTTTAAACCACATATCTTTGAGGCATAACACAGATTCTCAAAGATACGTGGTTCAAAGTTAACTGACCTGAAAAAATGTAAAGTTGTTAAATAAAATAACTAGTGCATTATATCTTTTATTCATTAATATATCAACACTGAAATTTTCATTAAATTAATCCCCTGATTTTTGGTATTTTTTTTTCTTTCGGCGGGGTGACATACGATGGTGGAATTTAGGTCTGTTAAGTTCAATTTAACCAAATTTTATTTTTAATGAACCAAGTAACATTTACTGTAGAATTTTTACTATCTTTGATGAACTAGTTATTTAAACCTTAGAAGCCTGAGTCCCACCCCTCATCATTGGAGTCACGCCACCATCTTTGGCTCCTCTATGAAAAATAGCTGAAAATATGAAACGTAATTTTATCTTACAGGCTGATAAATAACACATTACAACATTTTATAGGTGATAGCAATCTCAAAATAGGGATTCTCTTGTTGGAATGTACTTTAGGTATGTATTTGTCCAACCCCTCTGCCATGGGCAGGATGTGACACAAGGTTAATTTTTAAGTAGACTATAGCTTGTTTGAATTCAGAGTTTTCCTTCTCCTAGACTGGTTGCCTAACCAAAGCTAAAGGAACCAAACTACCCTACTATTATTCCTCTGAATGTTTGAGATGAGGCTTGAAGATTAGTATTATCTGCGTTATCCGGACTATTGTCCCCATCTTCATTGTTATTTGTACAAAGTTTCGGCCGTTATGCCCTCCGGCCTTCTTCAGGTATTTCTTGTCGGACTCGGGAACCTTCTCGGACTCTGGAACCTTCTTTTCGAACTCTGGAACTTTCTTGTCGTAATCAGGAGCCATCATGGAACTTTGAACCTAACCCTTTATTTAGTCCACGGGGGTATCCTGTTCTCATTCTGCTAACCATAGCTGGGGTAGGAGTTGTGTTAATTATTTTTCTAACTGCCTCTACTCAGAATTGAACTCGGTATCTAGAGATAACTGTCACTTAATCCTGAGTAGAGTCGCTTAATGAAATCTCAACACATGCTGTATAGTAGGAGTTTTGACTTTATTTCTTCTTCTTGGCTGTACGTGGTGGGCGGCGGTCACAATGACTACTACTACTGCTGGGATGACTGGCGCTGGTGAGGTGGAAGGGGGCTGGTGACGGCTCACAGCCCATCGGCTGTGACCGTGACTGCGGTCACTCACTTGTTCTCCGTTCACTGTCTCCTGTCTGAATGACTTACTGACTGACTAACTGACTCGACCCTCTGGCTTTTGTATTGAAGACACGCCTACGCATCTTTATCTTTTGATCTGATAATGACCTTTGTTATATCTTTCTTTATCTTCTCCCTGCTTCTTTGACCGGAAAGCCTCGCTTCCGTTTTTTTTTGTCATTTTTTTGTCTTTTCTTTGTTTAATTTAACCAGAATTCCTATTTTCGTTTGTACAATATACAACACTTCGTTGTCTGGCTGATACCGGCATTAGGTCACCCCATTTACATTACTTTTTTTTTTACTTACATTAAAGTGTAAGTAAAGTAGACAGAGTGTCCTAGGTGGATGCTCTACCAACTACCAAGGAACCAGGAGGTTCTGGGTTCAATACCAGCCTTTGCCAACTCAGCACAAAAATAATTTCCATAGTCTAGCCCTAGAGAAAAGGGGATAGACTCCTTTGCTGTTCAGCTGATATCAATAATAGGCCACTCTGTAGACTTTAGTTTCTAGGTTTGTCTCTTGTTGATCGAAATATTCAACATCTGTGGCATACTGTTGTTATGTATGTAAGTAATTCTGTATGTAAGTAATTCTGTAACACTATCTGATTATTCAGTTATACATGAAAGCTTCCCACTAACCTGACAAGAAACTACGGTTGATTTTGTCATAGAACACAAAGCATTAGTCTTAAACTACTATGACCTCGTAAAGATAATGTTTCAGAATTTGACTACCAAGATATTGGTTACCCCTCTCCAAAAAAATTTTTGATTTTGTTTTTTTCATTTAAAAAACAAAAACAAAAATAGAAATTCACAACAAAATCAGTCTTCCTTTTGAATAATAAAAATCTGGTTTTATCCATATTTAGTACATAGTTGCTTAAATGCCACCTTTTGTGACAATCAAGTTTAATGTTAAGTCATATCTTAATTGAGAATTTATAACATAGGAGTAAAATCAGTGGAGTGACCTATTGTTAGTATCAGCCAAACAGTAAGGAAGTCTTGATAATTAGTATTAGTTGTACTAGTACAAAATAAAAAAAGAGCGTTTTGTGCCTCATGATTAACGATCTATTTATTTTGTCTTTCCTATTATACATAGTTGCTTTAAGTTCGACAAGAAACACCTGAAGAAGGTCAGAGCACACATTGTCTGAAACATTGCGCGTATAACAATAAATATGAGGACAATAGTCTGAAAAATCCAAATAATACAAAACTTGGACTATATGACCGTTAGGCACCCCTTTTGCGATCTTGTCTCATTAGGACATTTTTTTCATTTACACCGTCAACATCCGGCTGTTTGTTAACAGATGATTTTTAGAGGTTTTTTTTTAATTATAAAACTAACCCTAACCTCTAACAAACAACTGGATTTTGACAGTGTAAATGAAAAAAATGTCCTTATGAAACGAGATCGCAAAAGTTAACCATAATGTTAACCATAAACGGGTACAAGCATTCTACGTTATTTCCGCCGTGGTCAGGATTGAACCTGCAACATTCAGAGGTCTGTCACTTAGAACTATGCATTGCGCCATGTGTCCAACTGAACAATCATGTAGTTGGCTAAATTCCTAGCATAAAATTGTGCGTGCGCATTATCTGAAATGAATTAATTGTTATTAAGAACATATTTTATGATATTTTTGTGTTAAAGCATGCAGTTGTATTGTTTTCGAAAAAGTTTCTAAGATTTGTGTATTTTGCATGGAGACTTTCAAAATGGCTACCAGCTTGTTTCAAAGTGAAAGTCAGTTGGCTAAATTCCAAGCATAATATTGTGTGTGTGCATTATCTGAAATGAACTTAATTGTTATTAAGAATACATTTTATGATATTTTTGTGTTAAAGCATGCAGTTGTTTTGTTTTCGAAAAAGTTTCTAAGATTTGTTTATTTCGCACGGAGACTTTAAAAATGGCTACCAGCTTGTTTCAAAGTGAAAGTCAGTTGGCTAAATTCCTAGCATAAAATTATCTGAAATGAACTTAATTGTTATTGAGAACACATTTTATGATATTTTTGTGTTAAAGCATGCAGTTGTATTGTTTTCAAAAAAGTTTCTAAGATTTGTTTATTTCGCACGGAGATTTTCTAAAGGTCATATGGTCCCAAAACTTATATTATAAAAAAAAACATTTTTTTTTTTTTTTGTATTTCATCAAAATATATTAGGATTTGAATTGTAAGAGAAGAGAAAGTCATTCGTGACGTTCATGATTAAAACATAAACAAATCAATTAAGTAAGACCAAAACAATCAATGGATCTGCGAGACTAACTTATTTTCCATAAACACAATTCCACTCCCTTTTGTCTTAACCAACGCCTCCTGCGATGAAGATTTTTAAGTCTGGAAAGAACAACTAAAAATAACAACTGTTAAATTCCTAAATACTTGTCTGCTAGCCTAAAACAGTGCTAACTTTCCTTTCTTATCAGTTTTTAAGCTTTCAGTATGTTTCCTAAAATACTAGCATTTCACTCTAACTTGACATTCTACTTCTAATTTCACCTGATCTCTCTAATATTCTTGTAGGGTAAACTGACACAACAGCTTTAAGTTTTTCATGATTAATGACATAAAAATACATCTATCTATTTTGTTGTATATATAAATACAATTGCATGTTATTAGTAGTAGCAAATATATGCACGCTCCGGGTGCAAGTATTTAAGTTTAATGTAATAAAATATTATATTAAATTAGAAAGGCTAAATAAGAATGCAAATAAAAAGATTTGAAACAGAGGGAGTATAATAAAAAATAGAACAACTGAAACTTACTCTACCATCACTCTCATCTTTCATTGTTATTTTTTCTAATTTAAGTATTTAGTTAAAAGAGGAAGTAAATAATAAAATGACAGTTCTTTTTTCTTGTTAATTCAAGATTCATTGAAGAGATTTTTGATTATATTCATTAAAATAAAACCAAACAGTTAGAAATCAATAATACTAAGCACATATTTAATAAAATCACATTTTTAATATCAATATGCAAATTAGCCTTCCCGTTCAAACTGTAAACTGCTATTTTGTTGTATATATAAATATAATTGCATGTTGTCAGTATGTAGACATGGTTAACAGTATTAATAAAGTAAAACAATTTTATTAATAATTGAGGTTTAAATAAAAATACAATCATGGAAAATGTGATGTCAATAACTAAGGGAATAGTGATATGAGTAGTAATATAGTTTCGGTTACAGACAGAAAAGCACACAATCTCCATTATAATAAGATGTAGATAAGGCCTACAGTACTAATAATGTAAAACAATTTTATTAATAATTGAGATTTAAATAAAAATAAAATCATGGAGAATGTGACATAAATCTAATCAGTGTGTGTGTGTGTGGGGGGTCACAGTCAAGTCTGACGCAAGGTTCCAATCGACAGTCTAAACACTCCCAACTGTATCACACACCAAAATCCAATATCCAAAATTATTTCTTTGTCCGCTCGTCTCGACAACAAAATACTACTGCAAGTCGAACTTCCTGGTCTGTGAGAATAAGTCCTTTAAATACACCTCAATTTCACCACATCTGGGCTCCTCACTCATAATTGTCCGTGCAGCATGTGCGACACTCGTCAGTACGGCGCGACCACCTACATCCGGGCCACTATGCCATTTCTTATTTCACTGATCGTCCACAGCTCTCACATTCTGAAGGAAGCGGGTTCGACTCTAAGTCAGTCCTACACGCCAGGCAAAGCCTAGCCCGCTTCTTTCGAGAATACGGCAAGTCTTCACGCCCGCCATTCTCTCTGTCACACCGTGTTGCATGAGGTAGGTCTCCTCTCTCACTAAGGGAATTATGACTTGAGTAGTGATATAGTTTCGGTTACAGACAGACAAATGCAGCATCTCCATTATAATAAGATATCTAACAGAACAAGACATGAATTAAATCTTATTATCAGTCTAATATGAATTTCATAAGTGAAGTGTTAATCAATTTGAGTCTTTACTTTCAAAATGTATATTAAGTACAATAATAGCAATATAGCATAATTGGTAATTAATAGCGTTGATCCCAGGGGGCACCTGCCCCCTCAATTTAAAGGGGCAGGGCTGAGTTTATTGCCCAGTGCCTGAGGCGCCCCTTGAGGGGAAATGCCGACGGGATCAACACATTTTTTGCACCCGACACCCATGAGCTTCGGTTCTTGGGTGGTCCCACATTAATAAGGTCTTGTGCCTAACCCGTACCATTTTTATTTTTTATTTATAGCATCATATTCAGAATAGCCGTTTTGGTTGTTACAGTAGTTGGGTAGGGGCCGTGATGGGTGTGATGACGTTTCTTCTTCTTCTTCTTCTTCTTCTTCTTCTTCTTCTTCTTCTTCTTCTTCTTCAATGATGTTGACTGTCAAATACAAACGAAGGAGTTAAATTAAAAACTAAGTTATGTCATTTATTTGAATTGTTCTTGTAACTGAGGTATTAGATAGATAGATAGATAGATAGAAGAAGAAATAGTTGGTTAGATAGATAGATAGATAGATAGATAGATATGCTGTTTGGTTAGATAGATAGATAGATTTGAACATATTGAGACAGATAGATAGATATGAACAGATTGAGGCTGATAGATAGATAGATAGATATGTAGGTAGATAGATAGATATAATATAATAACATATATTAAGGTAAATAACATATATTAAGTACATATGATATTTACTAAAATAAGATCAATAATCAAATAAAACCATTTCTTAAGTGAATTCAGATTCATAAATACATCTTGATTATTTAGGAGGTTGATTTAGAAGGCTAACACAATGCAGGTGTAAAGAAAAAGAAAATAATAATAATAATATGGTAACAATGGGGTTGTGTGTTAACCTGTATTTAATTCTTGAATTTTCGAGATAAAATCTCTTTTTCAAAAGATCACTGGAACTGAAGTAGTCTAGTTATGGCATTTCTTTTTAAATGAATTTTTTTTTTTGAAAATGATGGTATTTTTTTATATTATAAAAATTTTTATTAAAAAATACCATCATTTTCAAAAAAAAAATTCATTTAAAAACAAATGCCATAACTATACTACTTCAGTTCCAGTGATCTTTTGAAAAAGAGATTTTATCTCGAAAATTCAGATATGCTGTTTGGTTAGATAGATAGATAGATAGATATGAACAGATTGAGACTGATAGATAGATAGATATGTAGGTAGATAGATAGAAATAACATATATTAAGGTAAATAACATATATTAAGATCACTAGCAAATATATGCACCCTCCGGGTGCAAGTATTTAAATTTTAATATAATAAAATATCATATTAAATTAGAAAGGCTAATGAAACTGTATAAGAATGCAGATAAAAAGATTTGGAACAGAGGGGGTATGATTGAAAAATAGAACAACTTTGAAACTAACTCTTCCATCATTTTCCATTACTCCCGTCTTTCATTAGTAAATTTTCCTAATTTAACTCTTTAGTTAAAATAGGAAGTAAAGAATAAATTTACAGTTATTTCTTCTTGTTAATGGATTTCTTTTAAGATTTATCCCAGAGATTTTTGCTCATATTCAATAAGATAAAACCAAAAAATTAGAAATCAATAATACTAAGCATATATTTATTAAAATCAAATTTTTAAAATCAATATTTGCATATTGAACTTCCAATTCACACTGTAATCTGCCATTTTGTTGTTATATAAATACAATTGCATGTTATTAGTATATAGATATGGTCAACAGTCTTAATGATGTAAAATAATTTTATTAATAATTGAAGTTTAAATTAAAAATAAAATCATGGAGAATGTGATGTAAATAACTAAAAGGAATTGTGACTTGTATAGTAATATAGTTTCGGTTACAGACAGAAAAACACACAATCTCCATTATAATAAGATATGATATTTACTAAAATAAGATCAATAATCAAATAAAACTATTTCTTAAGTGAATTCAGATTCATAAATACATCTTGATTATATTTTGAGTCTAATCAAATGTAGATTACAATCACAGTTCTTTATCATACAACAAGCTTAGAATCATCCACCACATTGTTACAACAAAGATAAAACATTCTATGTGATGATTAACAACGCTTACAAGATTTTTATGAGGAACTGGAACCAAATTAATTAAAGCACAATGCTTTTTAAAGTGTCTGCATATTTTTAAAATCTTAAATACAGTACCATACAAATATCTTTAGCCACTTTAAACTATTAAAAATATCTAATAATTGCTAGCTTATAAGTGAATGTTTTCTTTACTTTTTGGTATTTGTAATTATTAAGTTTCTGACCGCCATCCTTGGCCAGTTAAAAAGGGCTTAAAGTAAGTAAGTCCTGAGTTATGGAATCCTTTGGTAAGTGAATAAGTCCTATCCAGCGTATTGTTAAAGGTCCAGTGATTTAATCCTATGTCCGTCGTCCATGAAGTTTCAAAGCAATGTGCGTAGGTATGACCAAAACAGCCGGTATAAATAACAGTATCAGCAGCAGAGTACTGCCAGTGGTTGGCCAAGAGGTTGGTCACATAGTTCCCGGCAAATATAAGTAGAAGTGGACTTCCGACACACACCTTATAAGCAAAATTCTCAACAGTAATGATGTATGAGGTGTTGGTGTCAACATTTGAGTCGAGTGAACTTTGCTGACACCAGGTCAAAAGGAACCTACACTTGGTTTTTCTTTTGACACAAAGAGGACGAAATCTACATAAAAGCAACCAAATCATTCAGTCTAGCCAGTGTCCCTGCTGAGACAATTTGCTACCCCTCTTCTTATCTAAGTTTGTGTTAACTCAGAGATATTGCTGACAATAATACAAAGTTCACTATAATTTTGTTGTCCGAGATCTTTTCTTCCAATGTGTGTTTACCGGATGAAATCGGACATTTCATCTGATCTTGTGTCCAGCCACAAATAATGATCTCAGTTTCTCTAACCCGAGTGACAGACTTATTATGTACCCTTCTATGTATTATGTACCTTGTTTATCCATGTGCTGTTATATAAAATGTTTTGTCTCATAAATGTGTCGGAGTTGTATCTTCAATTATCACTTTGAATCTTACATTCCTATCTAATACTAATAATTTTCAAATAAATTTATTTGATTCATAGATGGGACCATAATAAGTGCTGTCACTCTGGGTTAGAGTAAACCTGAGATCATTATTTGTGGCTGGACACAAGATCAGATGAAATGTCCGATTTCATCCGGTAAACACACATTGGAAGAAAAGATCTCGGACAACAAAATTATAGTGAACTTTGTATTATTGTCAGCAATATCTCTGAGTTAACACAAACTTAGATAAGAAGAGGGGTAGCAAATTGTCTCAGCAGGGACACTGGCTAGACTGAATGATTTGGTTGCTTTTATGTAGATTTCGTCCTCTTTGTGTCAAAAGAAAACCAAGTGTAGGTTCCTTTGACCTGGTGTCAGCAAGTTCACTCGACTCAAATGTTGACACCCAACCTCATACATCATTACTGTTGAGAATTTTGCTTATAAGGTGTGTGTCGGAAGTCCACTTCTACTTATATTTGCCGGGAACTATGTGACCAACCTCTTGGCCAACCACTGGCAGTACTCTGCTGCTGATACTGTTATTTATACCGGCTGTTTTGGTCATACCTACGCACATTGCTTTGAAACTTCATGGACGACGACATAGATTAATCACTGGACCTTTAACAATACGCTGGATAGGACTTATTCACTTACCAAAGGATTCCATAACTCAGGACTTACTTACTTTAAGCCCTTTTTAACTGGCCAAGGATGGCGGTCAGAAACTTAATAATTACAAATACCAAAAAGTAAAAAACATTCACTTATAAGCTAGCAATTATTAGATATTTTTAATAGTTTAAAGTGGCTAAAGATATTTGTATGGTCTGTATTTAAGATTTTAAAAATATGCAGACACTTTAAAAAGCATTGTGCTTTAATTAATTTGGTTCCAGTTTCCTCATAAAAATCTTGTAAGCGTTGTTAATCATCACATAGAATGTTTTATCTTTTTGTTGTAACAATGTGGTGGATGATTCTAAGCTTGTTGTATGATAAAGAACTGTGATTGTAATCTACATTTGATTAGACTCAAAATATAATCAAGATGTATTTATGAATCTGAATTCACTTAAGAAATAGTTTTATTTGATTATTGATCTTATTTTAGTAAATATCATATCTTATTATAATGGAGATTGTGTGTTTTTCTGTCTGTAACCGAAACTATATTACTATACAAGTCACAATTCCTTTTAGTTATTTACATCACATTCTCCATGATTTTATTTTTAATTTAAACTTCAATTATTAATAAAATTATTTTACATCATTAAGACTGTTGACCATATCTATATACTAATAACATGCAATTGTATTTATATATACAACAAAATGGCAGATTACAGTGTGAATTGGAAGTTCAATATGCAAATTATTGATTTTAAAAATTTGATTTTAATAAATATATGCTTAGTATTATTGATTTCTAATTTTTTGGTTTTATCTTATTGAATATGAGCAAAAATCTCTGGGATAAATCTTAAAAGAAATCCATTAACAAGAAGAAATAACTGTAAATTTATTCTTTACTTCCTATTTTAACTAAAGAGTTAAATTAGGAAAATTTACTAATGAAAGACGGGAGTAATGGAAAATGATGGAAGAGTTAGTTTCAAAGTTGTTCTATTTTTCAATCATACCCCCTCTGTTCCAAATCTTTTTATCTGCATTCTTATACAGTTTCATTAGCCTTTCTAATTTAATATGATATTTTATTAATATTAAAATTAAATACTTGCACCCGGAGGGTGCATATATTTGCTAGTGATCTTATATATGTTTATTTACCTTAATATATGTTATTTCTATCTATCTACCTACTATCTATCATCTATCAGTCTCAATCTGTTCATATCTATCTATCTATCTATCTAACCAACAGCATATCTGAATTTTAGAATAAAATCTCTTTTTCAAAAGATCACTGGAACTGAAGTAGTCTAGTTATGGCATTAGTTTTTAAATGAATTTTTTTTTGAAAATGATGGTATTTTTTAATAAAATTTTTATAATATAAAAAATACCATCATTTTCAAAAAAAAAATTCATTAAAAAGAAATGCCATAACTAGACTACTTCAGTTCCAGTGATCTTTTGAAAAAGAGTTTTATCTCGAAAATTCAAGAATTAAATACAGGTTAACACACAACCCCATTGTTACCATATTATTATTATTATTTTCTTTTTCTTTACACCTGCATTGTGTTAGCCTTCTAAATCAACCTCCTAAATAATCAAGATGTATTTATGAATCTGAATTCACTTAAGAAATGGTTTTATTTGATTATTGATCTTATTTTAGTAAATATCATATGTACTTAATATATGTTATTTACCTTAATATATGTTATTATATTATATCTATCTATCTATCTATCTACATATCTATCTATCTATCTATCTGTCTCAATATGTTCAAATCTATCTATCTATCTATCTATCTAACCAAACAGCATATCTATCTATCTATCTATCTATCTATCTAACCAATAACTATTTCTTTCTATCTATCTATCTATCTATCTATCTAATACCTCAGTTACAAGAACAATTCAAATAAATGACATAACTTAGTTTTTAATTTAACTCCTTCGTTTGTATTTGACAGTCAACATCATTGAAGAAGAAGAAGAAGAAGAAGAAGAAGAAAGAAAGAAGAAGAAGAAGAAGAAGAACGTCATCAACACCCATCACGGCCCCTACCCAACTACTGTAAACAACCAAAACGGCTATTCTGAATATGATGCTATAAATAAAATAAAATGGTACGGGTTAGGCACAAGACCTTATTAATGTGGGACCACCAAGAACGAAGCTCATGGGTGTCGGTGCAAACATGTGTGTTGATGCCCGTCGGCATTTCCCTCAAGGGGCGCCTCAGGCACTGGGCAATAACTCAGCCCTGCCCTTTAAATTGAGGGGCAGGTGCCCCCTGGGATCAACGCTATTAATTACCAATTATGCTATATGCTATTATTGTACTTATATACATTTTGAAAGTAAAGACTCAAATCTGATTAACACTTCACTTTATGAAATTCATATTAGACGATAATAAGATTTAATTCATGTCTTGTTCTGTTAGATATCTTATTATAATGGAGATGCTGCATTTGTCTGTCTGAAGCCGAAACTATATCACTACTCAAGTCATAATTCCCTTAGTGAGAGAGGAGACTACCTCATGCAACACGGTGTGATCAGAGAGAATGGCGGGCGTGAAGACTTGCCGTATTCTCGAAGAAGCGGGCTAGGTTTGCCTGGCGTGTAGGACTGACCTAGAGTCGAACCCGCTTCCTTCAGAATGTGCGAGCTGTGGACGATCAGTGAAATAAGAAATGGCATAGTGGCCCGGATGTAGGTGGTCGCGCCGTACTGACGAGTGTCGCCACATGCTGCACGGACATTATGAGTGAGGAGCCCAGATGTGGTGAAATTGAGGTGTATTTAAAGGACTTATTCTCACACAGACCAGGAAGTTCGACTTGCAGTAGTATTTTGTTGTCGAGACGAGCGGGACAAAGAAATAATTTTGGATATTGGATTTTGGTGTGTGATACAGTTGGGAGTGTTTAGACTGTCGATTGGAACCTTGCGTCAGACTTGACTGTGGCCCTCCCCCCCCCACACACACACACACTGATTCGATTTATGTCACATTCTGCCATGATTTTATTTTTTATTTAAATGCTCAATTATTAATAAAATTGTTTTTACATTATTAGTACTGTAGGCCTTATCTACATCTTCTTATTATAATGGAGATTGTGTGCTTTTCTGTCTGTAACCGCAAAACTATATTACTACTCATATCACTATTCCCTTAGTTATTGACATCACATTTTCCATGATTGTATTTTTTATTTAAACCTCAATTATTAATAAAATTGTTTACTTTTTATTAATACTGTAACGCATGTCTACATACTGACAACATGCAATTATATTTATATATACAACAAAATAGCAGTTTACAGTTTGAACGGGAAGGCTAATTTGCATATTGATATAAAATGTGATTTTATTAAAATATGTGCTTAGTTTATTGATTTCTAACTGTTGGGTTTTATTTTAATGAATATAATCAAAAATTCTTCAATGAATCTTGAATTAACAAGAAAAAAGAACTGTCATTTATTATTTACTTCCTCTTTTAACTAAATACTTAAATTAAGAAAATAACAATGAAAGATGAGAGTGATGTAAGAGTAAAGTTCAGTTTGTTCTATTTTTTATTATACTCCCTGCTGTTTAAAAATCTTTTTA
>CM042174.1:27864854-27899689 GCA_023376005.1 Doryteuthis pealeii | reverse complement strand
TTTACAGTTGACAGTAGTCTCTGTGTTGAGGGCCGAAACCGCAACTGTAGAAGGGAATTGACATTGTCTAACCCTGTAGTTCTCCGCTAGTCGAGCAAAGAAAGATGAAAAAGGAAGAGAATATTCAAATCAGCTGCTTAATTACATTAGAGGCCTCTAGCGTGGAACCAGCGATATCAATTTTGTAGCAGACAACTCGCTGCTGGGCAATGCGAAAATTACTCCCTGCAGGTAATATTATCATATAACTGTGCATTATTTATTTGTCTTTAGATAATATTACTTTGAAATTTGTGAAAAATATTTTATTACTTATATAGGATAGTTACTTGATAAGTCGTTATTAATTTTGTTCTAAATTATTTTTTATTAAGAATAGTTACTTGAAACCTTATTTACAAGGATTGTTTATTACTTTAGATGTACTTTAAAGGATTATAATTTTGTTTAAATTTATTTATTTAATGAATATGTTACTTGAACACTTTCTATTTACAAGTGATGTTATATTCAGTTATTTGAAAACCATATAATCTTGTGTTTAAAATTATTTTTATTAGAATTTTAGTTACTTGAAACTTATTATTCTAGTGATTGGTTTATTATATTTATGTTATCTGAAACCGAATATAATTTTGTTAAAATTATTTTTATTAAGAATAGTTGATCCCTTGAAACTTTAATTTTACAGAGGATGATTGTATTTATTAGATACTGTGAAGCTATATAATTTGTTAATTTATTTTTTATTAAGAATATTACTCTGTAAAACTTAATTAAATGTGCATGTTATTTATTAGTTACTTTTCTGATACCTATATATTTTGGTTTTGTAAAATTTGATTTTTTATTAGAATAGTTACTTGTAAACTTTATTTACAAGTGATTTGTTATTATTAGCTTACTCCTGAAGTATACTTCTATTTTGGTTTAGAATTATTTTGTTATTAAGAATAGTTATCTGTTTAATCTTATTTCCAAGTGGATGTTTATTATTAGTTACTTGAAAGGCTATAATTTTTTGTTTAAATTATTTTTTTATTAGAATAGTTACTTGAAACTTATTTACTAAGTGATTGTTATTATTAGTTACTTGAAACCTAATAATTTTGTTTTTAAATTATTTTTTTATTAAAGAATAGTTACTCTGAACTTATTTACAAGTGATCTGTTATATTTAGTTTATCTTGATCCTATTATAATTTGTTTAATTATTTTTTTATTTAGGAATATTTACTTGAATACTTATTTACAAGTGATTTGTTATTATTAAGTTATCTTGAAAGTATATAATTTTTGTTTAATTATTTTTATTATAGAAATAGTTTTGATAACTTATTTACAGGATTGTATTTATTAGTTACTTGAAAGTCATATATATTGTTTAAATTATTTTTTTATAAGAATAGTTTTTACTTGTATTGATACTTATTTTACAAGTGATTGTTACTTATTAGTTACTTGAAACCATATTAATTTTGTTTAAATTATTTTTTTATTAGATAGTTACTTGAAACTTTTTACAACGTGATTGTTATATTATTTACTTGAAAGATTATATATATTTTTTGTTTAAATTTATTTTTTTATAAGAATAGTCTTACTTTGAAACTTATTTACAGTGATTGTTTAATTATTAGTTACTTTGAAAAACCAATATAATTTGGTTAAAATTATTTTTATTAAGAATTAAGTTACTTGAACTTTATTTACAATTAGTGATTGTTAATTATTTATGTTACTGTAAAGTTATATATTTTGTTTAAATTATTTTTTATTAAGAATTAGTTACTTGAAACTTATTTACAAGTGATTGTTTATTATTAGTTACTTTGAAAGCATATTAATTTTGTTTAAATTATTTTTTATTAAGAATAGTTCTTGAAACTTATTTACAATGAAATTGTTATTATTAGTTTACTTGAAATCCATTATTATCATTGTTTAAATTATTTTTAAAGAATAGTTCTTGAAACTTATTTACAAGTGATTGTTTTTATTTAGTCTACTTGAAATTCATATAATTTGTTTAATATTATTTTTTACTTATAGAATAGTTATTTTGAAACTTATTTACAAGTGATTGTTTATTATTATTACTTTGAAAAGTATATATACTAATTTTGTTTAAATTATTTTTTATTAGCAATAGTTATTGAAACTTATTTTACAAGTGATTGTTTATTATTTGTTACTTGAAGCATATATATTTTTGATTTAAATTATTTTTTATTAAGAATATGTTACTTGAAATCTTATTTACAAGTGATTGTTTATTATTAGTTACTTGGAAACCATATATATTTTGTTTAAATTATTTTTTATTAGAATAGTTACTTGAAACTTATTTACACAGTGATTGTTATTATTAGTCTACTTGAATATTAGTTTAAATTTTGTTTACATTATTTATTAAGACATACTTTAACTTGATAACTTCTATTGTTTACTAAGGTGATTGTTTTATTCAGTTTACTTATAACCATATATTATTTGTCATTATTTTTATTAAGAATAGTTACCTTGAATACTTATTTTACAAGTTGATTTGTTTATTATTAGTGTACTTGAACCGATATATATTTTGTTTTTAAATTATTTTTATTAAGAATACAGTTTATCTTCGAACTTATTACAAGTGTTTGTTATTTATTCAGTTGCTGTTGTAAAAGCATCTTTAGATTGTTTTGTTTAATTTATTTTTTCAATTATAGACGTCTATTGAACTTATTTTACAGTGATTGTTATTCATTATGTTTACTTGGTAACCATTATATTATTTTTGTTAATTAATTTTTTATTAAGATAGTTACTGATCTTTATTTATCAAGTGATTGTTATATTAGTATCCTGAAAGCATATACATTTTTGTATTTAAAATTATTTCATAGAATAGTTTACATTGTAGAACTCTATTACATGTGATTGTTATTTATTAGTTACTTGTAACCATATATATATTATATATATAATATTTACAAACCCTCCGCATGAGCAGGATGTGACACAAGGTCAATTTCTTAAGCGGAGTTCAACAGGTTTAATTCAGAGTTTTCCTTCTAGACTGGTTGCCTAACCAAGGTTAAAGAGCCCAGTCTGCCCTACTATTTATCCATAGCTGGAGGGAGAGTAGATTCATACCTTTCCCAAGGGTATTAGTGCTAAGTGAAATGCAATTAGCACGTCCAGGATTTGAACTCGGGGCGACGAGTCCATTTCCCATGACTTTAACCATTACACCACGCACTTCCACATGAAACCATATAATTGCTTGTGTTAAAAAAAATCTGACTTCAATATTAGATAAACCAACGAGTGTTGACATGCCAACTAACCAAATAACACATACTGCATTTATTTAAGAGAAGGGCATCTCATCATGGTGTAATAGTTAGGAAGTTAGTCTCACAGATTCATTACTAATGAACAATGAGTTCACTCCTAGCTGGATGCCCCATATTTGTGACCTTGTGTCACATCCTACTCATAGCCAATGCGTTGGGTAAATACCTATTGTATTTATCTAAGACAGAGTTTTTCAACCGGTGTGCCACAACACACTAGTGTACTGTGAAGCTTCCGTGGGTGTACCATGAGTGTTAAGGACGGTTGATCATCCTCTTATATTTTTATTCTATTACTTTAATAATTTTTGTTTTAATTTAATATTTTTGTTCAGTTCTGGAGATCTTCTGTAGAAGAGATTTTTATCTCGAAATATTAAGAATAAATCACAAACAACAACAATAGTTACCTTATTTTTTCTTTACACTTGCATTGTGATAGCCTTCAAAAACCAACCAACAAACCAATATAAACACAATGCTTCAAGCAAATTATGAAACCCTTTTAAATATTTTTTGTTTTAATTAAATATTTTTTGTCTTCTTAGAACAAAGTTTTTCAACTCTGTCTTAGAAAAAGGTATTTTTACTTTTACATGATTAATTTTTTGTGAAAATTTATATTTTTACTTTATTTAATAATTTATATTTTATTTTAAAATTTAAATATTTTACTTTGATATATTTTTTTGTCTTATTATTTTAATGTTTTTACACACCGGTTGAAAAACTTTGTCTTAGAAACTGTTATTTCTACTTAAGTAATTTCTTTGTTAAAATTTATACCTTTTATTCCATTATATACTGACTAGAAACGGCTACCCAGCATCGCCTGGGTAAAGGTAGGGTTGCAAAAAACGTTAGTCTCGCAGATCCATTATTACTGAATCATGAATTGGATCCTCTCAGGATGACCCATTAAAATCCCTATGCCAAAAAAGACCTTGCGTTGATTCAGCCACTCTAAAAAAAATATTTTCAACTATTTACTTTAACATTTAGATATTTACTTTAATATATTTCTTGTCTTATTATTTTAATGTTTTTACACACCGGTTGAAAAACTTTGTCTTAGAAACTGTTATTTCTACTTAAGTAATTTCTTTATAAAAATTTATACCTTTTATTCCATTGTATACTGATGGTGTACCTTGATCAATTTATTGCCCAGCTCACTGTGCCGTGAGATGACAAACTCTGATCTAAGAGAATATTGCATTAGATTTTCAACAATTCAGTATTCTCCACAGCTTCCCTAAAAGTTTAATCCTCACTAGATGCTCCATACTTGTAACCTTGTGTCACATCCTACCCATGGTGAACAGGTTGGGTAAATGTTTACTGTATTTATTTAAGAGAATATTGTGTTAGATTTTCAACAATTCAACATTCTTCACAGCTTCACTAACATTTTATATATTTTACAAAGCTTTCTCACAGAAATATATTTTCAGAACCCTTATGGGAATCGAATTGTTTGCCAATTCCTCAGACTAACAATAGGTGCTCAAAGCCATTCTAATAAGATATTTGAAGAATTTGATGCCTTGCCAGATTCAAATTCTTTAAGAATCAGTTCTCTCTTTCTTTACTTTTTATATTTTTTTGTCTATAGGATTAATAAGAAATTTATAAATTGTCCAGTTGAAACTATGAAAATAAAACAATTAACAGCAAAGTAAATATATATCATCATCATCATCATCATCATCATCATATCATCATCATCATGTCGCGCTTTCAGCGCAGATATCCATGACAATCTCTCTCCATCCGTCCCTATCGCTCATCATTCTCGGGAGGTCCTCAATGCAGCATCCTGCATCCGCACAGAGCTGATCAACGTACATTTTTGCTGGTTGGCCCACACTGGCTTGTCCATGTGCTGGCTTCCACAGGAGGACGTCGCTTATGAGTTCTTCCTTGCTTCTCCAGCAGTGTCCCGCATGTCTTGTCCATCTTACTCGGATGGTTTGGGTGATATGTGGTAGGTGGCCGTACAGCTGTTTTCTTGTAGGGTGTTGTTTCTACGTTTGGTTAAGGATCACCTGCAGCATTCTTGTGCAGCTCCCATCTAGTTTATTCTCTAGTCGCTTAGTTAGGGTCCAGGTGGTGCAGTCATTAAGCAGTACTGACACGACAACGGCCTGGAAGAACTGTCTCTTTAACTTGTCTGTGAGATTGGACCTCCCACTATCACCAGGTCTTGCTTTTTGAGCATAAATAATGAAAATTTGATTTATATTCATGAAGATAATTAAAAAAAAAAAAATTTAAAAAAGTAACAGCATGGAATTTTTTTTACATTTAATTATTTTAAATTAGAAACACTGATTTTTCTTTTCAATGTCTGTGCCCTTTTTTTCCTGACATCCCACCAGGCTTAATCAACACAATGTCTTTTTTACATAGGTATTTTAATAGGGCATACTACAATGATCTCAAAATTTAGTATCAGTAATAATGGATCTGTGAGACTAACTTTTTTGCCCCCCCCTTCATACCCAGGCAACGCCAGGTAGCCGCTTCTAGTATTCAATGTAAGGATTTTAATAGGGCATCCTGTAATGATGTCACAATTTAGTATCAGTAATAATGGATCTGTGAGACTAACTTTATACCCAGGCAATGCCAGGTAGCCACTTCTAGTATTCTATGTAAGGATTTTAATAGGGCATCCTGTAATGATGTCACAATTTAGTATCAGTAATAATGGATCTGTGAGACTAACTTTTTGCTCCCCCCCTTATACCCAGCAATGCCGGTAGCCACTTCTAGTATTCTACATAAGGATTTTAATAGGGTAACCTGCAATGATGTCACAATTTAGTATCAGTAATAATGGGTCTGTGAGACTTATTTTTTGCCCCCCCCCTTATACCCAGGCAATGCCGGGTAGCCACTTCTAGTATTCTACATAAGGATTTCAATAGGACATCCTGCAATGATGTCACAATTTAGTATCAGTAATAATGGATCTGTGAGACTAACCTTTTGCCCCCATCCCGCCCCCCCCCATTTATACCTAGGCAATGCCGGATCTCAAAATTTAGTATCAGTAATAAATGATCTGTGAGACTAACTTTTTGTCCCCCCCCTTTATACCCAGGCAATGCCGGATCTCAAAATTTAGTATCAGTAATAATGGATCTGTGAGACTAACTTTTGTCCCCCCCCCCTTTATACCCAGGCAATGCCGGATCTCAAAATTTAGTATCAGTAATAATGGATCTGTGAGACTAACTTTTTGTCCCCCCCCCTTTATACCCAGGCAACGCCAGGTAGCTGCTTCTAGTATTCTACATAAGGATTTTAATAGGGTAACCTGCAATGATGTCACAATTTAGTATCAGTAATAATGGATCTGTGAGACTTATTTTTTGCCCCCCCCCTTTATACCCAGGCAACGCCAGGTAGCCGCTTCTAGTATTCAATGTAGGGATTTCAATAGGGCATCCTGCAATGATCTCAAAATTTAGTATCAGTTATAAAAAATCTGTCAGACTAACTTTTTGCCCCACCCCTTTATACCCAGGCAACGCCGGGTAGCTGCTTCTAGTATTCTACATAAGGATTTCAATAAGGCATCCTGCAATGATCTCACAATTCAGTATCAGTAATAATGGATCTGTGACTAACTTTTTGTCCCCTTCCTCCCATTTCTACCCAGGCAACACTGGGTAGCCACTTCTAGTATTCTATAAATAAGAAGTGACTTGACATTGACCCTCGCAGCTATCTGTGGCCAGGGCACCGACCCTGTCTGTACCAACCATTTAGCGAGTTAAAATAAAAAGCTAAAAACTGGTTTGTGTGAATCTATACAGATCTATGATTGTTGATATTATTTGATAATTAAGTTTTTTTATCTAGTTTTATCATGTCAAAACTGGGCCTATCATACGTGCACATGTATAAAACACACTTTATAAAGTGCACAAATCATCATCATCAGAGAAAGAAATTGATAAATATAGATTTATTTCCTGGATTGCATAATACAACAGTGGCTGAAAAGTTCATAGGCTGACCAAGATACTCTCATAGAAGCCTGTTGAATCCTTAGATGGGTGACTACTTACATTTTGTTTTTTAAATTGAAATAGATCACTAAGTAGGCCTGAGCCTATTCTAGTAGTAACCAGGTTTGAATTCAGAGTTTTTCTTCTCCTATACTGGTTGCCTAACCAAGATTAAAGAGCCCAGTGAAATGGATGACTAAGTAGGCCTGAGTCTATTCTAGTAGTGACCAGGTTTGAATTCAGTTTTCCTTCTCCTAGACTGGTTGCCTAACCAATATTAAAGAGCCCAGTGAAATAGATCACTAAGTAGGCCTGAGTCTATTCTAGTAGTGACCAGGTTTGAATTCAGTTTTCCTTCTCCTAGACTGGTTGCCTAACCAAAGTTAAAGAGTCCAGTGAAATAGATCACTAAGTAGGCCTGAGTCTATTCTAGTAGTGACCAGGTTTTAATTCAGAGTTTTCCTTCTCCTATACTGGTTGCCTAACCAAGATTAAAGAGCCCAGTGAAATAGATCACTAAGTAGGCCTGAGTCTATTCTAGTAGTGACCAGGTTTGAATTCAGTTTTCCTTCTCCTAGACTGGTTGCCTAACCAAGGTTAAAGAGTCCAGTGAAATAGATCACTAAGTAGGCCTGAGTCTATTCTAGTAGTGACCAGGTTTGAATTCAGAGTTTTTCTTCTCCTATACTGGTTGCCTAACCAAGGTTAAAGAGCCCAGTTTACCTTACTATTTACCCATAGCTGGAGGGAGAATAGTTAGATTCATACCTTTACCAAGGGTATTAGCGCTATGGGAACTGAGGCTTCGTCCAGAGATTAAACTCGGGTCGACAAGTCCATTTCCTGCGACTCTAACCAGTACACCACCGTGCTTCCTACTTAAGCCACAACAGGTGCTGTAAGCAACCTGAGGCCTGTGTGCAATGTCTGAGCAAAGCTTAATAAATATCTATATAAATATGTATCTATCTCTATATATAAAAGAAAGATTCTGTATGTCTGTCTATATGTTTGTTTGTACAACAACTGAGTACATTAACTGTGTAGATGTATATGATCTAGCACTTATAACCACTTCACTCGTCGCCCCGAGTTCAAATCCTGGACGTGGTAATTGTATTTCACTTAGCGCTAATACCCTTGGGAAAGGTATGAATCCTACTCTCCCTCCAGATATGGGTAAATAGTAGGGCAGACTGGGCTCTTTAACCATGGCTAGGTAACCAGTCTAGGAAAAGGAAAACTCTAAATTCAAACCTGTTAAACTGTGCTTAAGAAATTGACCTTGTGTCGCATCCTGCTTGTGCGGAGGAGTTGGTAAATATATATAACCACTTCTTCCATCGGTGTTGCAGTGATTGGATCCCATTGGTCAAAAAAGTCATCAACAACAGATATGACGTCATCATATGAACTTTTCAGCCTATGAACCTTTCAGCCCACTCTCATACACTAGCTGTGTAGATGTATATGATCTAGCACTTATAACCCCTTCTTCCATTGGTGTTGCAGTGATTGGATCCCATTGGTCAGAAAAGTCATCAACAACAGATATGACGTCATCATATGAAATTTTCAGCCTATGAACTTTTCAGCCCACTCTCATACACTAGCTGTGTAGATGTATATGATCTAGCACTTATAGCTCCTTCTTCCATCGGTGTTGCAGTGATTGGATCCCATTGGTCAGAAAAGTCATCAACAACAGATATGACGTCATCATATGAACTTTTCAGCCTATGAACCTTTCAGCCCACTCTCATACACTAGCTGTGTAGATGTATATGATCTAGCACTTATAACCCCTTCTTCCATCGGTGTTGCAGTGATTGGATCCCATTGGTCAGAAAAGTCATCAACAACAGATATGACGTCATCATATGAACTTTTCAGTCCTTACAACTTGAAATATCACTTCTCTTATTTTTAATCTTTTTAAAATTAGCCATGAATTATTTTAGTCAAGCATTGACACTTTTCCAAATAACTACAACAACAACAACCACAACAACAACTACTACTATTACTACTACTACAGCTGCTACTACTACTACTACTACAATAACATTTGATTATTTTCTTTTCAATCCATCTTTACTCCTCCTGTCAGCCAAAGTCCAAAAGTGAACAGCTGACCTTCGCTGCCCCGCAAATGACAGATTGCTCAATACCACTAATGACATTAGTCGTTCGCAACTATTCTAAGCTGCAAGTTTTTGTGGGGTTTTTGTTTTTTTATTTTATTGTATAAATGTTATGTCTTTTAAATAACAATCAGCAAAATAGATTTTACAATCAATGGTCTTCGTTTTTCTACATTGAAATAAATAAATAAATGAAGAAAGAAATCCTAGTAGTGAATATCAATCTAATAAATTGAACGTTATACATTGAATATTTCAGATCAAAATTCACTTAAGTAATAACTACCAAATTTGAGGACATACAAGGACGAGTCAAAAAGAAATGCCATTTTGTTTAGGACAGATATAATTAACAACACAGGAATATGTATCATCTTATTATAATGGAGATTGTGTGTTCTTCTGTCTGTAACCGAAACTATATTACTACTCAAGTCAATATTCCATTAGGTATTTATGTCACATTCTCTATGATTTTATTTTTATTTAAACCTCAATTATTAATAAAATTGTTTTCCATTATTAATACAATTGACCATATCTACATACTATTAACATGCAATTGTATTTATATATTCAACAAAATTGCGGTTTACAGGGTGAATGGAAAGGCTAATTTGCATATTGATATTAAAAGTTTGATCTTAATAAATATATACTTAGTATTATTGATTTCTAATTATCTTGTTTTATCTTAATGAATATGACCAAAAATCTCTTCAAGAAATCTTAAAAGAAATCTGTTAACAAGAAAGAATAACTTTGATTTTATTCTTTAGTTTCTAAATTAACTAAATAGTTAAATTATGAAAATTTAGCAATGAAAAACAGGAGTGATGGAAAATGATGGATGAGGTAGTTTCAAAGCTGTGCTATTTTCGATTATATCCCCTCTGTTTCAAATCATTTTTATCTTCATTCTTATTTAGTTTCATTAGTCTTCCTAATTTAATATATTTCATTACAGTAAAACATAAATACTTGCACCCGGAGGGTGCATATTCTTGCTAGTATATCCAAAGGATGATGGTCCTCTGTGGATCACATCCCTACTTCTGTATATATATATATATATATATATATATGGTTAGGAGGTTGATTTAGAAGGCTATCACAATGCAGGTGTAAAGAAAAAATATAATAATACGGTAACAATGATGTTGTGTGTTAACTTGTATTCAATTCTTTTTTTGAATTTTCGAGATAATATCTCTTTTTCAAAAGATCACTGGAATTGAAGCAGTCTAGTTATGACATTTCTTTTTAAATGAATTTTATTTTTTTTGAAAATGATGGTATTTTTATATAACTGTATTCTCGCATTGTATGTTTACGTGAATGTGGGGGTTTTTTGTACTTGCACGTGTCCATGAAAATGCGTGTTGGTTGTGATGTTATGACTGTATCCTAGCACGGGATTGCACGTGCATATGTATGTGTGTATTAAAGAGTGTATTTGTGTTTGTTGGCCATGGTGATGTATAATATTTCGTGTTGGATGTAATATAAATCAATTTAATCATTTATTATTATTATCATTATTATTATTAATATTAATATATAATCAATATTATTATTATATTTATTTGTTTATTTACTTATTTATATCTAATTCAATTTATCTTTTTTTTTATTTTATAATATCTTTAATATATACATATATATATATATTTAATTATTTATTTAATTCTTTTTTTATATATATAAATATTTCATATTTACCTTGTCCATAAGTGTGTATGTGTGTGTATGTGTGTGTGTTAGAAAAAAGGTAAAATATATATATATATATATATATACATATATATATATATATATGAGGGGGAGTCCAAAAGTAATGCTATTTTGTTTAGGACAGGTATACTTACCAACACAGGAATGTGTATCATACATCAAAATGAAGCTGGTCCTCTGTGGATCACATCCCTACTTCTGTATATATACATATGTATATATATGAGGGTTAGTAATGCCATTTTGTTTAGGACAGGTATAATTACCAACACAGGAATATGTATCATGCAACAAAATGAAACTGATCCTCTGTGAATCCCATCCCTACTTCTCCACATAGTCATTGTTTCTCTCAATAGCAATGTCCCACCTTCGAATGAGAGTATGTACGAGGGTGAGTCAAAAAGTAATGCCATTTTGTTTAAGGACAGGTATAATTACCAAAACAGGAACATGTATCATGCATCAAAATGAAGCGAGTCCTCTGTGGATCAAATCCCTACTTCTTCACATAGTCACCATTTCTCTTAATAGCAGTGTTCCACCTTCGAATGAGAGCATGTATCCCTGTCCTGTAAAATTCTGTTGACTGTTCTTTGAGCCACTTCTTCACTATAGATTTCATTTCCTCGTCACTGGAATAATGTTTTTTCTCTCAAAACCTCTTTCATGGGTATTTCTCTGAATGTTTGAGATGAGGCTTGAAGATTAGTATTATCTGCGTTATTTGGACTATTGTCCCCATCTTCATTGTTACTTGTACAACGTTTCGGCCAATATGCCCTCCGGCCTTCTTCAGGTATTTCTTGTCAGACTCAGGAACCTTCTCTGACTCAGGAACCTTCTTTTCGAACTTGGGAACTTTCTTGTCATATTCGGGAGCCATCACGGAACTTTGAACCTAACCCTTTATTTAGACACATGGCCGAGTGGATAAGGTATTTAGGTTAAGACAGTTATAAGTGACAGTTATCTCTGGAACCCGAGTTCAATCCTGAGTGAAAGCAGTTAGAAAAATAATTGATTAACACAACTCCTACCCCAGCTATGGTTAGCGGAAAACTCTGAATTAAAGACTAGCTGTACTCTGCTTAAAAATGGCCCTGTGTCACATCCAATCCATGGCAGAGGGGTTGGGTAAATATATAACCTACTTGTCAAACAAGCACGAAAAGGAGTGAAAAAGAGAGGAAAGAAGTCGCTACATAAAAGAGAGTCAGAAGGAAGGAGAGACAGCAGCAACTCCAGCAAGCATCACTTTTTGTTTGCAGTCACTGCACCAGAGATTGCTATTCAAAAATTGGCCTGTTCAGCCAAGCATGCTGAAGGAAAAAAATGGACACTACACCATTGTCTTTATCAGACGGAAGGGTGCCAACAATAACCTACTGAAATGTGAGGCAAGGCTTATGTACTTTCATATACGGCACTTGTCAGACTACAGAATTATTGATTTCCCTTCTATGTTAACGCTTCCATTTTATCGTATCAGAATCATCAGTATTGTTGGCAAGAATATTATTGAATAGTATTAAATAATAATAAAATATTTATTGCTCATTTTAACTTAATTTTATGTCCCGAGTTATTACTGAACATTTTCAAACTGTCATAGTTATTAATAACAAAAAATATTTAACTGTATTATTATACTTGTTATAAATAGAATGTCCAAAGGATAAATAACATTTCTTTGTGTATAGATTTACCAACACCTCCACACAAGCAGGGTGTGGTACAAGGTCAATTTTTAAGTGATATTTAACAGGTTTGATTTCAGAGTTTTCCTTCTCCTAGACCAGATGCCATACCAAGGTTAAAGAGGTTATTCTACCCCACTATTTACCCATAGCTGGAGGGAAAATAATTGGATGCATATTTTCCCCAAGGCTATTAATACTATTAGCACTATGCGAAATGCAACAAGCCTCATCCAGGATTTGAACTCATGTTGCTGGGTCCATTTTTTACTATGATAACCATTACACTATGGACACCTCATTTCTTTGTGTATAACAGAATTATTTTAAAGTTTACAGTGAATATGAAATATTTTTAATCTTTTGTTGAAATCATTTATAAAATAGCATCTGGGTAATTCCATGTCAAATCATAAAAATTTCATAGAAGTGCCGAGTTTGAAGCTGTATTTACCAAGATGGAAATGGAAAATGAATGGAACCTCAATTTTTCCAGAATATAAGGTGTGTCAAACAGTACAAAGAATCTCAATACTTTTTTGACACACCTTGTATATATATAATATATATATATATATATATATATATATATATATATATGCTGTAGATAGAAGGAAAGTGGTCAAGAAATGAACAACTCAAAACAAGTCACAGGGTGAAACAGTTTGACTACTTTCCTTCTATCTTCAGCATATCCTCGGATCCTAAACCCATCCACCCTTCCTTCATATATATATATATATATATATATATATATATATGCGTGTGTGTGTGTGATAGTTTTCTATATCTATAAGTAAAAAGTGCTCAGTATCATTGCTATAGCATAGACATCTAAGTCAGAGTAAGGGCCAATTTCCAGGCGCAGATGACTGTCTTCGCTAGCCTAGTGTTATATGTATATATACTACAGGAAAAGTGACCTTTTGGGTCGCCCATTGAGCTCTGGGTAGAGAATTGGGATTAGGGAAAACAGAGTTTGCAAAGCGAATTAATTTTAAAAAAATGATAAATACGCCCGGATAATTTAAAAAAAAAAATTAAAATCATTTTTTAAAGATTTCTAAGAAATGGAACGTTTGACCTTATTTAAGCTATAGGCTAGCTGCTTGGGAAACTTAACATACAAATCTTATTATAATGGAGATTGTGTGTTTTTCTGTCTGTAACCGAAACTATATTCCTACTCAAGTCACAATTCTCTTAGTTATTGACATCATATTCTCCATGATTTTATTTTTATCTCAACCTCAATTATTAATAAAATTGTCTTACATTATTAATACTGTTAACTATGTCTACATACTAACAACATGCAATTATATTTATATATACAACAAAATAGCGCTTTACAATGTGAACGGGAAGGCTAATTTGCATATTAATATTAAAAAATCCATTTAATAAATATGTGCTTAGTATTATTGATTTCTAACTGTTTGGTTTTATTTTAATGAATATAAGCAAAAATATCTTCAATGAATCTTAAATGAAATCCATTAACAAGAAGAAATAACTGTCATTTTATTCTTTACTTCCTCTTTTAACTAAATACTTAAATTAGAAAAAATAACAATGAAAGACGAGAGTGAAGGAAGAGTAAGTTTCAGTTGTTCCATTTTTTTATTATACTCCCTCTGTTTCAAATCTTTTTATCTGTATTCTTATTTAGTTTCATTAGCCTTTCTAATTTAATACAATATTTTATTACATTAAAACTTAAATACTTGCACCCTACAGAGGATGCATATATTTGCTAGTATACTTAAAACTCTCTAAATCAATCATGACACTCACCTTTCCAAATTTGGGTGGAGGGTTGCAAAAAATGGCCACTTTTTGTAATCTAATTTTGTCTGTAAAATGAGTTCTAGAGCTCCCCAACTCCTAAAAATTGGTTTATAAAAGCATTTTGGCTGAAGCAATCCAAAAATGTTATCAAAAACGTCTTAACTCTTAACATCCTATACCACCTCATTCCACCCGACCAGAAGTTACATTTGTTTTCCTAATCCACCTCAAACAATAGTCTTTGTTTAAATTTAATATTAAACATGTTTAGAAGTCTTTATTTTAAGGGTAATAACAGGTAACTTTAAATGAAAACGCCATTTTTAGCCATTTTGTGATAGATCCTTATAGACTTAGAAAATTCTCAACAGGATGTTAAGAGTTAAAGTTAAACCAATTTTAAGTTATTAATGATTTCTGATTTGCAAAATTTTAACTGATGTTGTAGCTTCGGTTCTGAGCAAAAACCAAACTATCTTTTTGGTACAAATAATGTTCAATATATATGAAATAATAATAGAAAATTTTTTATCATAGATGCAGGGTCACATTGGGATTTTGATCTTGCTAGGAAAAAATCCAGTGCAGAATTAATGAAAGATCCAGATTACAGATAACTGGATTAGTGAACATATCTGTATGAATTTACTCAACCCCTCTCCCATGAGCAGAACATGACACAAGGTCATTTTTTAAGCAGAGTAAAACTGGTTTGAATATAGAGTTTTGGTTGTTGTTGTTGTTGTTTACTATAAATCTATACATTTTTGGAGGATATGTGCTTAATTGAAGTCATACCTAATTTTGAAAATTAATTAGTTAATAATTAATGAATTTAGGTTTCAAAATTAGGTATGACTTCAATTAAGCACATATCCTCCAAAAATTGTCGGCTTAAAGCCATATATAAAATAAACACATTTGTTTGTTTACTTAACCTCAAATCTATACATATATGAAGGGCAGTTTGTGTGTATGTATGTCCGGAGGAAAATATGAAAATAAAACAATTAATGACAAAGTAAATATATATACACATTCACTATCACAAGATCTTGGTTTTTGAGTAAAAATAACAAAGGTTTGATTTATATTAGTGAAGATAATTAAAAAAGGAAATTTAAATGATAAGAGCATAGAATTTTTTTTTTTTGATTTAATATTTTAAATACTAGACATGGATTTTTTTTTTCAGAGCAGCTTGATTAACGCAAGGTCTTTTTTACATAGGGATTTTAATGGGACATCCTTCGAGGATCTAACTCATGATTCAGTAATAATGGATCTGCAAGAATAACTTATTTTTACCTCCCCACTACCCAAGCAATGCCGGGTAGCCGCTTCTAGTTGAATAGAAAGAAATGTTTCAGTATAATATATTTATTGACATTTGTACACAGTTGGTGAATTATCTCATCTGTTCAATTTCGTGCCAGGTCTTGAAGTAAAGTTTCCCAAGATATTACTATTTTTTTTTACCTCCCACTACCCAGGCAATGCCGGGTAGCCGCTTCTAGTTGAATAGAAAGAAATGTTTCAGTCTGATATATTTATTGACATTTGTACACAGTTGGTGAATTATCTCATCTGTTGAATTTCGTGCCAGGTCTTGAAGTGTAGTTTCCCAAGATATTACTACGCTAAGGGGTTTATGCACATCAGTGTGTATAAACAAGTAGTTTCTATGATACTGTTATATCTCTTTTATCAATGAAAAAGTGTGATGGTTATTTGCAATGCTGATCATTGTTCATTTTGTATCTCAGTGCCATGTGTGTTTTATGGCCACTTTTATTTGCGTTAAGTGTTGAGGGTATCAGAGTTCTCCAGTCTGAGGTGTTTGTGTTCGTTTGGTTTGGTTTGGTTTTGTTTTACGGCATATCAACCTCAGTTGGTCATTTAATGCCGATAGAGTCTTGAAATAAATCAATTCTTAATGCATAATACAATTTTTTTGTAAATACATTTTTCTATTTAACCCATAGGATTTGGAGTCTGGGTGACGAGTCCATTTCTTTCACGCACCTCCAACTCTATATTTCTATATACTCAGCCAAGTTTGCTGGGTCAGAGACAATGTGTCAACTATTCAAAGGCCAGTAATGAAAAGAGGTTGAGAATGGATTTGTGCAACTGTCATGTAACAGCCTACAGGGCCCCTACCAAGGGAGATAATTATTAATTCTATCCCTATACTTGTTTTAATACTACGGAATACGCTTAATCTCTTAATCAGTTATACATTAACTATATATTTAGTAGTTTTAGTTAATAGAAATTAGTACAACTTATACTAATTTCTGTTTACTATAATTATAACTACTGTAAGAATTCCAGTTGTTTGGTTTGTTTTGTTTTACGGTATATCAAGCTCAGTGGGTCATTTAATGCCGATAAAATTTTGAAATAAATCAATTCTTAATGGATAATACAATTTTTTTATCAACACATGTTTTTCTATTTAACCCATAGATGGGACCCTAATAGGTACTACCACTCTGGTTAAGAGTGGACCAGGGAGCAATGGTGATGAAGGAGTGCTCCACATTCCCCAAACCTCCAGAACTGGAACCTCACCATCAGATGTAGTTTAACGTCATTCCCAGGACATGTAGACCCGCAGCCACTGCCTTCTAGCACCCATATGATAAAAAGGGGTTGGGGCTTGCCATAAGGGCAATAGGGTTGGGAAATCATATAGGTGCTAGGGCTTGACGTGATCAGCCGATTGATCGGAGGGGGCCTCTCCGACCGCCCGTCTAGCCCAAGATAGGGCCAAAGTGGAGTATTGCAAGTCATGGACTGCTCATCCACCTGGGCCCTATCCTTAAGCATCATGGGTCGCCAACCACGGCCAACAGGTGGCCCCATTGGGGGAGTCTTACCGCTCTGCAGAGGTGCAGTTGGTGCATTCTAACGTGTTGGTATGATATTTTGTTTCTTGAGTAATGAGCTGCTGTGATCATTGAAACAAAAATGTTTGTGATTGGATTTTTCTGCTTTTCTTATCTGAACTCTGTTTCGTCTCTTGGAAGATCCGTCTGGGAATTTGAGAATGTAGGATTTTGGTCCTGCACATTTTGTTAATACAGTTGCGGTTTACCATTTTCCATTCTGATGGATGTTAATTTAAGTCACCCCTCAAGAGCTCTACCGAGTTTTTTTTTTACCGGGTTAGCTAAGTTGGTAGAGCGTTCGGCTAGAAACCACAAGGTTCCTAGTTCCATACCGGTCCACGCCAACTCAGCGTATGAGTAGCACAGGAATCTGTGCGGAAAAGTAAGGAGCTGATGGTAGGTGTGGCACTCCACCCCAGATGCCAAAAACAATCTCCTTGGTCTAGCGCTATGGAAAATGGGATAGAATCCTTTACTGACTGGCTGATACCGACTTCAGGCCGCCCGACGACTTTACTTTACTTACTTATATATAGTGTGGGATTGTCACTGTTTCAGCTTTTACTGTAACAGTGTGTCAAACGCAGTATTATTGGGAGAGTGCTCAATATAAAATAGAGCTGTTATATAATATAATAAAATAAATATATAAAGGTTTTACATATCTATTTATTAGGTGACCTTTGTCACCTAATAAATAGATATGTAAAACCTATATATATTTATTTTATTATATTATATATATATATATATATATATATATATACACAAGCAATAATATTTAATAATATTATTTTGATAGCATAATATTCAACTAGAAATAATAAAATACTGGTATTTTTAGTTTAGAAAATAATAAACATTTTTTATTAAAAAATTTTGTAGAGGATACTTATTTATTGCCAATGCTGTATTTGCTGAGCTTAGTCTGGCACATGCTCATTTATTTTTGGGTGCTGATAAATACCAAACAAATAAGAAAATGTTTAGGAAGGTTAAAGAAAATTTATCAAGGTTCTTAGAATTTATAGAAAATGTTGTATACTCTCTTTCCTTTTACTTTCTTACTTATATCTTTCTTCTACCCGGTGACTATCAAAATAACAACCCCAGCTCAGTCTATTCAAAACTATCCATCTTCATATCTATCTATCTCAATTTGTTTATATTTATCTATATTACTTTAAATACTCAGATTTTTTTATTCATGTTTGTTTGATGTCTTGTTTTTAGTTAAAATAAACAAGAATTACGACAAAAAAGATGCGACCCCCCCCTCCCAAATACATTTACTTGTCAAAAATATCTATCTATCTCCATTTGTTCATATCTATCTATATTATTTTGTTTGTTTATCTATCTATCTCAGTCTATTCCAAACTATATATCCATCTTCATATCTAAACAAGAATTACGACAAAAAAAAAAGAAGCGACTGCCTCCCCAAATACATTTACTTTTCGAAAATATCTATCTATCTCCATTTGTTCATATCTATCTATATTATTTTGTTTATCTATCTATCTATCTATCTATCTATCTATCTATCTCAGTCTATTCCAAACTATATATCCATCTTCATATCTAAACAAGAATTACGACAAATTACAATAAATAAAGAAGAATTATGAGCTGGGGTTGTTATTTTGATAGTCACCGGGTAGCGGTTTTGAGGCAGGTGACCGGGACGCACTTCCTCATAAATTACCGAAATTTTTATTTTTATATTATATTTTTACTTGTGATTTATCAACACTGTATTTAGTAATGTTTTCATTGGAAAGACATGTTACTAGGATTTTTTGCATAGCAGCCTCTATTCCATAATTGTCAATTTTGAGAAATTTCTTGTTGCTATATAAAACTGAAAAAAAAAAGAGATTGATATTTAGCATATCTGCCTTTTATTTGATTCTAGTTTCCAATAGCAACAAGGTTTGGTTTGCCTCCCTGGCATCAACTCTCTTGACGAAGAAGAGATAATTGAATATTTTGCCAAACAATAACGAACAAGCCTGAGCAATATTTTACTATACAATGTAAGCTCAAGAAAATGAAATCCGATACTACTACCAATAATAATAATAACTGCCTAAATATAGCAACTATTCACAACTTTTATTTTTAATGGAATAATTTTAACATCCTGTTGAGATTTTTCTAAGTCTAGAGCATTCCTATAAGGATATATAAAAAATGGCTAAAAATGACCTTTGCATCTTGTAGTGAGATAGCCAATGGCGTGTTATCTCATTTACATATGTGTATTACTGCAGGAGATATATAGACAGTTTAGAGGACTAGAGAGATTAGCTACGAGAAGCTGAGCCCAGTGCTAAGATTAAGTGCAAATAAATACTGCTGCAACAAAGAACACGAAACCACACCTCACAACAGGTTTCATACACTTGGTGCGACTTTCCCATTGGGTGTCTGATAGACAATTATAGATTGGCCTTTAAAATATTCCAGCAAGTCATGGACAAAGAAAATATGGTACAATTTGAATTAAATGTTATGTTATAAATATATATTGTGTTTTGTTGTTGTTCATTGCCAAGTTCTTATATGTATCCTCTCATTTTTCTTTGGTAATCTTTGGTAATACTAATTATCAAGCTTCATCCCAAAAATCCAGAGAAATATATGCCAAGTAATATCGAAGTAGTTTTATAGTGAGATAGCCAATGGCGTGTTATCTCATTTACATATGTGTATTACTGCAGGAGATATATAGAGACAGTTTAGGGGACTAGGAAGATTAGCTACGAGAAGCTGAGCCCAGAGCTAATATTAAGCGTGAATAAATACTGCTGCAACAAGGAACACGAAACCACACCTCACAACAGTTATAAAGTTACCTATTGTTATATAGTGCCTTTTCTTTGACTAAATATCTATATGTTATATACGTTCTTACTTCTTCTCTGTCGTCTAGTCTTCTGGCCGGCTTTCTTCTAAGATCTCGTCTGGTCTTCTATTGAGGATTCCGGGTCTGGTTTCTGTTGCTAGGGATCATTCCTTATCAGAAGCCCTGTGCTATTGTTAGCTTTTAGTAATAACAACAAGACTTCGATTTACGATGATGTTACTTTATTCGTGAGAACTGGAAGGCATAGAAAACCCTGTCTTCCGGTTTAAGGATAGTAAGTTTCAGTCAGTTAGCAAGTAGGAGCCAAGCTCGTAGGATGTGCACAGATGTCTGGTTTGGGGATTTACAAATAAAGTAACATCAAAGTAAATTGAAGTCTTGTGTTTATTACCTAAAAACTAACAATGACACAAGGCTTCTGATAAGGAGAAATCCCTAACAGAAAACCAGACCTGAAGTCCCCCAAAAAGTCCAGACCTTAGAAGAGACCAGACCAAGATGTTAGATGATCAGAATAGCAAAGCCAGCCAGAAGAAAAGATGTCCAAGATATAGAAGCAAGTAAGAAGTAAAGAAGTACTTTAAATCCAATAGAACCGGGTGCAATCTACGTTCCTGAGACGCTGTAGACTGTAGAGGAGATTTTACTTATATGATTGTGTTTTCTGTCGTATGAAGAGATTTTCGAGTTAGATGATCTGAGCACTGTACGTATTGTTGCTGCTGCTGAAATATGATTGGTGAAACAGCATTAACGATGCATCTTTGAGATATGAAATTAGGAATCATTCTTTGAAAAGTCTTGAAAAAATAATATCTTTAAAAAACTCTAGTGATTGATACTTAAGAGATTTATCGATCTAAACATTTTTGTTTTTTTATTCAGATCATTAGTCCTTACTAAGTGTTGCATAGCGCCTTCTTTACCGGCACTAAATAGGTATATGTTATATACTGGTCTTTTCACTAAGCCAAATCAGTATATAACGTTATATACCTTTCTTACTACTTCTTACTCTGGTCGTCTATTCTTCTGGCCGGCTTTGCTTCTGATCGTCTATCATCTATCTTGGTCTGGTATATCTTCTAAGGTCTGGTCTGGTCTTCTATTGAGGATTCCGTGTCTGGTTTCTGTTGGGGATCATCCTTATCAGAAGCCCTGTGTCATTGTTGGTTTTTAGTAATAAACACAAGACTTCGATTTACGATGATGTTATTTTATTCGTAGATCCCCAGACCAGACAATCTGCGCAGTGAGAATCACATCTTGCTAGCTTGGCTTCTAACTTCTAACTGACTCTTACTTACTTAGTATCCTTAAACCGGAAGAGGGCATTCTATGGGGTTCCGGTTCTCATGAACGTTCTCCCAGAACGCAAGGTGAGATCGAGGTCAAACGCTGTCACTCACTCTCAAGGCCATCAGCTATACTGATCGCCATAATGATTTCTACACTACCTTAAAAATGTATTAGGTATCCAATTATTATGTAACATAAGCAATATTGTTTTATAATTATTTTACACATGAAAAAACTACCTATAAAGCTATCAATGTTTAATTAGACCTGAATAAGTTTATTGAAAATTTTGCTTTTGACATTTTAAAACCTATATTCTATAAGATTATTTACATCTTTTAGGCTTTCATTTTTTTTTTCAGTTATATTTCTTAACCATGCACACACATGATTGTGTTTTCTGTTGTATGAAGAGTTTTTAGAGTAAGATGATCTGGGCACTGTACGTATTGATGAAATATGATTGGTGACTTTTCTGTTGTATGAAGAGTTTTTAGAGTAAGATGATCTGGGCCACTGTGACGGTAGAGATATTATGAGGCAACACATACGACTGCTTTTCATAACACGAGGTGTTTAATTTATACAGGCCATCTGGGTTTAACTATGGGGAACTTGAGATAGCTCAATCTCAGCACTAAGCTCAGGTATCACTGTTTATATTCTGAAAGCTTGTTTGAGAATTTAATAACTTAATCCAACAGAAAAAAAGAGCATACCTTTTTTAGCAAGTGCAGTTATTCATTGAGACATATTCCAATTGAGATCTTCCATTGGTGAACGAGGCAACACATTATGATGCTTTCATAACACGAGGTGTTTTATTTTTTAAAACAATGACTGAATTCAATAGGTCAAAGGGCAAGTAATCATTCGTACAAATACATGGATTAGGGCAGATAACTTCTGACCCTTATTATTATGTTGTGTAGTGGTTAATTTGTACTGACTAAAGTGAATTTCAACAATGGTTGCTGAAGTCCACCACTTAAACTTATAGACTTGTGTGGGCACGTGGATTAAAGCTAGCCAATCAACAGCTCGAATATGTGGTTTGTTAACTATTTTAATCACCGATACTTGAAAGCTGTTATATTTGCACGTATTCGACATGGCGAACGGATCAGAACCAATGACTCTGTCACAGATTTTCAACCTAAACGCGTAACCCAAATCACTAAGAACACCAAGGAACACCAAGGATTCTGCCCAACCTAAGGAACACGAGGAACAGCCAAAGGATTCTACCCACACTAAGGGAAAACAAGGAACAACCAAAGAATTCTACTAACACTAAGACGACCAAGGAACAACCAAAGGATTCTATACCCAACACTAAGAAACCAGGGAACACCAAAGGATTCTACTAACATTAAGGAAACCAGGATCTCACTGTAAGTGCTTCTACCTGCAGCTTAAAATGGCCAAAAATCTTAACACCATTCCACTATCACAAGGGTAACACAACTACAATGGTCTATGTTTGGTTATGTGCTACGGATGCTCAACAGAATTGTTACATAATTATTAGATCCTATAACCTTATATACCATTATGTGAAACCAAAATGGCTGTTATGATTTGCAGCTGGCGGCCTTGAAGGATTGAGTGACATCGGTTTGACCTTAGTCTGATCCTCCTTCTGGGATACGTGGAATCGATGGAGAAGACCTCTTGCCGTTTAGATTAGAAAGAGAGTTTTAGTTCAGTATCGGCCAAACCACGAAGGTGGTAAGTCATGTTAGCCGTCAACTGCCATTACTCAATCTGCGCAGTTAGTCTGGTGGGGATTCAGAATAAAATATGATCTAAAGCAATTCAAGTCTTGGGTTATTATCTAAAACGCAATGACACGGGCTTCTGATAAAGAGAAATCCCCAATGGAAGACCAGACAGCAAAGTCCCCAAGACGAAGTCCAGACGCTAGAAGAAGAACGTAAGATGCCAAAGATGAGCAGAAGATAATAGAAGTAAAGAGAGTATACAACAGAACACTGCAAAAAAATCCACGGAATTTGCTGTAAACAACTAAAGGCATGAAGGAACTGCCACTGCACAAATTTACTTGGTAAGCTGCGGGCGTATCTCCAAAAATGCAGGTCTGGGGGTCCTAAATCTGACAAAGTGACTGGAGGGGCTAAGAATCCTCACCAGGGGAAGAATATGAGTGGCTTAAGATGAAGAAGGACTGAATGCTGATATAGGATGTTCCAACCTACTACAGGCAGAAATACAGTAAATGATGATGATGATGATGATGATTGTAACGAGTTTCTACGACGAAAGCGAACTGCCGGCTTCGAGAAGAAGTTTACTTTCCTCCCATGCTTGCACGATGAAATGGTAAGTCTATTATTGCAGGTGACTGCCAGTGACTGTCCAAGCGCGTCCCGGTCCAATATCTATTCGCATGTACTACAGTGGGACGCAAATGGGTTTTGGTTTATGGTTACTTGTTGGGACGTCCTTAGAGTTTCTGCGACGACCCCGTGTCTGTGGGATAGATTCCTGGTGGTCGTGACCTCCTTGTCTGGCGCACGTAGGCCTCTGACTGTTATCCACTTCTATCTTGTGTAACAGCTGTTGCCCTGTACGGCTTTGAGTAGTTTCTGGACATAAGATGCGATATAACAAAACCTGATTTAATTCTGGGGGTACAGTAATGCGAAGCTCGAATTCTGAGTTCACCGAGTCGGTGATAGTTCGCACATCGTCTTTATAGCGGCTTCATGCGTCTAGGAACACACCCAGTCAACATCGGTTGAGTGAAGGTTATGTAAGGGCCGTTCTGGTTTTTTGCCGAACTTGTTGGTGTTTTATTAAAGCATTTCATGCGTAGTGCATTGTTTCTCTGTAACTCTACCAGCTGCTGTGTGACTGTAGATACTGTGTTCATGACTTCCTTGTCTTCCAATCCTGAGTTGGTATCAATAATTCTTGCAAAAAGAAATCCTTATCAGGCGGCAATGTATAAGAGTCCTACGGAAACGCAAACTGCAGCTTGAGGAGGAAGTTGCTATATATATTAGTTTCTCATCGCCTTGCACATGATGGTAGAGGTCTCATTATTGCAGGTGATCTGCCGGGTGCACTGTCCAAGCGCGTCCCGGTCCAATATTATTCCCGTATAACAATGAATGATGATGATGATTGATTGATGACTTTTGACTATTGAAAAGTGAAATGGGGATTATCCAATGGAATTTCTGGTTTGCAGCAATCCACTATGCATATATTAAAGGAAAGTTGTGTGTGATGTATGTATGGCATGGTCATAATAAACTACGGAAATAAAATAATTAACACTAAGTAAATTATATATACACATTCACTGATCACAGAGCGTTGCTTTTCTATGGCAAATATGAATAGAGTACTTTTGATTTAGTTCATTCATGAAGATTATTTGTAAATTAGTATTTGAATTGTAAGAAAAAGGAAAGTCGCTGGTGGTATTCAATGATTAAAACATAAACAAATCAATTATGGAAAATCAAACATAACAATGAATTTTGCCAAGTACTAATTTTTTACCCCTCCACTATACCAGCATGCCGGTAGCACTTTATCACTTACATTATCTGCAAAGAAACTGAACACCATTGACTCAAAAGCGAAATAACTCTCCAGAAAGTTTTTTGAAATTCTTGATAATAAGATAGACTGAAAATCTTATATAATGGAGATTTGTGTTTTTCTCGTCTTAACCGAAAATATCTTACTATTTAAGTAACAATTCCTTAGTTATTTACGTCAATTCTACATGATTTTATTTTATTTAAACTTCAACTTTTAATAAAATGTTTTACATCATTAAGGACTGTTGACCATATCTACATTATTTTCCCGTACCTTCTGGTATGTTGGCGGAGTCTCGATTCACTGTACGGGTAGGCACAAGGCCTATTAACGTTGGGACTGACCATATATACGAAGCTGCTCATGGGTGCGGGTGAAAAATTTGGCATCGATCCAGTCGGCATTGACCCCTCAGGGGGGCGCTCAGGCGCTGGGCATAACCCAGCCTGCCCTTTAATAAAGGGGCAGGTGTGTGCTGGGGGATGGCCCATGGGATTCGAACGCGTTATTATAGATGGTCCAGAGGCTGAAGCAACTGTTTGACCATATGTACATAGTATTTACGGTCGCGTACCCACTTGTACGGGTCAGGCACAAAGTCCATATTACGTGGACCAACCCACAAAGCCGAAGCTCATGGAGTGGGCAGGTGAAAAATTTGCGTCGATGCCCAGTCGGTCATATCCCGCCTCAAGGGGGCGCTNGCTCAGGCACTGGGCAATAAACCCAGCCCTGCCCCATAAAATCGAGGGGCAGGTGTTGCCTGGGGGGATGGCCCCTGGGATCGACGCTATTAATTATATCAATGGTCCAGAGGCCGAAGCCACTGTTGACCATATCAACATACAAATGATATACAATTGTATTTATATATACAACAAAATAGCAGTTTTACAGTGTGAATGGAAGGCTAATTTGCATATTGATATTAAAAATCTGATTTTAATAAATATATGCTTAGTATTATTGATTTCTAATTGTTTGGTTTTATCTTAATGAATATTAGCAAAAATCTTGGGGATAAATCTTTAAAGAAATCCATTAACAAGAAGAAATAACTGTAATATTATTCTTTACTTCCTATTTTAACTAAATAGTTAAATTAGGAAAATTTACCAATGAAAGACGGGAGTAATGGAAAATGATGGAAGAGTTAGTTTCAAAGTTGTTCTATTTTTCAATCATACCCCCTCTGTTCCAATCTTTTTATCTAATTCTTATTCAGTTTCATTAGCCTTTCTACTTTAACATGATATTTATTATATTAAAACTTAAATACTTGCACCCGGAGGGTGCATATATTTGCTAGTACCAATAAAGAAACAAGCTTTGAATTTTATCAGAGAACTCCTCCTCATCATCATCATCATCATCATGTTGTGCATTTAGAACGGATATCTATGACCATCTCTCGCCAACCTTCTCTATCATTCATTGCCCCCATGAAGTCCTCTGCACAGCATCCAGTATCCTCACAGAGTTGGTCAATATAGATCCTTGGTGGGCGGCTGTGGTATACTAAGAACCGAAAGCACCAGTTATACCATTGTTTGTATGAACGGAAGTACTGTTTCAGCCATCTTGTTTTGTTGCAAATAAAAGGCAGAAGTGATCACTTCTCGCAGTTAACGTCAACTGGACTACACGTCTTATTATTCGCTAAGCGCGTTATAACAGTGGCCCACACTAGCATGTCCATGAGTTGGCTTCCACAAGAGAATGTCACTTATGAGTTCGTCCCTGCTCATCCAGCAGTGTCCAGCATGCCTTGTCCGTCTCACTCAGATGGTTTGTGAGATGGGGGCAGGTGGCCGTACAGCTGCTTCCTTGTGGTGCTGCTTCCACGACTTGTTCAAGACAGCGTGCAGCATTCTTGAGAACTAAAGAGTTAAAAAGTATTAAAAAGATTTGCCACTATTGAAGAATATGCTCGAATGAAGCCGACTACTCCACGCCGCCCCTTCTTCCTGTCTAGCTACACCACTGCTTGCTAGTCGAGTAATAAATCCGTTCTTGCTGCCCTGATACCATTTGTCTTGCTTTATCTGTTATGATTTTTCCATTCTGTCCTCTACTTTGCTGTACGTACTTCAATCTATTTTTACTTGTTTGTTCATGCTCACCGCGCCCCCCACCCACCCGTACCTGACTTACCGTATCTATTTCAGACTGCCTCTGACCCAACTACTTCTTCTTGCTCTATAGCTCTGCTAGATACGAATCACCCCCCCCACACACACACACACTGTTTACCTTGGATTTTAAGTTGTGTGTTTTCGCTGTTATAGACACACACACATATATATACATATATATATATATAGAGAGAGAGAGAGAGAGAGATTTGGTTTCTTTGTTTAATGGCATATAAGACTTTGTGGGTTATTTAATACCAAAACCATCTTGTAGAAGAACAGTAGAACTGTAATGGTACTATCTAACAAATAACTGAGGGGTTATATTTGTACATGTGTTTGTATATATATATATATATATATATATATATATATATATATAATGTAATAAGATAAATATATAAAGGTTTTACATATATATTTATTTGGTGACAAAGGAACATTCACAACCATATTGGCTTCATGCGAGGCAATCGTCAGGTGAAGATGTTACAAATTCAAGGAAAATCGAAAAAATTGTTACTTCTTTTTTTCCATTGTTATTTTCTGTCTTTCATATATATATATATATATATATATATATATAGTAAAGTAAAGTTGACTGGGCGGCCTAAAGTCGGTATCAGCCAGTCTGCGAGGGAGTCTATCCCCTTTTCAATAGCGCTAGACCAAGGAGATTGTTTTAGTATCTGAGGTGGAGCGCCACACCTATCATCAGCTCATTACTTTACCGCACAGATCCCTGTGCTACTCATACGCTGAGTTGGCAGGGACCGGTATCGAACTAGGAACCTTGTGGTTTCTAGCCGAACGCTCTACCGACTGAGCTAAGCTGTGTGTGTGTGTGTGTGTATGTATATAATATATATATATATATGTATGTATGTGTGTATAGATGTGTATGTATATATATATATATATATATATATATATATATATATATATATGTGTGTGTATAGATGTGTATGTGTATATATATATATATATATATAGTGCGTGTGTATAGATATGTAATATATTATATATATATATATATATATATATGTAAAGATGAAACTGGAAGTGAATCCGACAGTATGTTGAAAGAATGAATAAAGGAAAGAAAGTATAGAAAGGATAATAAAGGATAATTTTAATCAAATATCACTTACACGTGGTTTCGGTCAGGAGTTTATCTATGTGTACAATATTTAAACTATTATTATTTTTAAATAAACAAATGAAATGAAATGATTATAATAGAAAAAATGTAGAAGTGTTCCGCACACAAAGAAAATTCGACCTTCATCAGAATGAATCCTTATTTAAAATGATTTTATTATTTATAAAATAATAATAATGATTTATTTTTTATTATTTTAAATAAGTGTTGAGCCAGGGTGAGTTCAGACATGAGCTCAGACATGAACAGTTCTCTACAGAGAGCCTGTCACCACTGAAGGCAATCCAGAGCCAAATTTTCCCCATGAAACCATATAATTGCTTGCAAAAAAAAAAAAAGACTGGCTTCAACATTAAATAATCCAACAAGGGTTGACATGCCATAAAACCAAGCAGTGGATGATCAAAATGGTGTAATGGTTATCAAGCTAGACTAACAGACGATTGCTAGTGAGTTTGATTCTCACTTAGTGCCACATACTTCTAATTATTATCATTAGTTACTTAAAACCATATAATTGCTTGCAAAAAAAAAAAAAAAAAGACTGGCTTCAACATTAAATAATCCAACAAGGGTTGACATGCCAAAAACCAAGCAGTGGATGATCAAATGGTGTAATGGTTATCAAGCTAGACTAACAGACAATTGCTAGTGAGTTTGATTCTCACTTAGTGCCACATACTTCTAATTATTATCATTAGTTACTTAAAACCATATAATTGCTTGCAAAAAAAAAAAAAAAGACTGGCTTCAACATTAAATAACACGAGGGTTGACATGCCATAAAACCAAGCAGTGGATTATCAAATGGTTTAATGGTTATCAAGCTAGACTAGCAGACCATTGCTAGTGAGTTTGATTCTCACTTAGTGCCACGTATTCTAATTATTATCATTAGTTACATGAAACATGATAATTGCTTCCAAAAAAGACTGACTTTGGAATTAGATAACTTAACAAGGGTTTACATGTAAAACCAACCAAGAAGAATTGTTTACAATTTGTATTAAGAATAGTTGAAGCTATAATTGTTTACTTAAAACCATATAATTACTTACAAAAAAAGACTTTAGCATTAAATAACTTTGACTCTGCTAGAGAAGCAAGGATGAACTCATAAGTGACATTCTCCTGTGGACACATATACATGGATACACCTAGTGTAGGCCGACCAGCAAAAACCTACATCAATCAGGTCTGTGGGGATTTGGGATGCCGTGTGGAAGACCTGCCGGGGGCCAAAGACAGATAGAGACAATTGATGAGAGAGTGCCATGGGGATCTGTGCTGTTAGTGTGACTTGATGATGATGATGATGATAGTTTACCAATGATTATTATCAATAATTATATGAAACTGTAGAATTGCTTGCAAAAAAGACTGACTTTAGCATTAAATAATCCAACAAGGGTTGACATGCCATAAAACCAAGCAGCGAATGATGAAATGGTGTAATGGTTATCAAGCTAGACTAGCAGACCATTGTTAGTGAGTTTGATTCTCACTTAGTGCCACATACTTCTGATCTTGTAATCAATGATCTTGTAATCAATAAATGTAATCCTAATTCTAATCCTAACCTTAACCCTAACCCTAACGCTAAATAAACAATAAAACATAAATAATCGAGGAAGCATTAGTTTTTTTTCTAATTTTTCTTATTCTTTCCCTTTTATTTCTTGTTCTTTTTCTTGTTCTTGTTCTTCTTCTAACGCCACGTATCCCAATACTAAATGTAATCCTAACCCTAACCCTAACCCTAACCCTAACGCTAAATGAACAATAAAACATAAATAATTGAGGGAACTTAGTAAATGATTACTAGACTTATGTATGGGGCACTCATTTAGAATCAAAATCACGTTTTCGACTTTCTCCTCACCCGAACACCGTCACCGATAATGCCCGTGAAGACGACAGCGTCAGGCTGAAGAGAAGATTGAAAACTCAAAAAAATTTTATTCGTAATTGAGTACACATTTCTATAAAAAAATGTATGACTTTTTTTTTATTAATGCTACCCAAACTTTTGAAAAGGGGTGTGTCTGTTTCACATGGGCATGAAGAGAAAAAAAGGAGGGAGGCACTTTTTAAAAAATTCTGCTTATTTTTGTGCTTTTTTTTTTTTTAAAGCAAAATCTATTCTCCCAGACAAAACATTAGTACCTTAAGTCGGATCTTATTGCTAAGGCACAAAGGCCAAATATAACGCAAGGTCATCGAAAAAAGAGGAGAGGGTTAAGGTATTTACATTTACTTGTCGAGAAAAGACTCTTGAGGGATGGGTAAAATATCACTTTCATATAGCATTAACTTTTCAAACATTAGTACCTTAAGTCGGATCTTATTGCTAAGGCACAAAGGCCAAATATAACGCAAGGTCATCGAAAAAAGAGGAGAGGGTTAAGGTATTTACATTTACTTGTCGAGAAAAGACTCTTGCGGGATGGGTAAAATATCACTTTCATATAGCATTAACTTTTCAAACATTAGTACCTTAAGTTGGATCTTATTGCTAAGGCACAAAGGCAAAATATAACGCAAGGTCATCGAAAAAAAGAGGAGAGGGTTAAGGTATTTACATTTACTTGTCGAGAAAAGACTCTTGCGGGATGGGTAAAATATCACTTTCATATAGCATTAACTTTTCAAACATTAGTACCTTAAGTCGGATCTTATTGCTAAGGCACAAAGGCAAAATATAACGCAAGGTCATCGAAAAAAGAGGAGAGGGTTAAGGTATTTACATTTACTTGTCGAGAAAAGACTCTTGCGGGATGGGTAAAATATCACTTTCATATAGCATTAACTTTTCAAACATTAGTACCTTAAGTTGGATCTTATTGCTAAGGCACAAAGGCAAAATATAACGCAAGGTCATCGAAAAAAGAGGAGAGGGTTAAGGTATTTACATTTACTTGTCGAGAAAAGACTCTTGAGGGATGGGTAAAATATCACTTTCATATAGCATTAACTTTTCGGGAAAAACGCCTTCAACCAGCTAGGGAGTTCAGTAGTAGAGCGGGTTGGATTTTCAGCAGGCACCACTTAGCGTTTTTTAGGGCAGGAGGCCAGAACCCATTTATGTGATATGCACCGGCCAAAGCCCTGTAAATTTTTTTTTTAACGGGGTTTTCCAGAGGGGCCGGATTAGCTCAGTCGGTAGAGCGTTCGGCTCGAAACCACAAGGTTCCTAGTTCGATACTGGTCCTCGCCAACTCAGCGTATGAGTAGCACAGGGATCTGTGCAGTAAAGTAAGGAGCTGATGGTAGGTGTGGCGCTCCATCTCAGATGCTAAAACAATCTCCTTGGTCTAGCGCTATTGAAAAGGGGATAGACTCCCTCGCTGACTGGCTGATACCGACTTTAGGCCGCCCCGACAACTTTACTTACTTACTCTACTGTAAGTTAACGATATTTGCTTATTAACCATTACACCACAAAGGGACGCCCATCGTTCATTACTCAAGTATATACAGTATTTATATTGGATTTTTTTTAGAGAGCTGCTGTTGTAATGAGTATGAACCTTATTGGGTGCTCAGTACTTGTGGCCTTGCACCAGACTTGATGTAATGGTAAGAGTCATAGGAAATGGAGTCGTCCACCCAGAGTTCAAATCCTGGACAAAGCCATAGTTCACATAGTGCTAATACACTTGGGAAAGGTATGCATCCAACTATTCTCTCTTCAACTATGAGTAAATAGTAGGGCAGACAGGGCTCTTTAACCTTGGCTAGGCAACCAGTCTAGGAGATGGAAAACTCTGGATTCAAACGTCTTAAATCTCAGCTTGGGGTGGTCACTACTAGAATAGGCTCAGCATCCATATTTTATTAAATGTTTCAAGAAACAAGCATCCATATTAAATGTTTCAAGAAACAAACATCCATATTTTATGTTTCAAGAAACAAGTATCCATATTTTATTAAATGTTTCAAGAAACAAGCATCCATATTTTTTTGTCTCAAGAAATAGGCATCCATATTTTGTGTCTCAAGCATCCATATTTTATGTTTCAAGAAACAAACATCCCTATTTTATTAAATGTTTCAACATTTAATAAAATATGGATGCTTGTTTCTTGAAACATAAAATATGGATGCTTATTTCTTGAAACATTTAATAAAATATGGATGCTTGTTTCTTGAGACATAAAATATGGATGCTTGTTTCTTGAAACATTTAATAAAATATGGATGCTTGTTTCTTGAGACATAAAATATGGATGCTTGTTTCTTGAAACATTTAATAAAATATGGATGCTTGTTTCTTAAAACATAAAATATGGATGCTTGTTTCTTGAAACATCTAATAAAATATAGATGCTTTAAAACATAAAATATGGAAACATCCCTATTTTATGTCTCAAGAAACAAGCTTCCATATTTTTTGTCTCAAGAAACAGTCATCCATATTTTTTGGCTCAAGCATACATATTTTATATTTCAAGAAACAAACATCCCTATTTTATGTCTCAAGAAACAGGCATCCATATTTTATGTCTCAAGCATCCATATTTTATGTTTCAAGAAACAAACATCCATATTTTCTTAAATGTTTCAAGAAACAAGCATTCATATTTTATGTCTCAAGAAACAAGCATCCCTATTTTATGTCTCAAGAAACAAGCATCCATATTTTATTAAATGTTTCTGGATGTATAAACCTATTGTTAAGCCAGGTAAAATTGTTTCTATCTGATAGGCAAACTTCTCTTAACTAGCTTATCGTTAGAACGTCTCTTTCTTTATGTAAGTAAATGCCATCTGTCCAAATCAGTATTGCCTATGTAATCTTAGTCCTCTTCAGCGGTTATTATTACTCTAAATAAATGTTACAATAACCACAGTTGTCTTTGCTTTGTCAGTTCAGAGCCGTAGCACACGTAGTTGACAAAGCATTCTTGACATTATTTCACAACTGTTTGCTGTATACTTAACCATCTCTCCATCGAAGACATTTGCCCAGACAGTTGATATTTAAATTCAAAACATAATGTTTAAATTCAAAGTCATGTTTTCAATGTCTAGTCATATGTTGGTTTCATCATTGGTAGAGTGGTTGACCTGACTTGACCATACCATTAACGTGTCAACTATTGTCTGGTATGTCGTTCTTAGGATGTACTCTTTGGTAACTCTTTATTTAAATTTGAAATTACATCTCGAATATCTAGTTACATAGTGCTTACATTATCATTGGCTCAACGTATGTGTGTATGAGTGTGTATAATATATATATATATATATATATATATATACATTATTATTGTGTATGAGTGTGTGTGTGTATATATATATATATATATATATATATATATATATATATATAAAGATAATTGTTGTTATAGTATATTATAATTATTATTTTATTATAATTTTTATTGAAATGTTGTTATTGTAATTTATATTATTATAATTATTGTTATTAATAATAACAATAATTTAATAATAATAAAAATTATAATAACAATAATACTAATAACTATAATAATAACAACAACAATAATAAAAATATAAGTAATAATTATAATAATAATATTAATAATAACAATAATTATAATAATATAAATTACAATAACAACATTTCAATAAAAATTATAATAAATAAATAATATAATATACTATAACAACAATTATCTTTATAACAATAAATTTTTTTTTTTTTTTTTTAAATAAAATTAAAAAAAATATATATATATATAAACTTAAATTCAAGTTAAATACACACACATACAGACAGAAATATAAATACCACAGTATAAAAACAAACAGATGGACCGAAAGTTTTTTAAAAAATAAAAAAAAATAAAAATTTCAAAAAGTTATATTCAAATCCAAGTCAAATATACAGATACACACACAGAAAGTATGGATACTACTGTAAAAAATAAAATAAAATAGACAAATAGATGGACAGAAAGATTTTAAAAATAAATAAGACTCACGCATACACAACTAATGACAAATCCATCTCCCAAACACACATACACATCCATTTTACCCATCCTTACCATTCCAACATTCTGACCAAACACCTGCATCTCCACATAAACACTCCCCATTTAGAGGGAAGAAAACCCACTACCCCTCCCCCCCTGCCCCTACTGACAACCTACTGTTTTTCACCATTATGAAACTTTAGAAAGGAAC
>CM042174.1:27794854-27862354 GCA_023376005.1 Doryteuthis pealeii | reverse complement strand
TTGTTTTGTTTTACGGCATATCAACCTCAGTGGGTCATTTAATGCCGATAAAATTTTGAAATAAATCAATTCTTAATGGATAATACAATTTTTTTATAGATATATTTTTCTATTTAGCCCATAGATGGGACCCTAACAGGTACTACCACTCCGGGTTAGAGTGGACCAGGGAGCAATGGTGATGAAGGGGTGCTCCACATTCCTCAAACCTCCAAAACTGGAACCTCACCATCAGATAGAGTTTAACGTCATTCCCAGGACATTATTTGTGGTGAGTTGATGGTTTAGTTTGGTTTCCTTGTTTAATAACATATCAACCTTCATGGGTTATTTAATGTCAAGCTATCCTTCTAGAAGAACAGTAGTGGTACTACTTAACTCATAACTGGGGGATGAGGGGGTTTCTATGTTGATTGGAATGGTTATGAAGAAAGATGCAATTCTTTAAGGTATAAAGGGTAATTTCTAATATATTAATAGTGGATAAGGGAGTTAGGTTAAGACAGGTTAAGACAGTAGATAAGGTAGTTAGGTTAAGACAGTTCTAAGTGACAGTTATCTCTGGATACCGAGCTCAATCCTGAGTAGAGGCAGTTAGAAAAATAATTAACACAACTCCTACCCCAGTTATGATTAGTGGAATGAGAACAGGATACCCCCGTGGAATAATTAAAGGGTTAGGTTCAAAGTTCTGTGATGGCTCCCGATTACAACAAGAAAGTTCCCGAGTTCGAAAAGAAGGTTCCCGAGTCTGAGAAGGTTCCCGAGTCCAAGAAGGTTCCCGAGTCCGACAAGAAATACCTGAAGAAGGCCGGAGGGCATATCGGCCGAAACGTTGTAAAAATAACAATAAAGATGGGGACAATAGTCCGAATAACGCAGATAATATTAATAGTGTAGTATGAGTTTTACATGTGTTAAGTTTTAAAAAAATCTTTTTTTTTTTGCTTTTGTTTTTTCATACTTTTTTGTACTTATTAAGCTAGACATAGAGTATTAGTTTTGTTTTGGTTTCTTTGTTCAATGGCATATCAACATTCATGGGTTATTTAATGTCAAATCCATCCTTGTAGAAGAACAGTAGTGGTACTTCTTAACCCATAGCTCAGGGGATGAGTGGGTTCATACCTTTCCCAAGGGTATTCATCCGAAAGTAAATGTAATAGTGTGACTGAAATTGAAACTTGCTTACTACAATGTCACAGTCAAACATGTTAGTTAATATGCCACAGAAAAATGTATTGGAAACGATTTTACTAGAAAAATGCATTGGAAATTATTTTACTATAAAAATGTAAAATGTATTGGAAATTATTTTACTATAAAAATATATTGAAAATTATTTTACTAGTAAAATGTATTAGAAACGATTTTACTATAAAAATGCATTCGAAATTATTTTACTAGAAAAATGAATTGGAAACGATTTTACTATAAAAATGTATTGGAAATTATTTTACTATAAAAATGTATTGGAAACGATTTTACTATAAAAATGCATTGGAAATTATTTTACTAGAAAAATGAATTGGAAACGATTTTACTATAAAAATGTATTGGAAATTATTTTACTATAAAAATGCATTGGAAATTATTTTACTATAAAAATGTATTGAAAATTATTTTACTATAAAAATATATTGAAAATTATTTTACTAGTAAAATGTATTGGAAACGATTTTACTATAAAAATGCATTCGAAATTATTTTACTAGAAAAATGAATTGGAAACGATTTTACTATAAAAATGTATTGGTAATTATTTTACTATAAAAATGTATTGAAAATTATTTTACTAGAAAAATGTATTGAAAATTATTTTACTAGTAAAATGTAAAAATGTATTGGAAACGATTTTACTATAAAAATGCATTGGAAATTATTTTACTAGAAAAATGAATTGGAAACGATTTTACTATAAAAATGTATTGGAAATGATTTTACGATAAAAATGTATTGAAAATTATTTTACGATAAAAATGCATTGGAAATCTACATAACTACGTCACAAAATTAATAGTTTTTAAAGAATTTAAAGAATGTTTTTAAAAAATGTGAGGTGATTGGTATTCGGTTGAAGTTTTTAAATGTAAACAATCAATAAAAAAACTGAGGATACTTATTTAAAAGTATTCTTATTTGGATGGTATTACATTTTTATATGATTTATTTAGTATATTACTACAGACATTTAGTTAACAGGATATCTAGACAAATAGCAATCTATAAACTAATAGCTGGAAACACCCAAAATGCCCTTGGGTAGAGGTAAATAGATCAGCCAGGTAAACAAGTTATTTCACAATTGGTTATTGTTTGCATTTGAATGAAGATATTGCAATAGTTGGCTGCATCTAAAGTTGGATCTTCTAAATGAAACTTTTCTTCTTGAATAAAATAATAGTCAGTTTTTTACCATACATACTATCTTATTATAATGGAGATTGTGTGTTTTTCGGTCTGTAACCGAAACTATATTACTACTGAAGTCACAATTCCCTTAGTCATTTATGTCACATTCTCCATGATTCTATTTCTATTTAAACCTTAATTAATAATAAAAGTGTTTTACATTATTAATACTGATTATTAATACTAAATACTAATAACATGCAATTGTATTTATATATACAACAAAATACCAGTTTTCAGTGTAAACGTAAAGCTAATTTGCATATTGATATTAAAAAAACTGATTTTAATAAAAATGTGCTTGGTATTATTGATTTCTAATTGTTTGGTTTTATCTTAATGAATATGAGTAAAGATCTCTTCAATAAATCCTAAAAGAAATTCATTAACAAGAAGAAATAACTGTAATTTTATTATTTACTTCCTATTTTAACTAAATAGTTAAATTAGGAAAATTTAGCATTGAAAAACGGAAGTGATGAAAGAGTAAGTTTCAGTTGTTCTATTTTCCGATTATACCCCCTCCGTTTCAAATCTTTTTATTTGAATTCTTAATTAGTTTCACTAGCCTTTCTAATTTAATCTAATATTTTATTACATTTAAACTTAAATACTTGCACCTGGAGGGTGCATATATTTGCTAGTATTATCAATATAATTAATCACAGGCCGAGTCACTACTGCATAGCCTAGAGAAAGCAGCAAATAATATTGGCCTTCATGTAAACTCCGATAAAACAGAGTACATATGTTTCAAAAGGAAAGGAGACATAACCACACTCAACGGTAAGCCCCTTAAGCCAGTAGAACAATTCACATACCTAGGTAGTAATATCTTATCCACAGAAAGCAATGTAAATACACGAATAGGAAAAGCGTGGTCGGCCACAAACAAATTATCAGTAATATGGAAATCCGATCTCACTGACAAGCTAAAGCGACATTTCTTCCAGGCGGTGGTTGTATCAGTGTTGCTGTACGGATGCACCACTTGGACCCTAACGAGGCGCCTTGAGAATAAGCTGGACGGGAGCTGCACAAGAATGCTGCATGCAGTCCTGAATAAATCGTGGAAGCAGCACCCCACGAGGAAACAGCTATATGGCCACCTGGCCCCCATCTCACAAACCATACAAGTGAGACGGACAAGACATGCCGGGCACTGCTGGAGAAGCAACGATGAGCTCATAGGTGACGTTCTCCTGTGGAAGCCAACACACGGACATGCTAGTGTGGGCCGCCCAGCAAGGACCTACATTGACCAACTAAGCCAAGATGCAGGTTGCTGCGCAGAGGACCTCCCTGGCAAAATGAATGATAGGAAAGGTTGGCGAGAGATTGTCATGGATATCCGTGCTAATAGCGCGACATGATGATGATGATGATATATATATATATATATATATATATATATATATATATATGGTTGGCAACCTTCCATCTATTTTAGACGATGGCATAGATTTTCATTTTTTTTTCCTCTCTCTCTCACCCACAGCTACGTGAGTGGCTGAACAGACCAATCCTCGAATGGCAGTCTCTGGTACAATGGCTGCAAACAAAAGGTGATGCCTTCTGTAGGTGTTGGGATGCTGCTGTTTCTCTTTTCTTTTAGCTCTCTTTTCTGTGGCAGCTTTTTTTCTCTCTACTTCACTTCTTTTTGTTCCTTGTTTGACGAGGAGGCGCTAGGTTGCACGGTCTTCTGCACAAGCCTCCTATATATATAATATATATATATATATATATATATATATATGAGTATAGATAAAAGTATATGAAAACACCACAAAATGCTGTTAAAGTGAAAACATTTTATAACATATTTTCACTTTAACAGCATTCTGTGGTGTTTTCATATCCTTTTATCTATACTCATACCGTCGGATTCATTTCCTTTCTTTTAATATTTCAATTTTATAAAAATCATCTTCAGAGCTTGTTTATACTCCGTACTATCAAGAGCGGAGGCGAAAGTCATGAATTCAGAACGAAAACATTGATGTTGCAAAAAAGTTATACGTTAGTTTCAAATATGAGCACTTCTACCACACTTATCTCAGTCACCGAATCATGTATCTCTTATTGTAACAGTTTTTGAAAAAAGAAGACATATTCCAAGTTCGACACTAGACGAATTCTCTTATTCAAACAGGATGAGTATTAATCAGTTGACGGTAGGCCTGCAATGGATTTTTAGAAAATAATTTTTATTTTTGTAATTAATTTTGTAGTTTCAAACCAGTCAGTGAATTTCCTGAGGCATCTGTCACCTGAAAATTGGATGCCTTTCTTAACAATTCATAATTCACTTTCTGATCAGAACTAAAAATAAAACCTCTTTATTGAATTGTTGCTGAAGATGAAAAAAATGCAATTGAGAAAAAAAAAAGATTACAAACAGTAATGGCTATTAACCAATGAAAAGTCCTAATCCAACACTGAAAGTAGAGCCAGCTTCTCTGACAAACAAAAGTGGATTAATAGGTCTCAAGTCCAACACATTGTCATCATTTACTAAGCTTAGCTTAGTTTGGCACATAGCCAGTAATACAAAGCACTTGGTGTTATATAACGAATAGAGTAGCCTATTTATTTTTTAATGTAATGTAAAATGTTTTAAAAAAATAAATAAAGGGACTTAACTCTGCTCTGAGAGTTAAGTCCTTTTAAGACTTAAATAAGAGTTAAGTCCATTTGTTCTTTTTCCGAGAAGAAGCTTGTAAACAATGGCAGCCATCTTTGATTCAATGTAATTTTCATGGAGATGTAGCGTTTGTTTGTATTCGCCTGGTGGAGTTGTCTGCCCTTTTTAGTTTGATGATGCCCACTAGGGCACCAGTATTTAAGCACCGGTTTCAAACACTTTCGCTCTCTCTTTATAGTTTCAGCAACTACGAGCCACATGGGGTAGATTTTATCTAAACACCCTCGTTGGGGCTCTGCCCCCCCTTACATTACTGTAAGTTCTTTACAGCATGGACTATCGCTAGTCTCATGTTTGCACTCTTTTATGTTATATCTGTATCATTCATGAATGTGTCTTATCTTGATTTGTGTACCTCTTTTTATATGTACTCTTTACTATGAACGTTGTATCAATTGTTATCCATGTGCTGTGTTATTAAATGTTTGTCTATTAACCTTCGTTGGAGTTATTTGTATCCAAAGTATGTATAACTTTACACCCACGTTACAGAGAAAACACAACGCTTTTCAAATCCATTTTAATGCATGTTTTTAACTCCAAATTATCATAAAATGTCTTTTTAATAACAATTAACTTCATTTCAAATAATTTTCAAGTCCAATTTTATGGTTGGAATTTAGTCACTTAAAGTTCAAGATTACCCAGTAAGTTATATTCAAAAAATATTCTTTTGACCTTACCTATCCTGGAAAAATCAATCAAATGCCCATAAATACTTGCAGAGATCCTGTCATAAATGACAGGATTATTTGCATATATATTAGCTGTTCTGCTTGTCTCTTTGAGATAATGTCATTAGAGAAGAATGCACGAATATCCATTGAGTTAAATTCTTAAACAGAAGAGAAAAAAAAGAAAGAACGAAATAAGGAACAAATGAAATTATGCATGGAGAGAAAGAAAGTGTCTAATTGAAACATTAGAGAAGATTTTAACTGTTTTAATACACACATCGCTTTGTATGTAAAGGCCGCTGTAGAGTGCTCCATCCCTTATATCGGAGAGCGTTGCATTTACGCTTTAGTTGACAGTCGTCAGCAAAATCCCCCCCCAAAGTGCTTAACCATAGGGAGATGGGGAGCATATATACTGCTCTTTCTCTATTTTCCTTTCTTTTTTGTGTTATATCTGAGTATTTTGATATCCTTCTCTACGTTTTATTTCCGTTTTTATCTCTCTATATATTTTTGTATACACTATGTTTCTCACACAGTTTATATATATATATATATATATATATATATATTTAAATAAGTAACAAAAGACTTAGAGATCCTGCATTATAGACTATTTCAGGGAGCTTAGACAAAAATGTCTAATTCTCCCGACTCATCAGATGCGAATGATGAATTCTTTATTTTTAAGGTAAAGAATTCATCATTCGCATCTGATGAGTCGGGAGAATTAGACATTTTTGTCTAAGCTCCCTGAAATAGTCTATAATGCAGGATCTCTAAGTCTTTTGTTACTTATTTAAATATAAATTTGCTCTGTGACTCTAACAATAAAAGCACACATTGAGCTCTCAAACTGCGACAAGTTGTTTTAAAAAAAAACCTATGTCGTAAGGAAGATTTCTTCTCTGGACATTTGGATTACTTTATATATATATATATATATATATATATATATATATATATATATATATATAAAGAAAATTTTGAAAAAACAAGTGTTCTGAAAATGGGATGAATTTAATTATTGATGTTTAAACATTTCGGTTACATTGAACCTTCATCAGGATGTATCTTGGGGTGAAGAAAATGATGGATGTTTTTATATGTGACAGGAGATGAAAATCTTTTTAGTTATGTAACTGTATTTGATCAGTGTTTTATTTTTGAAAGGCAAGTCGCGATCCACACATGCGAAGATGTCATGACGCGTGAAGCAACTCAAAGAAATGCAAAAGATGAGAAAAAGTATTAATGGACTGATTATTTTTAAGAGAACAACGGGAACAAAGTATTATAATAAAGTACAATAATTACTAAATACTAGGCTTCATTTAATTATTTATTTTAGTTATCATTCCCACTTTGTTCCCGTTTTTTGTTATTTGTATTCATTGTAATAATAAACTATTATTACAACCACTCGCAATCTTCTTGTTAATGTATTTATAATACATAACAATAAAGTATTTAAAATAAGTAAAATAAATATTCTTCAGACAGTAATGGAACTCTTACACAATATAGTAAATATGAAATCTTGCAGTTAATGTTATTTGAAACTAATTCTTTATGTTATATCATAAAGTATTTAAAATAACTAAAATAAATATTCTTCAGAGAGTAATGGAACTCTTACACAATATAGTAAATATGAATCATCATCATTGGCAATTCAGTCTCGAAAGACTATGATAAAAGTTTTTGTGTGCCCCTGAAGTTGCAGCGCCTCCTGTGACTATGAAGTCCTATGTTCGAGAAACATTCTCGACTACAGATTTTGTATTTGTAGGTTGTCCCTGTAGATGATGATGTTCCGATGCTTTGTTGCTGTTGCTTTCTTATGGACCTCTTAGCTTCATGATGTTGTATCAGGGTGACTTCTGACATGTACAGTCCTCTATGGAGATTCTGCCGCCACCGAGGGCGGTCTTGAGCCAAATTTTCCCAGCTGGAAGGGACAATGCCAAAGCACCTGAGATCATTTTTGCAGACATCCTTGAATCGCAGTAGGGGCGACCAATCTGTCTTTTACCAGATGTTAGCTCTCCATACAGGATGTCTTTCGGGATTCGTCCATCATCCATCCGACGTACATGACCCAACCATCGGAGACGACGTTGTCTCAGTAGAGAGTACAGGCTGGGGAGTTGAGCTCTTTCTAGGACTGCTGTGTTAGTGATCCTGTCCCTCCAGGTGATGCCCAGTACACGTCTAAGGCAGCGAAGGTAGAAGTTATTTAGCCGCCGCTCTTGGTGGGAGTATAAGGTCCATGTTTCACTTCCATACATAAGGGTGCTGATAACACATGCCCTATACACTTGTATCTTTGTACGGATAGTGAGCTTGCTGTTGTCCCACACTCTTAATGGAACTCTTACACAATATATTAAATATGAAATCTTGCAGTTAATGTTATTTGAAACTTATTCTTTATGTTATATCATAAAGTATTTAAAATAACTAAAATAAAATAAAAATGAAAAAGGTGATAGGGTAGTTAGAAAATATTCACATTTGTACAGCAATTTTTTTTTTTATAAAAAAATAAGGAATGTGTGATTTTCCTTGTTCAGCTGATGAAAAAATATAAGCTATAATGATGACCCTACTTCATAGAAGACTGGATATTCGGGTCAAGGATATTTTATTTTATACCAAATCAGAATAAGTCATAGTTTTTAAAGTGCAAGCTAGTCACCATGGGAATTATACAGTTTTCAAACTGACACTAAGACAAAATGTAGTGTCAAAAATCTAAAGCTGATTTTTTTTTTTTTTACTATTAGGAATGAGAAACTATGTATTGTATAACGTTATTGTACGGAATGGACAAGAGAAAGTTGGAAGTAGTAAATTTAAAAAAGGTCAGATATCCTGTTTGTATTCATAGAATAAATGCTAAATCAGTGTCACCCATTTTTCTAATGTCTATTCAAAAAGGACCATTGATTTGAAATGGTTTTTCTTCTTGGTATTGAAGTTTTGTTTGAGATCCTAGAACCCCCAAATTGGTAATTTATGAGGAAGTGCGTCCCGGTCTCCCACCTCAAAAACCGCTACCCGTTGACTATCAAGATAACAGCCCCAGCTCGTCGTAATTCTTGTTTATGTATCGTAATTTGTCATAATTCTTGTTTAGGTATGAAGATGTATATATAGTTTGGAATAGACTGAGATAGATAGATAGATAAACAAACAAAATAATATAGATAGATATGAACAAATGAAGATAGATAGATAGATATTTTCGTTTTTTGTCGTAATTCTTGTTTATTTAAACTAAAAACAAGACATTAAACAAACAATGTTTGTCAAACATGAATAAAAAAAAATCTTAGTATTTAAAGTAATATAGATAAATATGAACAAATTGAGATAGATAGATAGATATGAAGATGGATAGTTTTGAATAGACTGGGCTGGGTCATTATTTTAATAGTCACTGGGCAGCAACTATTCTATTGTAATGTTATAGGAGTTATATTAAATAACTAGAAGCTGCTACCCAGCATCAACTGGGTAGAGGAAGGGAACCTGGTGTAATGTTACTGGAGTTGTTGCTGTTGTTGGCATCCTTCCATCTGCTAAAGACGATGGTGTAGTGTTCAATTGTTTTTTTTTTGTTTTTTTTCAACTGCATCTTCGTGAGTGGCTGAACAGGCCAATTTTTGAATGACAATCTCAGGTGCAGTGACTGCAAACAAACAGTGACGCTTGCTGGAGTTGCTGCTGTCTACCAGAAAAGCCAATAAAATCGACTTATTTTGGTTTCTTTATTTAAAGTTACTAGTACTATTTCTCTGTAAGAGTGGCTTTGGTGAGTAGCTGAACAGGCCAATTTTTGAATAGCAATCTCAGGTGCAGGGATTGCAAACAAACAGTGATGCTTGCTGGAGTTGCTGTTGTCTCTCCTTCCTTCTGGCTCTCTTTTCTGTGGCATCTTCTTTCCTCTCTTGTTCACTCGTTTTTGTCCCTTGTTTGACCAGGAGGCACCAGGCCACTCAGTTTTCTGCACCAACCTCCCATGTGTTGGTGTTGATGTGGCATGTCTTCATGTCCTTTTTGCAGACATCTTTAAAGGAGTTAGTTATATTAAATAACTAGAAACAGCTACCCAGCATCAACTGGGTAGAGGAGGGGGCCCTAGTTTATTGATTTGTTTACTTTTGAGATTTACAAATACTGGACATATTAAATGGGTGTGATAGTTTTCTGATTTCCCGCTAAGCCAGAATAGATCTAAAGTTATTTTACCGTGAGTTTTGATTTATGCGTGGCCATTACAAGAAATACTTGGTCTCATTGGCATTCACTTTCAGGGGTGCCTCAGGTACTGGGCAATTAACCCAGCTTTTCCCCCTTTTAGATGAAGTGGCAGCTGGTGCCTAGGGACCCACTCCCCTGGGACTAAGTGAATAATTTTGACTCTCACCCACCCACCTTATAGTAGTAGGGTAGTATATTTAAATGGGTGTGGGGACGTCGGAATAAAATATAATAAGACTAATTCTCTTTCTGAAATCAATGGCAATAGTTTATTTTTTCTCTTAAGTAATATTATACAAGAATAATTAATTTTGTGAAACAAATAAATTGAATATACAAATATATTCTTACAATTGTTTATAATAATAGATATTACTTAATGACATTATGTTTACTAGAAACTATTAAAAATATAAATGTGTATTTATATACTCTACAAATCATTGTTATTTACAATACACAACTTACTGCTAATGTAAGTCAAAATCTATATTGATAATTAGGAAAAGTTTGTCTTATATCATATTTTCAATAACTTTTGAAAGAGTCATTAACATAGCAGAAATTGTTCAGAAATAATGTAGCGAGATGGTGAATATCCTGAGTTTTGCGAGGACTACTATTAGAAAAGGAGGAAGAAGAAATAAGAGATAGTAAAGGGTTAAAAAAAAAAAAAAGTGATGAACACAAAACGGTTTGTCGGGAATTTGACCGGGGCGTGACCCCACGAATGGAGAATTGAAAGCCAACCGGAAGTTTCGGGTGTTGACCGGAACCGGAAATCACATGGTCACAAGGAACGACGAAGAAGAATACCTGCCTCTTTTTGCTTTCCGAGGCCTAGGGGGACAAACGGTCCTCTGGTCCCTAGTGTGGGATTACAGTAATTTAACAGTGTCCTCTCTCTTTCTCTCTGCTTTTCCTCCTCTCCGAAACAACCTACGAGACTAGCCCTGGAAATAAAAGCTAAGCAGCTAGTGACGATATATTTCTCACGTTGTACTTTTTTATCGACAAGATGACCGCCACGTGCTGAACTCGTGTCGTGAATTTGGAGGCACGTTGACAAGACCCGCTATACAACTTATATCGCTTTGGGTACTGTGAACATATATCGCTATTAGAAAGTTACATATATCCGTTTTGGTACCGTGAATATACCGCCACGTTACAATAATTCAAAGACTTATATCTATTTTCATAGTACATTTTTTCGACAAAATTTAAGATCTTGATTTTATTGTTGTTTCTTGTAAAGTTCAAGGCTGTACACCGAAGAAAGTGGTGAATTTGAACAATTGACAGAGACATGAGGCTTTTAAACAGCCCTCATTTAGTGCTTTTCATAATACATATTTTCTACAGAAATTGAGATCTCAATTTTATTATGGAATCTAAACAGGTATAACCACTCTACCCAGATCTCCAGGTTGGAATGAGCCTGGAAGTAATGGCAATGATGGGGTACTCCACACTCCTCACATCTTTAGAACTAGAGTTTTATGATCAAATGCAATTTAATTTCATACCCAGCACACCCCTTTTTGGGGGCAGGATATCTTATCCCTATATTAGAGACTGACAAAAAAATCAGTTTTAAAAGCAAATTAAAAATAATTAAATCTATTATTTAAGGTCAAATTTGTCTAAATCGATAAGTAGTAACATAATAACCATCATTAAAAAATGAAAAATATCATTACATATGCAGTTTATTTTTAATAAATTTAAAACTATTTGTTTTGGTCAATTTCGACCGCCATTCTGTTTCTTTTTCAATGGTTTTAAGTGCTTGTTTACAATTTTACTGTAACATTCGTGATTGCAAAAAAATTTACCAAAAATCAGGTAATTATCCGATTTTAATGAAATTTTCAGTATTGATTTACCAATTAATGAATTTTATAATGCATCAGTTATTTTATTTCAATACTTTAATTTAGTATTTTTGCTATGAAAAATTAATATATAAAATTCATTTAAAATGTGAAAAATCTGATGTTAAGTTTAAAATGTTATATTTTTAGATTCTAGAAATAAATATCTACTTAATGCAAACCTTATTTTTTTTTAAAAAAGTATACTTTTTTAAGAAAAACTCGATTGAAAATGTACCCCCCCCTTTTAAGCAGAAAAAATATCGATGTATAATTTTTTCTTTTATAAGATAATAGCCAATTAAATAATTATCGAAATGAGTAAAAAAAATCTCCAAAAAATTAATTATCTATTATTTTTTTACATTTTATTTTTCGATTTTCGGTACTTATTTTCTCATAGAAAAGCCACCGTAAAAATTTTTTTTTGTTTCTATTCATAACTTGGTCTTTTATCTCTTTATTTATACTGTAATTAGTACAATATAAGACCAACTTGAAAAAAATGTTACGCCCCCAACATAAGGGGGGTCAAAATTAAGCGACGTGAAAAAAAATGAGAAAGTTTTTAAATAAAATAAAAATGCATTATAAAGATCATTCATTGATAAATAAACACTGAAAATTTCATTAAAATCCGATAATTCCTGATTTTTGGTAAATTATTTTCTGTAGGGGGGGCTAAAGTCATTTTGTCAAAAACGCATTTTAGCTCAGTTTGCCAGTAGGTAGGATTTTCCAATAGAAGAATTAAACACCTATTTTGAAATAAAATAAATAATGCATTATAAAGATCATTCATTGATAAATAAACACTGAAAATTTCATTAAAATCCGATAATTCCCTGATTTTTGGTAAATTTTCTGTATAAAATTTGCCAGTAGCTCCAATGGCCATTAAAATCCGATAATTCCCTGTATGGGGGATGCCTAAAGTCATTTTGTCAAAAACGTAGCTAGGATTTTCCAATAGAAGAATTAAACACCTAAGTTTTGAAATAAAATAAATAATGCATTATAAAGATCATTCATTGATAAATAAACACTGAAAATTTCATTAAAATGATAAATTTTTGGTAAATTTCTGTGCTAAAGTCATTTTGTAACGCATTTTAGGCTCAGTTTGCCAGTAGCTAGGATTTTCCAATAGAAGAATTAAACACCTAAGTTTTGAATAAAATAATAATGCATTATAAAGATCATTCATTGATAAATAAACACTGAAAATTAAAATCCGATAATTCCCTGATTTTTGGTAAATTATTTTCTGTAGGGGGGCTAAAGTCATTTGTCAAAAACGCATTTTAGGCTCAGTTGCCAGTAGGTAGGATTTTCCAATAGAAGAATTAAACACCTAGTTTTGAAATAAATAAATAATGCATTATAAAGATCATTCATTGATAAATAAACACTGAAAATTTCATTAAAATCCGATAATTCCCTGATTTTTGGTAAATTATTTTCTGTTGGGGGGGCTAAAGTAATTTTGTCAAAAACGCATTTTAGGCTCATTTTGCCAGTAGCTACCTATATATATGAAATACAGTGTGTGTATTTTAAACCCTACTAATAGGGCGTTGTTTTCTTAAAGAAAAACTCAAAATAGTATTGTTTTTATTTCTTTTGCTTGGAGTCTTCTCAAATGATATTTCTTAAATGTTTCCAGACGTTAATAAATGATCTATATAAAAAAAGAGGAGAATGCTAACTTGACCTAGATACAAAAAATATAATTAGGTTGACCTTTTTTTGTGACTGACAATTGTACATAATCTCATTCCACACACCCCCACCCCCACACACACACCTTCAGAGCATTCCTTTGGCTGAAAAGTTTCTTAATCTATAACTAATAGTGCCAGAGCCCCATTCCTATTACTTCCCAACCCTATTGCCCTTATGGCAAGCCCCAACCCCTTTTTATCATATGGGTGCTAGAAGGCAGTGGCTGCTGGGCCTACATGTCCTGGGAATGACGTTAAAATCTATCTGATGGTGAGGTTCCAGTTCTGGAGATTTGGGGAATGTGGAGCACCCTTCATCACCATTGCTCCCTGGTCCACTCTGACCCGGAATGGTAGTACCTGTTAGGGTCCATCTATGGGTTAAATAGAAAAATGTATTTATAAAAAAATTGTATTATCCATTAAGAATTGATTTATTTCAAAACTTTATCGGCATTAAATGACCCACTGAGGTTGATATGCCGTAAAACAAACAAACCAAACCATTCCTATTACGATTTATCAAAAAATGGCTAAAAATGGCCTTTTCATTTAAAGTTACCTGTTATTTTCCTTAAATCAAAGACTTCTAAATGTCTTAAACAAAGGCTATCATTTGGGTCAGATTAGGAAAATGAATGTAACTTCTAGCCGGGCGGAATGAGGTGGTATAGGATGTTAAGAGTTTTAAAAATTGATTATTCTATGAAGGAGAAACAACCATTTATTTCAAAACCATAAATTGTATACAGCCTCTTTGTTTTGAATAATTATTTTTTTTTTATTAATATGAAATAAAATAAATGAAATGAAATGAACTTGTTTAACTTTTCTTAGAAATCAAAGAATTGTATTATAGCAGATGAGTTAGAAATCAAGTTTGAATTTCTTTTCTTTATTTATTGATTTTAGAAGTCACAAAAAATTATTGTATTTCTTGGAGATTATAGATGTTATAAGAACTAGCAGGACCTGTGGATATATCACAGTATGATAAGTTAACTATCAAAACGTTTTATATGTATACTTAAGAGATATTTTTGGGAGAGTATGTGCTTAATTTAAGTTGTACCTAATTTTGAAAATTAATTGATTGATAATTAATTAATTGCCCATTTAAATGTAAGGCTAAACAAATCAAGAAAAATCAATCTCTGTATGTACATTTCGGCCTATTAGGCCTCATATTTCACTATGTAAAAAGTATAATAATCTTGATTTAATCTAGGCACTGGCCAAAAAATCGGATACTACGAATTTTAAAAGCGAATTAATTTTTTTTTTTTTTCTTTTTACAACTTCGGTCTTTTATCTTTTTATTTCTACTGTAATTAGTATTAATCAAGGACAAACTCGCCAATATTTTACACCCCCAAAATAAGGGGGCTTCAAAATTAAGTGAACTAAAAAAATGAGAAACTTTTGAAATAAAATAAATAATGTATTATAAAGATCATTCATTGATAAATAAACACTGAAAATTTCATTAAAATCCGATAATTTCCTGATTTTTGGTAAATTATTTTATGTAGGGGGTGCTAAAGTCATTTTGTCAAAAATGCATGTTAGGCTCAGTTTGCCAGTATCTAATTTCTTATCTATATTTATATCTTATTATAATGGAGATTGTGTGTTTTTCTGTCTGTAACTGAAACTATATTCCTACTCAAGTCACAATTCTCTTAGTTATTGACATCACATTCTCCATGATTTTATTTTTATCTAAACCTCAATTATTAATAAAATTGTCTTACATTATTAATACTGTTAACTATGTCTATATACTGACAACATGCAATTATATTTATATATACAACAAAATAGCGGTTTACAGTGTGAATGGGAAGGCTAATTTGCATATTAATATTAAAAAATCGAATTTAATAAATATGTGCTTAGTATTATTGATTTCTAACTGTTTGGTTTTATTTTAATGAATATAAGCAAAAATCTCTTCAATGAATCTTAAATGAAATCCATTAACAAGAAGAAATAACTGTCATTTTATTCTTTACTTCCTCTTTTAACTAAATACTTAAATTCGAAAAAAATAACAATGAAAGACAAGAGTGATGGAAGACTAAGTTTCAGTTGTTCTATTTTTTTATTATACTCCCTCTGTTCCAAATCTTTTATTATACTCCCTCTGTTTCAAATCTTTTATTATACTCCCTCTGTTTCAAATCTTTTTATCTGTATTCTTATTTAGTTTCATTAGCCTTTCTAATTTAATATGATATTTTATTACATTAAAACTTAAATACTTGCACCCGGAGGGTGCATATATTTGCTAGTATAGATTAATGAAGATTATTTTTCTATATATTTATTTTATTATCTTTTATTCTTTATATATTTTATTTTTATTCTTCTTCTTGTTTGTATTTTTCTTTTATTTGTCTTCTATTTGCTTTTTATGTTTTATCCTTTATTAATTTGTTTTATTTTTTAATCATTTGTTTATTTATTTTTTGATATATTAATTTGTACCCTTATTATATCTATTTAGCCTTTTTTATGAAAAATGAAGTGTAAAAATTGGTAATTTATGAGGAAGTGCGTCCCGGTCCCCTGCCTCCGAAATTGCTGCCTGGTGAATTTTAAAATAACGACCCCATGCTTCTGCAAGTTTCATTGTGTTAAATATACGGGGGAGGTAAATTTGACGGGGTAAAATAGGTGTTACCTATTGTTTTATCTATCTATCTATCTTAGTCTATTCAAAACTATCCATCTTCATATCTATCTATCTATCTATTAAATACTAAGATTTTCTTTTATTACGATAAATAAACAAGAATTACGATAAATAAACAAGAATTATGACAAATTACGGTAAATAAACCAGAATTATGACAAATTACGATAAATAAACACGAATTACGACAAATTTCTATAAATAAACAAGAATTAAGACAAAAAGACCCCCCCCACTAAAATACAGTTAACGCCCTAAGTTGTTTGTTTTCTTTCAAGTAACACGGATGTGGCGCCGAAGCTTGGGGTCGTTATTTTAAAATTCACCGGGCAGCAATTTCGGTGGCAGGGGACCGGGACATACTTCCTCATAAATTACCCTTTATAAAAGACTGTACACTCAGCCGTTGTACATACATACAGACATACAGACAGACAGACAGACTCTTTCTTTTATATATATATAGATAAAAAGTTTCATCCCAACATTTTGTTGAGATCTAAAATATAGATATAGTAATTGTTATAAATGTCTTATAAATAATGGTATCTATCGGGTTAATAGAAAGCAAATTTTATTTCATCCTTTTTATACGAAACCTTTAAAATCTATACTTTATTTCCAATTCTCTTCTGTATATTGAATTACCACCCTTAAATAAATATAGTTCTTTTTTTTCTTTTTTTTTTGAAAGATAAGCATAGTAGTTTACTTAGGTCTCCTGTGGAGTACTTTTAGTTTCTTCTCCAAACCAATAAGCTGTGCTTAGTGGGAGGGGGTTGGAGGGTTGTACATTTTGGCATAGGAATAACACCCAGTTCTTGTCAAGGCCAATTCTATCCGACCTCTCAGGGGTAGGGTGTAGGTCTGTATAAACATTCCATGGAAATTCCTCAATATACATTCGCTAAGTTTTGTCTAAAAAGAACTGACAATAGAATTCACCAGTGAACAAATACTAAGTGCAAAACTACAATTTTTGTTATGGGAATGTCATATAATTTGACCTCATCATCTATTTTAGATATAACATTAATATATAATTCTCATTATATTTTAGATATAACCATTAAAAATATATAATTCTCATTATATTTTAGATATAACCATTAAAATATATAATTCTCATTATATTTTAGATATAACCATTAAAATATATAATTCTCATTATATTTTAGATATAACCATTAAAAATATATAATTCTCATTATATTTAGATATAACCATTAAAAATATATAATTCTCATTATATTTGAGATATAACCATTAAAAATATATAATTCTCATTATATTTGAGATATAACCATTAAAAATATATAATTCTCATTATATTTTAGATATAACCATTAAAAATATATAATTATCATTATATTTTAGATATAACCATTAAAAATATATAATTATCATTATATTTTAGATATAACCATTAAAAATATATAATTCTCATTATATTTTAGATATAACCATTAAAAATATATAATTCTCATTATATTTTAGATATTAACCATTAAAAATATATAATTCTCATTATATTTTGATGGGTGAGAATAACGCAAGATTCCATATTATACAGTGAAAATTTCAGATCAGAATTCAGAAAAAGTTTGTGTTAGGATACAGACTTATTGATCCATTGTCAGAATGTCATTTAATTTGCAATAGTTTTTATCTCTCGTGTCTTTTAGTTAACCTTTGATTGTAAAGTTTTGATAACATGCAATTTTCATTTAATGAGAAAATCTTATCTGAACACAGCGTCCAAATAACCACACGCAATCTTAATTATTGATTAAGTTTATTTTATCTTAAGTAGACATTAATCTCTTAATTTAGATTAGGAGAAAGAAATCTATGAATGTAGGAAAGTGACTGTGGCATCTGCTTTACAAAATACCCTGTTGATTCTCCTCTCTTTTAGTAAAAAAAAAACTATTTGTATTTTTTGAACATTTCTCTTTGTGAGTAGCAGTATATAAAGAAACCATGGTGTTAACCTGACATCTTATAAATTTGTGTATCCTTGAAATACGAATACTTGACACAGTTTCTTTATTTATGGCTCAGGTGTGGGTGTGGGGATTTAGGTCCTTTTCAACCAGGTAATGTTCGACTGGGAATTATTCTCATAATTTTGAAGCCATATAGGTAAAATCCATAGGACCATATGACCTTTAGGCACCCCTTTTACGATCTTGATTCATAAGGACATTTTTTTCATTTACACTGTCAAAATCCGTTTTTTTGTTAGGGGTTAGGGTTAGGGTTAGGGTTATAATTTTTTTTTTTTAAACTCTAAAAATCATCTGTTAACAAACAACTAGATTTTGATGGTGTAAATGGAAAAAATGTCCTTATGAAATCGAAAAAGGGTAGAATGGATGGATTCATGCATTTTCCATTAGCACAAACTGAAATGGAAACAACCTCATCCAGGATTTGAACTCAGATCATCAATTCTATTTTCTATGATGATAACCATTACACATGCCTCCACACATGTGTGTATGCACACAAGCACCCTGCGCGTGTGTGTGTGTGTTGGTTAGATGCATGTTTCCATATCTAGAATTTAAAAAAAAATTGCCCCCAGTTTTATAAATTTTCGTATACCCTATTCTGAGAAACTTATCTTCACGGATATCAAATAGCAGATATTTCTGTAATCCTGGGTAAGAAAGTAGTGAAGTTAATTATATTCTTCAATTTAAGGGTAGAGCATCAGACAGAGTCACATTAGAATAAAGTACCAATTGTAATACTGTGAATTAGTGTTTCTAACATGAATTTTTTTTTTTTTTAATATTATAAGTAAAGTCGTCGGGGCGGCCTAATGTCGGTATCGGCCATGCTGCGAGGGAGTCTATCCCCTTTTCACTAGCGCTAGACCAAGGAGATTGTTTAGCATCTGAGGTGGAGCGCCACACCTACCATCAGCTCCTTACTTTACCGCACATATCCCTGTGCTACTCATACGCTGAGTTGGCGAGGGCGGGTATCGAACTAGGAACCTTGTGGTTTCTAGCTAACACTCTACCAACTGAGACACAGAAACTTACACATGCATACACACACAGAGAATTTTAGAAGATATAAGACACAAAACAAAATGGATAGTTTCTAGCAGTAGTTCCAGACTTTCAGAAATCATCTGACAAAGAGATTTTTATCTCGAAATATTAAGAATAAACCACAGGTTAACAAACAACACCATAGTTACCTTCTTTTTTCTTTACACTTGCATTGTGATAGCCTTCAAAACCATCCACCAAACCAATATAAACACAATGCTTCAAGCAAATTATAAAACACTTTTAAATATTAGAGTGTTTTCTTGCTGAAATTATCATTTACTAGCAGGACCTGTGGATATACCACAGTATGATAATTTAATTAATCAAACCAGATAATCCTTTCAAAAATTAAAAACGAATATAAAAATAAATCACCAAAAGTTTTTCACAAAAACAAAAAGAAAAAAAGAAAAATGAATAAGATATAAGATTTCTTAATCAATATATTTTTTATCAATACCCATTCCTTTTTTTTTTCCTGTTATCATTTTATCATTTAATATCTTAAACAGACCCTGGTTTTTTTATCTTTTATCTTTTTTTCTTTTTTTTTTTGTTTATACTTATATTTTTTAACTGTAAAGTACTCTCTCTGTCTGTCTGTCTGTCTGTCTCTCTCTCTCTGTAGGCCCCTGTTTGTCACTTCAGGCAGCCCAAGTAAAAATGAGAAATTCCTTGAAAGTGTCAGGGTGTGACTTACAAAAAGTGCCCTACCCTTTTTTTCCCTTTAACCCTTACAGATTAATGAAACGAATGCCTTGAAGTTCAGGAACCCTAAAAAAAATCTTAAGACTGTACAAAAAAATAGATCTTATTACTGAGTCTGTCATACTTTTTAACCCAGGCTCCGATTTCCACAGCGTTTGTATCTAATGTTCCATTTTACTCCTTTTTTTGCTTATTTCCAATATATACTGTTGTAGAAATAATGACCCTAGTGTTATATTGCAGTCCTGTATGTTAGCCATTATGCCACAGGCACTTCCCTCCCAATGAAACATTATCAACAATTATTATTCATTTTGAATAGTATTTTCTTTCATCTTTATTTTTTTGTTACTTTTGGATGTAGGAGAATAGGAAATAAACTCTGAGTTCAAATCCAAAATGAGGCTGTTTGCATAATCTAGGCAATTCATCTGTCCCCCTTTGATATGTGTAAATAGTAGGGCAGACTGTGCACTTTAGCCTTAGTATGATTGATTGATTGGTTTTAATGATATGTCAACCTGTCGGGGGTTATTTTATGTCTGAGACAGGCAGACATACTGCAGGCATATGTATGCACATGTGTGAGGGAGAGAGAAAACAAGAAAATGAGTGCGAGTGTGTGTTTTAGGGACTAGCAAAAAAAATCGGATACTACGAGTTTTAAAAGCGAATTAAGAATAATTAAAACTTTTATTTAAGGTTAAACTTTGTCTAAATCGATAAGTAGTAGCATAATAACCAACATTAAAAAAAGAAAAATATAATTACATATGCAGTTTATTTTAAAAAGATTTAAAACTATTTGTTTTGGTCAATTTCGACGATATCCGCCATTCAGCCTCTTTTTCGATGGTTTTAAGTGCTTGTTTATAAATTTACTGTAACATTCGCGATTGCAAAAAAATTTACCAAAAATCAGTAATTATCTGATTTTAATGAAATTTTCAGTATTGATTTAACAATTAATGAATTTTATAATGCATTAATTATTTTATTTCAAAACTTTAATTTAGTATTTTTGCTATGAAAAATTAATATATAAAATTCATTTAAAATATGAAAATCCCGATGTTAAGTTTAAAATGTTATATTTTTAGATTCTAAAAATAAATCTACTTAATGCAAACCTTATTTTAGGCGCCAAAAGTAATAAGTTTTGAAGAAAAACTTGATTGAAAATGTACCTCCTTCCCCTTTTAAGCAGAAAACACATCGATGTATAATTTTTTCTTTTATAAAATAATAGCCAATTAAATAATTATCGAAATGAGTAAAAAAGAAATCTCCAAAAAATTTATTATTTATTATTTTTTTGCATTTTATTTTTCGATTTTCGGTACTTATTTTCTCATAAAAGCGCAACCATAAAAAAATTTGTTTTGTTTCTATTCATAAGTTCGGTCTTTTATCTCATTATTTATACTGTAATTAGTATAAAAAATGATCAACTTGCAAAACATTTTATGCCCCCATCATAAGGGGGGTCAAAATTAAGTGACCTGAAAAAAATGAGAAAGTTTTTAAATAAAATAAAAAATGCATTATAAAGATCATTCATTGATACATAAACACTGAAGATTTCATTAAAATCCGATAATTTCCTGATTTTTGGTAAATTATTTTCCGTAGGGGGGCTAAAGTCATTTTGACAAAAACGAATTTTAGACTCCGTTTGCTAGTCCCTAGTGTGTTTGTATATATATACAGGGGGGGGGGTGCAAAAGTAGGTATATACACACAGATGAAATTAGTAGCATATTATCTTAAGTATCCTCATTTTGTAAAATTTTGGTGTCATTAGCCATATTTCATTGTGACTAATAATTAACATGTTATTAATAATAATCCTATCTATCTATTTACTTGTCGAAAATATCTATCCATCTCAGTCTGTTCAAAACTATCTAAACAAGAAATATGACAAATTTCTATAAATAAACAAGAATTACGACAAATTACGATAATAAGAATTACGACAAAAAAAAGAAAAATAAGAATTACGACAAAAAAAGAAAAAATTAGAATTACGACAAAAAAAGGTTTAATGTTTTTTTCTTTCGAATGGTAAAAATAAATAAACAAGAATTAAGACAAAAAAGAGCCCCCCCCCTCAAATAGGCGCCGATACGATAGTTGGGGTTGTTATTTGAGTTGGTTGTTTTCTTTCAAGTAACACCGCTGTAGCGGCAATAGTTGGGATTGTTATTTGAAAGTTCACCGGGCAGCAATTTCAGAGGCAGGGGACCAGGACGAACTTCCTCATAAATTACCAATAATTAATGTTACTAGTACAAAATAAAAACACCCTCCGGGCGATGTAAAAATAGATTTTTGAAACATATTGCCTGAGGGGTGGGAGTTAAAAATTCAATGTCAGCGAGTTTGTACCCTAAGTAAGTAAAATCATCAAATTATTAAAGGATTAAAAAATAAAACAATTTTAAATGTAAACTTTAATAATGTATTAAAATAAAACACACTATATATAGATTTATAATACCAGTCATGTATTTATTAAAACTTGTTTTAAAAAACAATGAGGACTGTCTAATGTTGCATGTTCAAATCTTGACTGTATTTATTCAATAAATACACTCAAAATGTCATAGAATAAATTTTATTCTATGTTATGACGATTTTGGGAAATGTGATGTAAGCAGTGATGTAATTTTTGTTACAGACAAATGTTACATAATCATTAGATACCTAATGATTATGACAATAGTGTAGAAATCATATTAGTGCAGCTGATGGCCTTGAGAGTGAGTGACAGCGTTTGACCTCACTCTGACCTTGCGTTCTGGGGATGATCGTGAGAATCGGAAGCCGATAGAAGCCCCTTCCGGTTTAAGGGGTAAGCAACTCAGTTAGTTAGAGTTAGAACTTAGAAGCGAAGCTAGCAAGATGTGAGTCTCACTGAGTGATTGTCTGGTCTGGGGATCTACGAATAAAGTAACATCATCGTAAATCGAAGTCTTGTGGTTATTACTAAAAACTAACAATGACACAAGGCTTCTGATAAGGAGTGATCCACAACCGAAACCAGACCCAGAATCTCAAGAAGACCAGACCTTAGAAGATATACCGGCCAGAAGAATTAGACGACAAGAATAAGAAGTAAAAGAGAAGTATATAACACAAAAACCAGAAGCGAATCTCCATTATTAATAGATTACACGTATGTGTAACATATGTTTGTTCAATAAATGCAATGAGTATTGTATGTGTTTTTTATAACTGTATACCTACTTTTGCACCACCCCTGTATGTATGTTTGAGACAGTTATATAGCTAGCTAGCTAGATAGATAGATAGATAGAGAAATAGAGAAAGGGTGTATGTACGTGCCTGAAAGAGAGAAAGAAAGTGTGTGCATGTGAGGGAGGGAAGGACAGAGAGATAGAGTGAGAGAGAGAGATTGAGTTTGAGTTTGAGTTTTGTTTAACGGCATATCAACCCTGTGGGTCATTTAATGCCAAAAAGGTTATTTTGGATTTCAGACTTAAAGTAGTGGTTCTATGGAGATAATTGGTTATGTTCTGTTATATTTTGTTGAAAAGGTGGCTTTTTTTTAATAAAATTTAAAATGTTTTCAGGGTTTGTATTCTTGAAGATGTCTTTCAGGTTTCTAGCTTGATAGTAATTTGCGCGGATATGTTTAAGTCTGTTACAATTTAGAAGGATATGCTTGGTTGTAAGTTGTACTTTGCATGTTGGGCACACTGGGGCACCCTCCCCTTTTAACAGGTACGAATGGGTAATGTGGAGAGAGAGAGAGAGAGAGAGAAAGACTGTGTTCATATTTATGAGGGAGAAAGAAAGAAAGAAAGAAAGAAAGGGTGGTATATGTGTCCGGGGTAAAACCTTAGTATATCAAATGGTCCAAGAGAAAGAAAACTCTGAATTCAAACCAATTGTAAGTAAGTAAAATCGGCTGAGAGACCTATTGTCAGTATCAGCCAAACAGCAACAAAATCTATCTCCTTTTCGTTAACACTAGACCAGGGTGATGATTTTGCTGAGGTGGAGTGCCACAACTACTGTCAGCTCCCCACTAGATACATAGATAGATATGAACAGAGATTGATAGATAGATAGATAGATAGCTATAAAGATTGATAGATTGATTGATGGGAAGAAATTGATAGATTGCGTGTGTTGGGGTGTGGACTAAGATAGATAGATAGATATATATGAACAGACTGAGATAGATAGATAGATAGATAGATAGATAGATATGAACAGACTGAGATAGATAGATAGATAGATAGATAGATAGATAGATAGATATGAACAGACTGAGATAGATAGATAGATAGATAGATAGATAGATAGATATGAACAGAGATAGATAGATAGATAGATAGATAGATATGAACAGACTGAGATAGATAGATAGATAGATATGAACAGACTGAGATAGATAGATAGATAGATATGAACAGACTGAGATAGATAGATAGATAGATAGATAGATAGATAGATAGAGATAGATAGATAGATAGATAGATAGATAGATAGATAGATAGATATAGATAGATAGATAGATAGATATGAACAGATAGATAGATAGATAGATAGATAGATATAGATAGATAGATAGATAGATAGATATGAACAGACTAGATAGATAGATAGATAGATAGATAGATAGATAGATAGATAGATAGATATGAACAGATAGATAGATAGATAGATAGATAGATATGAACAGACTGATAGATAGATAGATAGATATGAACAGACTGAGATAGATAGATAGATAGATAGATAGATAGATAGATATGAAGAAACTGAGATAGATAGATAAATAGATATGAACAGTATTTGCCTCACACCCCACATGGGCTGGGCACAAGGCCTCGTTTTAACATGGGCCCACTCACAAGCCGAAGCTGATGGGTGGGAAAGAACAAAATTGCGTCGATCCCTTCAACATTTCCCCTCAGGGAGGGCGCCTCAGGCGCTGGGCAATAAACCTAGCCCTGCCCCTTTAAGTCAAGGGGGCAGGTGTTGCCTGGGGGGAAAGCCTCCTGGGATTGAAGCTAATATTTGTACTTTACCGGTCCAGTGGCCGAAGCACACTGGACCCCTGGCTTGGCCGAGAATCTAAGAAAGTAAAATCGGCTGAGAGACCTATTGTCGGTATCAGCCAAACAGCAACAAAGTCTATCTCCTTTTTGCTAGCACTAGACCAGGGTGATGATTTTGCTGAGGTGGAGCGCCACACCTACTGTCAACTCCCCACTTCCCCACCATCAGATTACCAAGCTGTGCTACTCATGAACTGAGTTGGCGAAGGCCAGCATCAAACCCAGAACCTTGCAATTCCTAGGCAGATGCTCTAGACCAGGGTGATGATTTTGCTGAGGTGGAGCGCCACACCTACTGTCAGCACCCCAACTTCCCCACCATCAGATTACCAAGCTGTGCTACTCATGAACTGAGTTTGGCGAAGGCCAGCATTGAACCCAGAACCTTGCAATTCCTAGGCAGATGCTCTACCGACTCAGCTAAACTAGTACTCCATTTTTAAAATTGTCTTTGTTTCACATTCTGCTTGTGGTGGAGGGGTTGGGTAGATGCATACTTTTGGAGTCAGTGAAGTGCAATAAAAAGTAATTAAAATTAAAGCTGAAAGAAAATACCAGTCTTAATATCTAACCCCCCCCCCCTCTCTCCTTTTGAGCAGAATATAAACCATATTAGTCAATTTCCTTTTGCTTGAATCCACTTGATTAGACAGCCTGAAAGTTTTGATTCTTTTGCTTGTTTATTAGGAAAATTCTTCTCTTAGAATTTCTGATAAATTTCTTGTGAGGAAACTGACAGCTGTTGTTATATAGGAATTCTTATAAATATTATTCAAAAATGAATAAGAAATGAATATAGTATTGTAAGATTCATGTATTAACATTAAGCACAAAAAAAGATTCAGTTTTTATTTTATTTCTTATTAAAAACAAAATGTCTTAATAGACACACACACACACACACACTCCCCCCCCACACACACACACATACACATACATATTCTTCCTCTCTTTATCTATTTCTCTCTCTCTCTCTCTCTATCTCTCTCTCTCTCTCTCTTCTCTCTCTCTCTCTCTCTCTCTCTCTCTCTTTCATGCATACACACACACATATTATATTCTGTCTGTCTGTCTGTCTTTCTATCTATCTGATTCATATATATATATATATATATATATATATATATATAATAAGTATATATATATAAGTATAGATAAAGGATTATGAAAAACACCACAATGCGTTAATATGAATATGCATATAAAACATTTTCATTTAACCAGCATTGTGTGTTGTATATTATATTATATATACTATATATATATATTAAGGATATCTACTGAGTCAGACGAACCACTATTTAGTTCGCATAAAGCTCTTTCAGGGCTAAAAATCTGACTGAAGAAGAAAAAGAGCAAGACCAATAAATACTACTAACCACCATTAATTCATTTAAATTATAAAAATGATTAATGTGGTTAGTAGTATTTATTGGTTCTTGCTTCCTTTTTCTTCTTCTTGTCAGATTTGCCTGAAAGAGCTTTATGCGAAAAAACTAATTAGTAGGTCGTCTGACTCAGTAGTATTCCTTATACTTGGCGCTTACTTAGTACGAGCACTTTTTACAAAATTAGCTTCTCTACGGTTTAATGAATATATATATATCTTATATATATATAATAAGTATATACATATAAATTGTTTTATTCTTTTGGCCAAATACTGTACCAATATGATTATTTTTTGTTGGTACGGAATATCTTGTCTTATTCTTTTTTCAAAAAATTTTTTTCTTTCCTGGTGATGTTTGGTAGTATATTTTTACAAATCAAACTCTCTGCCGGGGTTTTTTCTCTCCGCAAGGGATTCTACCAACACGCTTGCGTATATTAAATTATATATAATATTATTATTATATATTATATATATATTTAATATATTAATGATTTGAAGGCAATTACAATGCAAGTAAAAATAAAAACAAAAAGATGGTTATTTTTGTCTATCGATTCAAAGTATAGAACCCTTTTATCTCAGAAAGTTCTATACTTTGAAATCGGCCATAAGACAAAAAACAACACTTTTTGTTTTTATTTTTTACTTGCATTGTAATTGCCTTCAAATCATTAATATATTATAACATACTTACACAATGCTTCAAGCAAATTACGAATTACTTTTATATATATATATATATATATATATATATATATATATAATATATTTATTAATATGGCTCTACAAGTAAGTATTAAGTTGCTTTTCCAATATTCATTATTTTACTTATACATTTTTACTTTTTTGCATTCTTCCCTAAAACTACTAAAAATACACACACAAAACACACACATATAATGTTATATATATGTGTATGTGTCGTGTGTTCTGTGTCTGTCGTGTTGTGCATGCTGTGCGTTATTATAGTAGTTTATATATATATGTGTATGCAGTGTGTTTTTTTAGTAGTTTGTATATATTATAATATATATATATATATATATATAAATATCAGTCCAGTTATCTGTCAAGAAGATCCTTTATCCAATTCGTTTTATAATACAAATGCCATTGCTTGACCTTTTGAAATAATTTATGCGTTTGTTAGGAATTAGTAATGACATTTTCTCTGAAGAATTTTCCTTTTTGTTGTTCTATTGTTTTACAATGCCATCAAGGATATATCGTCTTTAGGAGAATGGCCTATATTAAAGGATTGCTCTGAGATTTAAAAAAATATCTTCCTATTCTTCTTCCTTTATTGAATAGTACAAATATATTTCCATTTGTAAAGTTCAATTGAAAAAAAAAATAAAAAAAAAAATGAGCAATTAGAAAATGGGCAGATATTAAAAGGTCAGAGAAAAATAACATTAAAAGAAATGAAGAAACAAAGATGAGTTTTGAGTTGGAGTTTTGTTTAACGCATATCAACCTCTGTGGGTCAATTTAATGCCAAAAGGTTTTATTTTGGATTTCAGAACTTTAAAAGTAGTGGTTCTATGGACGATAATTGGGTTATGTCTGTTATATTTTGTTGAAAAGGTTGCTTTTTTCCTTCTCAATACGACACAAGTTTCAAATCACAGACATTGTTTTAACAAAACTGCTACAATGTCGACACATCCCAAAAACGAAAAAATGATAACACAATCATAACGCACTTACTAACACAAAATACGTACAGACAAACTACAGTCCAGACAAATCAATAAAAGACACAATTGACTTCACTATACCAATTGTCAAAAAATACCAGCCCTTGTTTTAACTCAGTGTATGAGTAAGCACAGAGGTTCGTGCAGTTAGTAAGGATGATGCTAAGTGTGCGCTTCCACCTCAGATTGCAAAAACAATCTCCTTGCGTCTTAGTGCTAGTGAAAGAGGATAGAACTCCCTCACTGTCTGGCTTGATACTGACTTTAGGCTTCTGCAATTACTTTACTTTTTTTACTTATATTCTAGATAAGCATTTAAAGGGTATTTAAAAATCTAAAGGTTTCTCTCCCGCCCCAAAATAAAAAAGGGCTTGTGTGATCCGATTCAGATCAACAAGCTATATAAAATCGACTTGAAGAACCAACAACTCAGACACCATGGCGAATCACCGAGCAACTTCACAAGGTGGCCGACCGACATTCCTGTCACCTACCTCTACCCAAAATTCTGACGACCGGCAGTCAAACAGACGAACAATTCCACCATCATTCAACAACAAGAATTCGCCAACTTTCTTACCCGATACAAACTCGCATCGACTTCAGAATACCAAAAACACAAATTCTGCCACGTCACCTCCCCACAACAACTGGACTTGCCACCAGGCCTTACACTGACTTCATCACTATACATCGCAACTATCACCAAAATCAGGACTCTCTCTCTCTAAATTCACTTTCAGCTTTTCGTCGCCTTTCAGTTCCTTTTTTGTTAATACAATTTAGAAAACTAAATTCTACATTCATTGTTGTTTTTCCTTGCCACCATACACTTACTACTAAACCCTTGTTTATTAAAAGTGGTCAACCCATCAATAGTGATCCAGGCTTCTCATTGCTTAAACTTCATACAGCTGTTCTTTCCTGTTATGCTTGAATTTCAGGTTTACATGCACAGGTGTGAACCGGCCTAATTTTCTGGCCTAAAAACTAGGTCTTCAAATTTTGCACCTTTACATTAATTTTATATAGAAAGATCAGTTAGTATGCACCTATTATTTTGTTTTATATGAATGTGCAGACGCAGGTTCGTGTGCCTTTGCCACAAAAGGCCGCTATCATAACTTACTGTTCGGTAAATGAAAAGATGAGTGGAGTATGTGTGGTAATCACTTAAATAAAAAGGAACTCTATTTTTAGCATCTGCGTCTTGCTCTAATTCTTCTCGTTGCAGTTTCTTCGTACTTGGGATGCCAAGTTTGTACTAACCTGTTTAAAAGTGGTCCCATCTCAAGTAGTGATCAGGCTTATCATTGCCTTAACTTATCAGCTGTCTTTTCCTGATCATCATTCTTGAATTTAGGTTTACATGCCACAGGTGAACGCCTAATTTTCTGTCCTTAAAACACTAGGTCTTCAAATTTTGACCTTTACATAATTTATTATAGAATAGATCAGTTAGTATGCCACTATTATTTTGTTTTATATTGAATGGCAGACGCAGGTTCGTGTGCCTTGCACAAAGCCGCTTATACTTTACTGTCGGTAATGAAAGATTGAGTGGAATGTATGTGTTGGTAATCACTCTATAAATAAAAATGGATCTATTTTTTAGCATCTCGTCTTGTCTAATTCTTCTCGTGCCGTTTCTTTGTACTTGGGATGCCAATTTTGCGTAGCATTTAAGATGAGAGTAAAGCTCACCAGCCAAGATGTAATTTCAATACATGTGACATCTTTTTGAGTTCTCACGTGGCAAGCATGAGTGCCATGTAAAAAGATGAACAATGATGACCTACATCCCAAAAGCGTGACATTCTGCCAAGGTTGATGATAGCCTTTGCTTATTAAAAACAAGATAAATGTTAGGAATAGAATCTTTTTTAAACAAGCTGTTTACGGAGATTATAGTAATTCTAAATTTAATAGTTCTATTTATTAGAATTCAGATTTACCATATAGTAAAAATTGTCTATTGAAAACAATGCACCCCCCCCCCCCCCCCCCCCCCCCCCCCCCCCCGTTACAAGTGGGTTTTTACTAATATTGGTAGATGTATTATTTCAACTTCTTTTCTTTTGTAGGCTATATGTTAATAATCTTGTTCTTATTCGCACAAGCACAGGCATAGAACGTTTAGAAAAGTGATTTACTGTATTCTGTCAGTGTAATAGTTTGGAACATCCTACAGGCACATTCAATCCTTCCTCATTTGAAGCCGACTCTATTCCTTCCAGTTTGACCATGGGCTCCCTCAGTTCACTTTGCCAGATCTTAGGGCCCCCAATCCGAATTTTTATGATTTACTCTGTATTTTGCCACTGCGTTGTTTGGTAACATCCTACAGCAACATTCAACCTGTCTCATAAGCCACACTGTCATTCCTTGTCAGGTTCGTTAGCTCTTCAGTCACTTACTATTCTAGTCTCTCCATCCTGCTATTTTGGGGCTGCCCACAGCTTACAAGCAATTTGTGGCAGTGGAAGCCCTTTTGTGCCCAAGCAGTTGCTTGACTCTTTTACAGCAAAATTTCCATGGATGCTGGTGTTTCTTTCGGTGCATCCATAGTACATCCCCAAGTTTTTAATGGAATTTTAAAAAAAAAAAAGTAATGAAAAAGATCACTAATTAGGACTGAGGCCTTGTCTAGTACGGCAACCCCCCACCCCCAAGTGAGTTTAACAGGTTTGAATTCAGAGTTTTCCTTCTCCTAGACTGGTTGCCTACCAATGTTAAAGGCTGAGTCTCTCTACCTTCATTTACTCATAGCGGAGAGAAGAGTAGTGGATTCATACCTTCCCAAGGAGTATTAGCACTATGTGAACCATAGCTTCGTCCAGGATTTGAACGCGGGTCGACGAGTCCATGTCGTACGACTCTAACCTTTTACACATGCTGCCTCCCAACTGAACTTCATCAGATGACGTTCCCATACCTCCTCACAAAAAAAAGCAGCCCCATATTGACACCATGCCAAAAACCCTATTACACAACTCAACACTATTACAGAATGTAGCAAACCTAAAACAAATACCGAAATAATCTACCAAAACAACAAATCTAAAACAGTATATTCTACCAAATAAACCCAGAAAAACTACTCGGATGCATAAAAAGAGGCCACACATCTACAACAAAAATCTAAAAAAATCTCCCCAAAAAATGAAAACACAAAAATATATGTTTAAAAAGAGATCATCTAAAGCTTCCTTCACAAAAAATATGTCAAAAACAAAAAATCTTAGAAAATAACATTACACAATTCATTTCAAAAAACATAGTCGGCATTAAATGACCCATTGAGGTTGATAGCCGTAAAACAGAAACAAAATTCAAATCAAAATCAGATGACGTTATAGTGACAGTTAAAACTTTAAAAAATCCTTGTTTTGCCAAAATTTAGCCTTAGCAAAACAAGGATTTTTAGACAATCTTTGCATGCTATTTCCTCAAACATGGTGCAAGTTAAAACATATAATTTTTAGAGTACCAGTATTCAGTATACCTATCACACACAACTTTCGCATTAGAGAACAATTTGATTTTTTTTTTTTAAAGTGGAAAATCGACCTACCCTACTGCTTAACCACCAAGATCCGTCCTTAAGTATCACAGAGTTGCCACCCACGGCCAATTGATAGCTGGTGGGAGGGGGAGGTGCAGTTGGGTGTATTGTAAAATCCCCAGCTTGATACACAATAGAGAGTGTGACATGATGCATTCATCTCAACTGTAAATACTGTTATCTTTGAGTACTCTATGCCAACAACCACAGTGTGAGACATGTCAAAACACCTTTGACTGTAAAACACTTATCTGGAATTAAGGGTTTTCGCCTCACATCAGAAAACCGTTAATTTTATGCAAAACAATATGAAAGATCTATTTACTGCCATGGAAAATGTCAACATAGAAGACATTCTGTCCTTTTTGAGGGAATAAAATTATACCCATAGATATAGACATGAACCTATTCAATACCATTACACATCTATCCCAATAATGCTAACACATTGTTTTAAACCAATTACTAAAAAAGTATAAATATAAATACACAACATATATTAGTTTCCTAACCATTAGGCATGACATAACCCCTGACGCGGTTATATGCCGTTTAAAAATCAAATCAACCAACAAAGTCAATCTCTCTTTCTCTCTCTCTCTCTCTCTCTCTTTGAGGGAATAAAATTATACCATAGAAATTAGACATGAACTATTCAATATCATACAACAGATCCCAATGCATGCCTAACACATTTGTTAAAACCAGTTACTAAAAAAGATAAATTATAAATACAACAACATAGTATATACTTCCTAACCATTTAGGCATGACATAACCCAGACGCGGTTGATATGCCGTTGAAATCAACGAACCCATCTCTCTCTCTCTCTCTCTCTCTCTCTGAAGGAAATAAAATTATACCATAGAATATAGACAGAACCTAATCAATAACCAACAACATGATCCCCATTGATCAACACATTGTAAAACCAATTACTAAAAATTATAAAATAAAATACACAGATAATATATTTTCCTAACTGTTAGGCATGACCCATAACCCCACACAGGTTGATATGCTGTCTTAAATCACACCAACCCATCTCTCTCTCTCTCTCTCTCTCTCTCTCTCTCTCTCTCTCTCTCTCTCTGAAAGGAAATAAAATTATACCTAAGAATATAGACAGGAAAATTAATCAATACCATTACAACATGATCCCCAATGATGCTAATACATTGTTGAAAACCAATTTACTAAAAATTTTAAATATAAAACACACATATATTTTCCTAACTGTTAGGCATGACATACCCCAGACAGGTTGAATATGCTGTTTAAAAAATCAACCAGCAAAGCAATCTATTTGCATGTAATGAATATTGAAGCATAAATATGCACGTAATTTTACCCTTTATCCTTCAAGTTGTATCGTTTATGATATTGTTGTATATTCGTATTAGGTGTAGATAAATTGTCTTCAGGAATTTATGCGTATTCATGACATAAGTTTGGTATTTAATCTAAGCAAATGTAATCAAAAGTTATATATCATTTGCAGTTGAATTGTATCTATTTAATAATGGAGTATTTGCTTCCTTTTTTGTCTGGTACAAAAATTACAGTCACTGCTTACATCAACTTACCCAAAAATCGTTCATAACATAGATAAAATTTATTTTCTACGGATTTTTGCATGTTCAAATTCTTGAGTTGTATTTATTCAATAAATTACACTCAAATTTGAACATGAACATTAGACAGCTTCTCATTATTTTTAAACAAGTTTAATAAATACATGACTGGTATTATATATCTATATATAGTTTGTTTTTATGACTGGTATCTATACTATCTATATATAAAAAAAAAGTAAAGTAAAGTCGTTCGGGGCGGCCTAATGTCGTATCAGCCATCAGGAGGGAGTCTATCCCTTTTCAATAGCGCTAGACCAAGGAGATGTTTTTAGCTCTGAGGTGGAGCGCCACACCTACCTCAGCTCCTTACTTTACCGCACAGATCCCTGTGCTACTCATAGCTGAGTTGGGGAGGACCGGTATCGAACTAGGAACCTTGGTTTCTAGCGAACACTTACCGACTGAGCTAACCCGGCCTTAATACACACAAATAATATATATATATTGATAAGTTGTAAACACGGTTTGTTTGGAATGCTTTTGCCGACCAATTTTTTGGAGATAAGTGCTTAATTGGAGTCGTACCTAATTTTGAAAATTAATTAATTTAAAATCGAATTCAGGCGGGATACACTATTTTAAATGCTATGGCTAAACAAATCAATAAAAATCAATCAGCAGTCCGCTGATGAGGCCTAATAGGCCGAAATGTACATCTATAACATTTTTACATAGATGAAGTATTTTACAATATATCTCTTAAGTATAAATATAAAAACGTTTTGATAGTTAAACTATCATACTGTGATATATCCAAGATCCTGCTGTTCTTATAAACATCTATAATCTCAAGAAATACAATAATTTTTGTGACTTCTAAAATCAATAAATAAAGAAAGAAATTCAAAACTTGATATCTAACTCATCTGCTATAATACAATTCTTTTGATTTCTAAGAAAAGTTTAACAAGTTCATTTCATTATTTTATTTATTTCATATTAAAAAAAAAAACAAACTAATTATCAAAACAAAGAGCCTGTTATACAATTTATGGTTTTGAAATAAATGATTGTTTCTTCCTTCATAGAATAATCAATTTTTAAAACTCTTAACACCTATACACTCATTCGCCCGACTAAGAAGTTACATTCATTTTCCCTAATCATGCCCCCAAATTGCATTAGCCTTTGTTAAGACATTTAGAAGTCTTTGATTTAGGGAAAATAACAAACCCCCCCCACTTTTAAACATTTACCTGCTGGTTGCTTAAGGGCGTCACCCAGTAAGTATTGAGCAGGCTCTAATAGCCTTATTAAGAACCTTGTGTGCGTTATATACAAATACCGTATTATTTTTTATACTATCATATGTTTATATTATAGGTTAACACCAATCCTGATGAGAAAACTGTAATAATTACTTATCTGTTTTAGAATAGATCTCTGATAAGATTTGAATGATCTTCTCTTAATATGAGCGGAGTCATCTAATCTATTTTTTTCCCAAAAAAGATGAATTTTCTCATGTTGCATTATTGTTACAGACTATGCTTTTTAAGTCTTTTACATAATATGACGGTGAACGAGAAAGAAAAAAGCAAGCACATTTGTCTTGCTGCCGGGATCGAACCCGCATCCTCCCGCATGCGAAAACAATAGCCGATTTAGGAACTGGACGGGATCATGAGCGTTCGACTGATGTGCCCGGATGTTTGGCGTATAATATGCCCATAAAATGACAAAAGCGGAGTGGAGCATGGTGTGACAAGCGAGAAGCTTTCAGCTTTACGTGAGACGGCAGTCAGAAAATATTATTTTGATGACGGGGATTTTCAGCTGCTGTGTCGAAGACGCGTTGACCAAGAAAGTCTTGGCCTGCGAGAACACAGTAACTCGCTTCTTTTTTGGTCCCCCCCCCCTCAGCAAGAACTTGTTGCAAGCAAAATATCTATTCCCCCCCCCTCTATACATAAGATATTATTACTCTACATTTTAAACTGCTTAATCTTTCCTTTTTTTTTTGAGTTGAGTTTGAGTTTTGTTTAACGGATATCAAACCTCTGTGGGTCATTAATGCCAAAAAGGATTTTGCGATTTCAGACTTTATGAAGTAGTGGTTCTATGGAGATAATGGTTATGTTCTGTTATATTTTGTTGAAAAGGTTGCTTTTTTTAATAAAATTTAAAATGTTTTCAGGGGTTTGTATTCTTGAAGATGTCTTTCAGTGTTTCTAGCTTGATAGTAATTTGCGCGGATATGTTTAAGTCTGTTACAATTTAGAAGGATATGCTTGGTTGTAAGTTGTACTTTGCATGTTGGGCACACTGGGGCACCCTCCCTTTTAATAGGTTACGAATGGTAATGTGGCGTGTGCCCAATACGCAATCTGGCGGAGTATTACTTCTTCTCTTATACTTTCTGTGCCCGCTCGGCCACTCTCCAATAACTTCCTGTATTCATGGAGCTTGTTTTGAGTCAGATTGTCCCATGATTTCTGCCATTTGTCTAATATAAATTTGTTTATGGTGGTTTCAGATCTGTATATGCGGATTTTAGATTTGCTCATATGTGTCTGAAGTGCCTTTCTGCGGTTGTTCTGCCTTTTCATTCCTTGGATACCAAGTGATTGTTTGATTAGCATTATATGCATTGTAAAAACATAAAGGATTGCTCCCCTATTTGCGTATAAGTTGCTATACGTTCAGAAATATAATAGTCTAGAAGCAGCTACCCAGGCATTGCCTGGGTAGCGGGGGAGGCTAAAAAAAAATAGTCTCACAAATCCATTATTACTGAATCGCGAGCTTCGGATTCCTCATAGTATGCCCCATTAAATCCCCTATGAAAAAAAAAAAGACCTTGCGTTGATCCAGCTATTCTGGAAATAAAAAAATGATGTCTACCTATTTAAAATATAATGCCAAAACCAATTTATGCTATTTATCATTTTAAAATTTATCTTTAATTATCTTCACTAATATAAATCAAATCTTTTATTATTTTGTCAAAAACTAAGCCCTGAGAGTATTTAATGTATATATATATATTTACTTTGTCATATAAAAAACCTGTCGTAGATTTGAGTTGCTTCAATGTGTGCTCTTAATGTTGAGTCACAGAGCAAATATATAAGTAAAGAATAAACAAAAGACTTAGAGATTTAGCATTATAGTCTATTTCAGGGAGCTTAGACAAATAGTCTAAATATTGATAAAGAAATAACAAAAGACTTAGGAGATGCCAAAAATTTAAAAGAAAATTTTCTTGCGGGGGGGGGGGGGTCCTGAAATATAGGCAATTTTTTAGTTTTAATATATGAAAATATACATGACAGAGTAAGAAGTGTTCTGTCTACAGAACAGCAATGTATGGACACTAATGAATAACATGATTACCTATCTATGATCATGTTGTTGCTAATGATGATTGGTTGGTTGGTTGGCTTGGTCGGATGGATATTTTATTAATGGCATATTAACCTTGTGGCTTTAATGCCAAATCTTTTTTTTTTTTTTTATGCTTTAACATAGCATATATAGTATATTTACTAAGCTTAGCTTAGATGCTGGCACAAGGCCAAAATTTATTGGCGCGCTCAGTGAGAATTGAAACTCACTAACAGTGGCCTCCTGATTGTTTAAGTGAATAGTTCTGTAAGTAAATATGGTTTTGGTATATAAACTGTTGAAATAATCTTTATTACTTAATCTGTATTAATAAATGATAGAAATAATAAACTGTTGGTGACCCTCAGCCACCACCTTTCTAGCACATACGATAAAAAGGGTTAGGATGCTATGCCAAATTAGGAGCAATTCTGAAGAGATAATTGTGGACAGTCTTGTTACACACTGGACCCGTTCAAAAACAAAACACTTGTTATTAGGAAAATAAGAGATGTTTATTTCCCCCGCGTTGGGTACAGCTGAGAGTCGTGGGCAGGGTTACGCAATGTGGAGCCTTCGGGAGATTAATCTTGAACCTGCCATCGCCGTCTGCCTAATCGATCTCAACGGGCTTCTTTTATTTGTAATCTGACCCCCGGTGTCACGCCTCCTTGTTTGCTGACACCTGATTGCCAGTTTCTTCTGTAGACACGCCTCTTCGCCCATGCAGCTGTTTTCATTGGCTATGGGGCTACGCCTACAGATTTCTGCACTAAATCAATGACAAACATCCACTGCATTTCAGGTGCCAAAATGGTTCAGGTCGGGCCACATCCTGTTTCTGTTTCCAGGCTGCACCTGGCCCCCATGCACTTCCTATTCAGGCCCGGTCCTTGGGTGCACGATTAGACAATATATTACAAAGTCATATAAGATGCTAGCGGCTTGACATGAACAAGCTGATTGGATTGGATGGGCTTCTCTGACCACCGTACTAAGCCCAAGTAAGGGCCAAAGTAGAGTGTTGCATGTCATTGAGACCACAGAAAAAATACTGGGTCATGAACTGCTCAGCTAACCATGATCTTGTCTCCTTAGATGTCCTATTAAAGGGTGGGGATCTTAACCCCTTTGCTGACTCACAATCAGCTTATTCTACAGCCCTTGACATGATAATGATCGATGATGATGAGATGACCTTTTTTGGCCCCCAATCCCTTTTTATCATATGGGTGCTAGAGCGGTGCTGCCGGGTCTACATGTACCTGGGAATGACGTTAAACTCTATCTGATGGTGAGGTTCCAGTTCTGGAGGTTTGGGGAATGTGGAGCACCCCTTCATCACCATTGCTCCCTGGTCCACTCTGACCTGGAGTGGTAGTATCCTGTTAAGGCGTCCCATCTATGGGTTGAATAGAAAAATGTATTTATAAAAAAAAATTGTATTATCCTTTAAGAATTGATTTATTTTCAAATTTTTATTGCATTTAAATGACCACTGAGGTTGATTATGCCGTAAAACAAAAAAAACCAAACCAAACCTTTTTTTGGGTTTCTTAAAATTAAAAAAAAATAGGGAAAGAAAAAGTGCCCCCACTTTATATACAGATTGTACACTTGAAAGAAGGGCCATAGAATGAATGGCTAAAATGTTTTGTCGACAGCCAGGAACAACATAAATAATTAGATCAATAATCAAAACAATTCTTGGAGAAGAAGGACTAATCTTAAAAATTACAGAAGGAATTTGCCATAAAGAGATTTCTAGAACCTGAAGAAGGCCATAGAATGGATTGGCTGAATTTGTTTTGGTTTGGTTTCGTTTGTTTTGTTTTACGGCATATCAACCTCAGTGGGTTTTTAATGCGATAAAGTTTTGAAATAAATCAATTCTTCAATGGAATAATTACAATTTTTTTTATTTAAACACATTTTTTCTATTTAACCCATAGATGGGACCCTACAGGTACTACCACTTCGGGTCAGAGTGGACCATGGGAACAATGGTGATGAAGGTGCTCCACATTCCCCAAACCTCCAGAACTGGAACCTCACCATCAGATAGAGTTTAACGTCATTCCCAGGACATGTAGACCCGCAGCCACCGCCTTCTAGCACCCATATGATAAAAAAAGGGGTTGGGAGCTTGCATAAGGGCAATAGGGTTGGGAAATCATATAGGTGCTAGGGCTTGACGTGACTAGCCGATTGATCGGAGGGGCCTCTCCGACGCCCGTCTTAGCCAAGATAGACACAAGTGAATTGTTATTTGGTGACAACAAAAAGCCAAATAATGGGGTGTAATTAATAGTATAACCAATTTTTGAAACTTCACCATATAACAAGAAAAACAAATGTAAAATTGAATATCTAGTCTACCATCGGCTATCATCCAGTGGCTCATTTAACTGAGATCGCAGTCTATCCTACCTTTATCCATAGCTGAATGCATAGTACGGAAAGTGAACTTAATAGCGCGCATTGGAGCTCTTGCTACGGTGTCTCAGTCCAGCACATTAGCCATTACGTCATGGTGACTGTCCCTACTAAAGGTTTTATACATCCATGTGTGTGCGTTAGGATAGGTTGATTTTTCACTTTTTTGAAATACAAATTCTATCAAACAGTGAAACTTGTTTGTAGGTATTATAGGCAGTAGCCAATAATTTCGTCTGCTAGGAGTTTTTAAAAGAATTAAGAATAATTAAATCTATTATTTAAGGTCAAACTTTGTCTAAATCGATAAGTAGTAACATACTGACCATCATTAAAAAGAAAAATATCATTACATATGTAGTTTATTTTTAAAAGATTTTAAAACCATTTGTTTTGGTCAATTTCGACTCGATCCACAATTTAGCCTCGTTTCAATGATTTTAAGTGTTGTTTACAATTTTGCCGTAACATTCGCGATGCAAAAAAATTTTACCAAAAAACCAGGTAATTATCGATTTTAATGAAATTTTCAGTATTGATTTATCATTAATGAATTTTATAATGCATTCAGTTATTTTATTTCAAAACTTTAATTTAGTATTTTTGCTATGAAAATTAATATATAAAATTCATTAAAATATGAAAGTGCTGATGTTAAGTTTAAAATGTTATATTTTTAGATTTTAAAAATAAATATCTACTTAATGCAAGCCTTATTTTTTTAGATAAAAGTAAATAAGTTTTGAAGAAAAACTCGATTGAAAACGTACCCCCCCTTTTTAAGCAGAAAAACATCAATGTATAATTTTTTCTTTTATAAATAAATAGCCAATTAAATAATTATCGAAATGAGTAAAAAAAGAAATCTCCAAAAAATTAATTATTTATTATTTTTACATTTTATTTTTTGATTTTCGTGGTACTTATTTTCTCATAGAAGCGTAGCTGTAAAAAAATTTTTTTGGTTTCTATTCATAAGTTCGGTCTTTTATCTCATTTATTTATACTGTAATTAGTATATAAAACTGATCAACTTGCAAAACATTTATGCCCACAACATAAGGGGGGTCAAAATTAAGTGACTTTGAAATAAAATGAATAATGCATTATAAGATCGTTCTCCGATAAATAAACACTGAAAATTCATTAAAATCCGATAATTCCTTGATTTTTGGTAAAATTATTTCGGTTGGGGGCTAAAGTCATTTGGTCAAAAATTACTTTGAGGCTCTGTTTGCCAGTCTCTATAGGTATAACAAATACTGATACCAAGTTAAGTGTTGGTATCATGACATTTTATATTTTGTCACTTTACCCTTAGCCTTTGTTTAGAATCTAAAAAGTAATTCACACAGTATGAGGTAAAGTAACTAATTAGAAAAGTCAATTGGTAGGATGCCCCCCTTTTCCTAAAAGTATTTTCAGGTTAATAATGTTCACAAAGAATATCTCAAAAGCTACACATTCTTCCAATTTGGGACATAACAAAGAATGCTCACCTTTTGGCTATCATGTAGGGATGTGTGTGTGTGTGTGTGGTTTGTGGTGTGTGTGTGTGTGTGTGGTGTGTGTGTGCAAAAGAAAGAGAAAGTGTGTGTAAGAGTATGAACATATAAGTGTATACATGTGTCTGTAAGAGAGATATATATACAAGAATATGTGCATGTATGACATAGTGTGTGTATGTGTATGACATAGTGTGTGTATGTGTATTTGGACCGTGGGCAGTGGAGAAGAGCTTTACAGGAGGGCACAATAAAGTTTGAGACCAACCGTATACAGCATGAACAGTTGAAACGAGATATTCGCAAGAATAATAAAAAGTAGACAACCAAGGGCTTCAAATCGGTCTACTATGTGACCAGTGTGGAAGCTTGTATTAACAAGGCTGGCCTGATCAGTCACCAATCTGTGCATCGGCGGAATGGACTAATAAAATACCCTGTGCTCCCTGGATATTACCTGTAAATGTGGGAAGATGTGCAAGACTTTGGCAGGACTAAAGAGCCACTTTCGTGCAGCTCATTGTTGAACTTTTTGAAGTTCACATTATATTCTTTGAACTGTTGAACTTTTGTTTTTTTTAATTTTTTTTTTATATATATATCAAGCAATGGCAATACTTGAACACGAGTTTGCTGCCATCATGTGTAAGTGGAGAGGGACAAAAAGGAAGTGTGTGCATCTGTATGTATCAGAGAGATAAAGAGAGTGTATACATATGTGAGTATATGTGTGTACATGTGAGACAGAGAATGGAAGTGTGTGTGTGCGTGTGTGTGTGTGTGTCCATGAGAGAGAGGGAGAAAGTGTGTGCATGTAAATATATGAGAAAGAAAGTATGTATGTACGTATGTGTGTGTATGTGTTGAAAGAGAGAGAGAAAGAGAGGAGAGAGAGAGAGAGAGAGAGAGAGAGAGAGAGAGAAGAGGGAGTGTATGCATGTGCCTGAGAAGAATGTAGAGGAGGTGTGTGTACATATGTATACATTGAGAGGGAAAAGTGATNAAAAAAGAAGAGAGATCTCCAGCTATGGGTAAATAGTAGGGCAGACTGGGCTCTTTAACCTTGGTTAGGCAACTGATCGAGGAGAAGGAAAACTCTGAATTCAAACCTGCTGAAATCCGCTTAAGAAATTGACCTTGTGTTGCATCCTGCTCGTGCGGAGGAGTTGGTAAATATATATATATATATATATACTAGCAAATATATGCACCCTCCGGGTGCAAGTATTTAAGTTTAATGTAATGAAATATCGTATTAAATTAGAAAGGCTAATGAAACTAAATAAGAATGCAGATAAAAAGATTTGAAACAGAGGGAGTATGAATCGAAAAATAGAACAACTGAAACTTACACTTCCATCACTCTCGTCTTTCAATGTTATTTTTTCTAATTTAAGTATTTAGTTAAAAGAGGAAGTAAAGAATAAAATTACAGTTATCTTTTCTTGTTAATGGATTTCATTTAAGATTTATTGAAGAGATTTTTGCTAATATTCATTAAAATAAAACCAAACAGTTAGAAACCAATAATACTAAGCATATATTTATTAAACTTACATTTTTAATATCAATATGCAAATTAGCCTTCCCGTTCATACTGTAAACCACTATTTTGTTGTATATATAAATACAATTGCATGTTATTAGTATGTATATATGGTTAAGTATTAATAATGTAAAACAATTTTATTAATAATTGAGGTTAAAATAACGATAAATTCATGGTGAATGTGACGTTAATTACTAAGGGAATTGTGACTTGCGTAGTGATTTAGTTTCGGTTACAGACAGAAAAACACACAATCTCCATTATAATAAGATATAGTTAGCTGTATCATTCTGCAGGTATCATATTGTTTTTTTTGGGGGGGGGGGGGGGGCTTTTGTACCTGACTTTCATGCGTAGATATGCAAACAAAATGTAAACAAGAATGAAATGAATCACTAACATAAGAGTGGATAAAAAATCTCGCCATTTCGGTTTGCCTCTGATAAAATTTTCAAAGATTCCAAAAGTTTTAATAGGATTGACATGGAGTTCAAATGGTTTAAACAGGCAAAAGATATTTAGCAACAAGTTAAGGCAAAACTATTCATCAAATGGGAATTACATGCCCTACTTAAATAAAACAGGGTATGTCTTACATGGTTATCTAGGTCAAGGTCAAGGTCAGGTTGCTTAAAATGCCACACTGGAAAAAAAAAAAATGCTACACCCATGGTTTCACTTTCTCTCTCTCTCTCTCTCTCTCTCTCTCTCTCTCTCTCTCTCTCTCTCTCTCTACACACATATGAAATATTTATATACATTATAGAGTGGACAAAAATGTAGATATGCATGCATTTGTATATATACATTTGCACCCATTTAAGCACGTGTAAAAGTAAAGTAAAGTCGTCGGGGCGGCCTAATGTCGGTATCAGCCAATCAGCGAGGGAGTCTATCCCCTTTTGACTAGCGCTAGACCAAGGAGATTGTTTTAGCGTCTGAGGTGGAGCGCCACACCTACCGTCAGCTCCTTACTTTACCGCACAGATACCTGTGCTACTCATACGCTGAGTTGGTGAGGACCGGTATCGAACTAGGAACCTTGTGGTTTCTAGCCGAACGCTCAACCGACTGAGCTAACCCGGCCCTTACACACACACAAATACATATATTCTCTCTCTCACTCTCTCTCTCTCTCTCGCACACATACACATATAAAATATTAATATACATTATAGAGTGGACAAAAATGTAGATATGCATGCATTTGTATATATACACTTGCACCCATTTAAGCACGTGTACACACACACACACAAAACATATATACTCACATGCAAATATACATACATTCCTACATGACATATAGGTTATACTGCACCAACCCAGACAGACAGACAGACAGACAGACACACACACACAAAACGTAGATTATGGGCATCCATCCAAAGGCAGATAGACACAGATAACATGTAGATTGTAGTGCACCTATCAACCCTGAGACGAGATAAAAGGCATGTACACATGCATACATACACACAGACACAGAGAAACACAAAAAACAGAGTGGAGATGGTTCAAGAGAGAATGATATACATATATATATATATATATATATAAATAATATGTGTGTGTGTGTGTGTGAGTGTGTGAGTGTGTGTGTGTGTGCATATTCAATTATATAACATATTCTTTATATGATATAATAGCACTGTTAACGTTTTATATAACTTTTCTTAGGTGCATCTATCTTCATTTATTATACATACTAGCAAATATATTTAAGTTTTAATGTAATAAAATATTGTATTAAATTAGAAAGGCTAATGAAACTAAATAAGAACACAGATAAAAAGATTTGAAACAGAGGGGGGTATAATAAAAGATTTGAAACAGAGGGAGTATAATAAAAAATGGAACAACTGAAACTTACTCTTCCATCTTTCATTGTTATTTTTTCTAATTTAAGTATTTAGTTAAAGAGGAAATAAAGAATAAAATTACAGTTATTTTTTCTTGTTAATGGATTTCATTTAAGATTCATTGAGAGATTTTTGCTCATATTCATTAAAATAAAACCAAACAATTAGAAATCAATAATACTAAGCACATATTTAATAAAATCACATTTTTAATATCAATATGCAAATTAACCTTCCCGTTCACACTGTAAACTGCTATTTTGATGTATATACAAATACAATTACCTGTTATTAGTATCTAGATATGGTCAATAGTATTAATGATGTATAACAATTTTATTAATGATAGAAGTTTAGATAAAAAATAAAATCATGGAGAATGTGATGTAAATAACTTAGGGAATTGTGACTTGAGTAGTGATAGAGTTTCGGTTACAGACAGAAAAACTCACAATCTCCATTATAATAAGATATATATATAGGAGGTTAATTCCAACAATATGTGGAGAAAAATGGACAAACACGGGATGTTATGGAAACCGGATGTTTATTGTCGACAATGCAAATCGAACTAGGAACTTTGTGGTTTCTAGCCGAACGCTCTACAGACTGAGCTAACCCAGCCCCTTTCAATTTTTGGTGTTTAATTCAGTTGGATTCAAATTCTTTCACAGACAGGTAATAGTGGCTCTCCAGCCAAGTCTATTACAAGCTAGCTTCTCCAGTCCTCCGCAGCAATAGCAGTGTTCTTCAGAGTGTCCTTGAGGCAGTCCTTAAACCTCAAGTGGGCCTGCACTGACAACGTTTCCAATTGAGATTTCCCTGTAAAATAGTTGTTTTGGGATTCGGCAATCATTCATGCGAACTAGATGACCAGACTAGCAAAGACGAGATCTAAGGATCAAACTCTCAATACTGGGTATTTTTTATTGTGCCTACATAAACGTATATGCACAAAGAAGCATGTAATAATCCAGAAACCCTTTATTTCAATGTCTATAAAAATAGATGTAAGTTCATACATATGAAAAGACAAAAGATCCAGACATACATTCTATCATAGAAGGGAATGACATTTTTAGGAAAGGGATTTGGGGTCAGTTATAAGTAATTCCATTTAACCTTTGACATTTGACATCTTTAAGATAAGTTAATGACTGAATGGTGGCTTTAACAAAGAGATAATTGGACATTTTTTATGCTTTAACATATTCAATATTCATTTGAATTTGTATTATTATGTCAATTAAGTATACATCATCATCATCATCATCATCATCATCCCCAAGGCATGCAAACATCATGGATTTCCTTGACTGTCTCTCACCATCTGTTCCTAATATATATATATATATATATATATATATATATATATATATATATATATATATATATACGGGAGAAAATTAAATATTTTATAAAAAAGAAAGTTCCCAAAATGGATTATGTTTTTTTTAAATTTTTTTATTATTTTACATTTGCGACACATGTTTCAGATCCTCTTATATCTTCTTCAGGTGTTAATTAACTATATTCTATCCCTATTCTGTATATATATATATATATATATATATATATATATATATATATATATTAGGGTGGGAGACATCCTATTGTGGTGTAATAGCAAGCTAGTATTGCATATTCATTAATAGCGAGTTCAATCCCCACTGGATTCTCCATATTTGCGACCTTGTGTCATCCTACCCATGGTGAATGGGTTGGGTAATATATACATATATATATATATGGGTGCAAGTCAAAAAGTAATGCCATTTTAACACACAACACCATTGTTACCTTATTATTATTTTTTCTTTACACCTGCATTGTGATAGCCTTCAAAATCAACCTCCAAACTAATATATACACAATGCTTCAAGCAAATTATAAAACTCTCTTATATATATATATATATATATATATGGAAATCTCTAAATATAAACTTTATTGTTACTAACTTAAAATACCACCTGTTGGATTGGTTTCAACAATTTTTCATTTCAGAAATTCAAACAAAAAAATAAATGTCTTTTGTTACACCTTTTCTGAATTTTATGTAACTGTAAAAAAATGTCAATAATCTTTAATCTTTCTAATTTAATATTTCAGCTTATAATAATTTAATACCCTTAAATACAAGAGATAAATCATGGCTTTTCTGATAATCCTTTTGGGATTAGATTAATCCCCTATTTTATTAAATACATTGATTTATCTCTTTATTTATCAAATTTCATTTAAAAATAGATTCATTACACATATTTGTACTTACTCAAGTAAAAACAATTTTATATACACTGACAGATTAGACGAAAGATTTATCCCATAACCTGGTTTGTTTATAGGAGTGTTACTTATGTAGTGTGTCTTGGGCAAGAATAGACTGGCAGAGCTCATCCCTCTCCATCCCTAACCTAATTTGAATTCAGAGTTTTCTTTCTCCTTGACTGGTTGAATTGAATTCAGGTTACCTGATTTTAACTTTTATCTTTCATCTGCAATGATGATAAACTCGCAGAGTCGGGATCCTTATTACATCCGAAATTTGAGCCTCCAGTGATATAATTTAAATAATTCCAATTTTGTTTTTTGAAAATTCCAGTACTGATCGAGAGCGTTCTGTGCCTCGTGATTAATGATATATTTATTTTGTTTTTCTGTTTACAATGTTGCTTTGATAAAGACCTCTTCATATGGTCGAAACAGATTTCTGTCACAAAACTTTTAACATCTTGTTTTCTTCTACAAAACTTTCTACACATATTGTTGGATTCAATATCCATTTTACCTTTCATATATATATATATATATATATATATATATAAATAAAAGTGCGTGGCATAATGGTTAGAATCATGGGAAATGGACTTGTCGACCCGAGTTCAAATCCCAGACAAGGCTATTTGCATTTCACATAGCGCTAATACCCTTTTGTTTCTTTGTTCAAATACTTTTTGAGTAGTAATGTATATAAATAGATTTTTTATGTTTACATTTAGTGACTATATTTATAAGCAAAATGGCACGATCAGGCTCAAAGTTTGATCACGTGACCATAACAGTACCAACTATAAGTATGCATGTACAGAATGCAGTGTGACAATAATAAAGATAAGTTATGGCAAAAGTGCATATAATATAAAGAAACTAGTCACGAACGACAGTACTCCAAGGTTTGAAGTATGGAGTTTACCACGAGTGTGGCAGACAGGTTAAGAGTTAAAGAAATAACCAAACAACTAGAAATAGGAATAAAAGACGTGTATTACATATAACAATAAAATTCCACTTTTTAGTTCGTCTGCACAAATGTTTATAATTTGTAATAACTTATCTGAGTCCTGAGATAGGGTATTATCGGAGATCTAGCTATGGCCTTCTGATAGTTCGGATATGATAGACATTCTGTTTGATGTCCGACTCTGATGTTGGTTGTTGAGGAAGAGGAGAGACCCTTATTTAGGTCTGTTCCCTGTGAAAGCTGGATCAGAAGAGGGAGTTTACCTATTCGGCTTTGCCACCAAAGTATGCTGGCTCGTGATTGGTTGGTTCAAAACAGAGGCTCGTAGACAAGGATAATAACCCCCATACCTCAGAATTCTCAATAATATTACTAATATTCTCATTATGTTAGTATATATATATATATATATATAGTTTTCAACGAATTTCATTTCAAATAAGGATTTACTCTGATGAAGGTCGAATTTTCTTTGTGTGCGGAATATTTCTACATTTTTTCTATTATTATTATTTGATTTCATTTGATTATTTGAAAATAAAAATAATAATGATAGTTTGAATAATGTACGCAGGGATAAACTCCTGACTGAAACACGTGTAAGTAAATTGATTAAAATATCCTATATTATCCATTCTATACTTTTCTTTCCTTTATTCATTTTTTCGACATATATGTATATATATATATATATATATATATATATATATACATACAGTGATGCTGATATATATGCTGTATGCCCCCCCCATCTCACAAACCATCCAAGTGAGATGGACTAGGCATGCAGGACACTGCTGGAGAAACAAGGATGAGCTCATAAGCGACATTTTCCTGTGGAAGCCAACACATGGATATGCTAATGTGGGCTGCCCACCAAGGACCTACATTGACCAACTATGCGAGGATGCTGGTTGCTGCACAGAAGTCCTCCCAGGGACAATGAATGATAGGAAAGGTTTGCGAGAGATTGTCATGGATATCCATGTTACTTGCGTGACAGCACAATGTGACACAAGGTCAATTTTTAACAGCTTTGAATTCAGAGTTTTCCTTCTCCTAGACCAGTTGGCATATTAAGGTTTAAGAGCCCAGTCTGCCTAATATCAACCCATAGCTGGAGAGAGTATAGTTGGATTCATACCTTTCCCAAAGGTATTAGAGCCTCGTTTGGGTATTAAATTCAGGTAGCCAAGTCCACTTCCTACTATTATAACCATTACCCCATGAGTGCCTCCACATACAGATTACTATTTGAATAAATAATTTTTGGAAGAGTATGGGATACAATGATTGAATTGTTAATTTTAATGATAAACTGATGAATATCTATGACAGTTGTTGAGGCTGTCTGTGTTACATAATCTATGCGGTTGCATAAGATTATTGTCAATCCCCTGTAATTCTGAGGGGATGACCCCTTTCATACCATGGCCGGGTCCTTCTATGGAAAATTACAGAAGCCCGCCAAATATGTGAAGTCATGTGGAACCTTTTTCAGAGTCCCCAGTTGGCAGTTGGACGTCAGGCAGAGCAGCGGCCATTTTATGCTCTGCCTAAAACTGGAACTCACGCGCACTATGTTATGTCTGGGTTGGGGATTTACTGAATAAAGAACATTAAAAGAAAATCAAAGTCTTGTGTTTATTACCTAAAAACTAACAATGACACAGGGCTTCTGATAACGAGAAATCCCCATAGAAGACCAGACAGGAATCCCCAAGTCAACACCAGACGCTAGACCAGACCAAGATGTTAGAAGATAGAACCAAAGCCGGTCAGAAGAGAAGACGACTAGAAGTAAGAAGTAAGAAAAGGGTATACAACATTATATAATGATTGGTACCGTGAAAACCCCAGTATATAACATCTGTTCACAAATTATATTTAAATGACGATAAAATAATAAGACACAGTTTAGGCAGAAAATACAGAGAAATGATAAAAACAAAACATGTATTTATAAAATAACAAATAAATTAATTCGGAGAATAAATTCGAAATAATCAACAAATATGTGAATGTTCAAAAGAATGTGCAAAAATGACTATTACGGCTTTCTGCGTGGCGTTTAAAAAAAAAACACCACGAGACGCGTGTTTATAAGATAAAAAAAAATAACGACATAAAAAAAAAAATGCGTCCATTTCTGGAATTCGTCTCTGAAGATAAAGTTATACTTTGAAATCGATAAGACAAAAAATAACATTTTTTGTTTTTATTTTTTATGTGCATTGTAATTGCTTTCAAATTATTAATGTGTATATATGATTTAGAAAGGTTTGCTAAGAAATGTGTAATGTTAAAATGTGAAAGTTTGTGTGTAGAGTTTAGAAAAGTTTTTCAAGAAATGTGAAATGCCACAATGCAAAATGTACAGGTAAGACATCTGTTTTTTCAATTGAGAAGAACTTGTTGCCATCGGCCGTGTGTGTTATCTGGCAGGGAGATAGAATCTGAGCGTATGTTGATTTCTTTCTCTGTTTTTATGATTCCAAATAAGATCAGATGATAATTAATTTTTTTAAAAGCAATCCCGATCGGCCAATCGAATTTTGACAAATGTATAAAACATATACTGTAGGAAGCGTGTGGTGTAATGGTTAAAGTCATGGAAAATGGACTCGTCGCCCCGAGTTCAAATCCTGGACGTGGTAATTGCATTTCACTTAGCGCTAATACCCTTGGGAAAGGTATGAATCTTTACTCTCCCTCCAGCTATGGATGAATAGTAGGGAAGACTGGGTTCTTTAACCATGGCTAGGTAACCAGTCTAGGAGAAGGAAAACTCTGAATTCAAACCTGTTGAACTCCGCTTAAGAAATTGACCTTGTGTCGTATCCTGCTCGTGCAGTAGTAAATATATATATAACATTTGTTTTAGTCTCTTTTCCTTAAGTTTGGGAAAATAAATGTTTTTAATGTGTGTTTTTCCTTATTTGGATGTAAAATATAGGATTTTACTCAGTGAATTCTCTTTCAAAGGATTTGCTCTTTTTCTAAAAGTCATGTTATATACAGTATTGCCAATAAATAACCACCCTGTACGTATAATGGTTATCATCATAGGAAATAGACACTTATAGACTCGCCGATAACCATGTGACCAACCTATTGGCCAACCACTGGCAGTACTCTGCTGCTGATATTGTTATTTATACCGGCTGTTCTGGTCATACCTACGCATATTGCTTTGAACCTTCGTGGATGACAGAACATAGAATTATATCACTGGACCTTTGACATTACGTAGGATTCCATAACTCAGGACTTATTCACTTACCAAAGGATTCTATAGCTCAGGACTTACTTACTTACTTTAAGTCCTTTACAACTGGCCAAGGATGGCGGTTAGAAACTTAACAATTTCACACAGCATTAATATCCTTGGGAAACGTATGTATCCCTGCAGCTCTGAATAAATAGTAGGGCAATTTGCTCTCTTTAAGTTTGGCATGGCAACCAATGTAGGAAAAGGAAAACTCTGAATTCAAAACCAGTTGTCCGAATGTATCTGGGGACCACCTCTGGACACCAATCCCTGTGAAACCTCACATATGAAGGTGTAGAGCTGGCTTCCCCACATCAGATGAATGCCATCACACACACACACACACACACACACATGAATTCAGATTTGGAATTACAGCAAACAAAAAGAAAAGTAGTATTATCTGCGTTATTCGGACTATTATCCCCATCTTCATTGTTATTTGTACAATGTTTCGGCTGATATGCCCTCCAGCCTTCTTCAGGTATTTCTTGTCGGACTCGAGAACCTTCTCGGACTCGGGAACCTTCTCAGACTGGGGAACCTTCTCGGACTGGGGAACCTTCTTTTCGAACTCGGGAACTTTCTTGTCGTAATCGGGAGCCATCACGGAACTTTGAACCTAACCCTTTATTTATTCCACAAAGTTCCCGAGTTCGAAAAGAAGGCTCCCGAGTCCAAGAAGGTTCCCGAGTCCGAGAAGGTTCCCGAGTCCGACAAGAAATACCCGAAGAAGGCGGGAGGGCATATCGTCTGAAACATTGTACAAATAACAATGAAGATGGGGACAATAGTCCGAATAACGCAGATAATACTAATCTTCAAGACTCATCTCAAACATTCAGAGAAAAAGAAAAGTATATGGCAAGTTCCCAAACTTGCATCTCTGTCTTCCAAATATTATTCTTGTCTATGTTCAGAGCAAGTGAGGAAATAAACTTAGAAGGCATGTTGACAATCGTATGCTCCGAATGTAAATACAAATAAAGGAACATCAACAAAAGGGAGAATCAATTTATCAGATCATTTTGTTAATCACAGACAAGTATAATACTTAGAAGAAAGAGATGTAAATTTGGAAACTTTTGCTACTTGTAGAATAATCATACTAAGTCCAATTACCGTTGAATTGGCAAGACAAGACAGCAAGTAGTCGTAACCCAATACGATTCTGGTTTGCTGCAAAGACTACTGCAAAATGGCAGGATTTATGGAGCCTCAGAGGATCCTACAAACCAAGCAGCCAATCAGGACTCAGGGAATGGAATCACCCAAATGCATGAGTGGTCTGTTCTGAATTCCCATAAGTACCAGTTGTCTTGACACATTCCAAAGAGCTTCTCAAATTACTCATCTATACTCGCCAGATCACAGCTGGGCAATTCCACGTCAAATCATCCAGAAAAAAGTAAAATTGTCACCCACCCCAACTTCAATTTTTCTGAAATTTTGTACAAGTGTAGACTATGTAAACATTAGACAGTGCCCAAAATTTGAGCTTCCAATTCTAAAAAAAAACAAACTTTGTCATAGATGCAGTGCCACATCGGGATATTGATCTTGTTATGCAAAAATCAAAAATGCCGAGGGGATCGACGCAATTTTTGTTCTTTCCCATGAGTTTCGGCTTGTGGGTGGGCCCACGTTAAAACGAGGCCTTGCGCCCAGTCCATACAAGTGGGTTATGCAACAAATACACTCTGAAGCAATAACGCGAATCTGTTTCAATCGAACATAATGAAAAGATGGAAAAAAGAAAAAAAGGTGGGTGTGTGTGTGTGTGTGTGAGAGAGAGAGAGAGAGAGAGAGAAGATTGTTATACTTTTTACATATTGAACTATTTTGCAATAACACTTAAGTAAACATCAAGCGTTGTAATAATTCAATTATCATACTGTGGTATATCTACAGGTCCTGCTAATCAATATAGAACTAATTCAGATGGGGGTAGATTTGATTTTAACGATGCTGAGTAATCAATCATTCATAGCCTTGTTTATCATAGAGAATATATGCTCTCTCTCTCTCTCTCTCTCTCTCTCTCTCTCTCTCTCTCTCTTTATAAACTCACACATACAAGTATAAATCTTAAAAGAAATCCATTAACAAGAAGAAATAACAGTAATTTTGGTCTTTATTTCCTATTTTAACCGAATAGTTAAATTAGGAAAAATTACTTTTACTTACCATTCTAAATGTTCTCTTTTCAGAGTGATGAGTTCTAAAAATGGACATTGGGTTGAGGATCTTTTCCCACCAACATTCCAATATTCAGCTGAAAATTTCAATCTCAAGGATGAAAAACATGGCAGCCTAAAGAGTCAACAAAATCGGGTGCTGTTAACAGCTGAAAATATCCAAAACATTTACCAACGTGTCAGCAGCCTGGCCGTAGCTGAAACAAATAATGTTGTTGTACGAGAACAAACGGAACAATCGCAGCAAGGTAATTAAATGCACTGGCTATTGATTTTTTTTTATATTTTAAGTGCATCATCTTTTTCTTTTTTAATTTTCAGCCATTTTGATATTAATAAAATAAAAGTGGTTAAATCGAACTTAATGGACCTAAATTCCACCATCATATGTCACCCCGCTGAAAGAAAAAAAAAAATCAGGGAATTAACCGAATTTAATGAAATTTTCAATATTGATATATTAATGAATAAAAGATATAATGCAACAGTTATTTTGTTTAAAAATTTGGTAATTTATGAGGAAGTCCGTCCTGGTCTCCTACCTCAAAAATTGCTACCCGGTGACTATCAAAATAACAACCCCAGCTCGTCGTAATTCTTGTTTATTTATTGTAATTTGTCGTAATTCTTTTTTAGATATGAAGATGGATATATAGTTTTGAATAGACTGAGATAGATAGATAGATAGATAAACAAACAAAATAATATAGATAGATACAAACAAATGGAGATAGATAGATATTTTCGGCAAGTAAATGTATTTGGTGGGGGGGGGTAGCTTCTTTTTTTTGTAATTCTTGTTTATTTAAACTAAAAACAAAACATTAAACAAACATGAATAAAAAAAATTTAGTATTTAAAGTAATATAGATAAATATGAACAAATTGAGATAGAAGATAAATAGATAGATAGATATGAAGATGGATAGTTTTGAATAGACGGAGCTGGGTCGTTATTTTAATAGTCACCAGGTAGCAATTTTTGAGGCAGGAGACCGGGACACACTTCCTCATAAATTACCAAAATTTTTACATATTTTCAGGTCAGTTAACTTTGAACCACATATCTTTGAGGCATAACACAGATTCTCAAAGATACATGGTTCAAAGTTAACTGACCAGAAAAAATATAAATGTTTTTAAATTTTTTTTATTCGTTAATATATCAACACTGAAAATTTCATTAAATTCGGTTAATTCCCTGATTTTTGGTATTTTTTTTCTTTCTGTGGGGTGACATACAATGGTGGAATTTAGGTCTGTTAAGTTAGATTTAACCATAAAGGTATTTCTCTGCCATTTGCATAACCTGAAGAAGATGGTTGCTGTAAGCATCTACAATTTTTTTCTTTCCTGGTAGCATAAAAACTACATCCTACAGACTCCTTTAGAAGTATAGAGTCACAGAGTCCAGACTGCTTGCCGCCCTGTCACCTGGGGCAGAAGAATACACTGACTGCACCTCTACAGAGGGGTAAACCTCCTTAATGGGGCACCTGTTGGCCATGGGTAGTGACTCGTGATGCTTGACAGATTCTTGGTGGCTGAGCAGTCCATGACATGCAACACTCCACTTTGGGGGTCCAGTGTGCTTCGGCCACTGGACCAGTAAAGTACAATTAATAGCGTCAATCCCAGGGGGCTTTCCCCCCAGGCAATACTTGCCCCCTTAGGGTTGGGTTTATTGCCCCAGTGCCTGAGGCGCCCTCCTTGAAGGGGAATGCCGACGGGATCGACGCAATTTTTGTTCTTTCCCACCCATGAGCTTCAGCTTGTGGGTGGGCCCACATTAAAACGAGGCCTTGTGCCCAGTCCATACAAGTGGGGTATGAGACAAATATTCCTCCACTTTGGCCCTTTACTTAGGCTAGACAAGTGGGCGGAGAGGCCCCTCCAATCAACCGGCTGGTCATGTTAAGCCTTAGTACTTATGTAGCCCCTGCCCACGCTGGGGGTCCAGTGGCTTCGGCCCTGGATCTTTACGAGTTAATAGCGTCAATCCCAGGGGACCATCCCCCCAGGCAACACCTGCCCCCTTGATTTAAAGGGGCAGGGCTGGATTTATTGCCCAGTGCCTGAGGCGCCCCCCTTGAGGGGGGAATGCCAACGGGATCGACGCAATTTTTCACCCGCCACCCTATGAGCTTCGGTTTGTGGGTGGTCCCACGTTAATAGGGCCTAGTGCCTGACCCGTACAAGTGGGGTACGTGGAAAATATCATGTTAAGCCTTAGTACCTATATGATTGTTCCAACCCCTTTGCTATTATGGCATGCCCCCAACCCTTTTTATCATATATATATTTACCAAACCCCTCCGCACGAGCAGGATGTGACACAAGGTCAATTTCTTAAGCGGAGTTCAATAGGTTTGAATTCAGAGTTTTCCTTCTCCTAGACTGGTTACCTAGCCATGGTTAAAGAGCCCAGTCTGCCCTACTATTTACCCATAGCTGGAGGAGAGTAGGATTCATACCTTTCCCAAAGGTATTAGCGCAAAGTGAAATGCAATTACCACATCCAGGATTTGAACTCGGGGCGACGAGTCCATTTCCCATGACTTTAACCATTACACCACACGCTTCCCTTTTTCATCATATATGTGCTATGGTTGAGTGTCTTAGTGTCCTGAGTATGACATTAAACTCTAAGGATGAAGTTCCAATTCTGGAGTTCTGGGGTATGTGGAGCATCCCTTCATCACCATTACTCCCAAATCCACTCTGACCCGGAGTGGTAGTATTTGTTAGGGCCCCATCTATGGGTTAAATGGAAAAAAATGAATTTGAAAAAATTTGAGTTTAAAAAGAAAATTTTCAATACCCATCAAGAATGAATAAAACAAAATGTCTTCACCATAAAATAACCAACAAGGGTTGACATGCCATAAAATCCAACCAACCATCAAGAATGAATAAAACAAAATGTCTTCGGCATAAAATAACCCAACAAGGGTTGACATGCCATAAAATCCAACCAAACAACCAAGAATGAATAAAACAAAATGTCTTCAGCATAAAATAACCCAACAAGGGTTGACATGCCATAAAATCCAACCAACCAACCAAGAATGAATAAAACAAAATGTCTTCAGCATAAAATAACCCAACAGGGGTTGATGTGCCATACAATTCAACCAAACAACCAACCAACAAAACCAACCAACAAGACATGTTGCACACCAGGATATGATTTCAAGATAATTTTTTAAGCAGAGTTTAACAAGTTTGAATTCAGAATTTTCCTTCTTCTATACTGGTTGCCATTGTTAAGTATCTGGCGCCATCCTTAGTTCCAGATGTAGTGAATAAGTAAGCAAGCCAATAAGTATCCTGTGTTATAGTATTCTTTGTAAGTCGACGTCCAAGATGGTCCGAGTGTCAATGACATAAGTTTAGAATCAGGCCTCTATTAATACAGCAGAAGCAGCAGCAGCAGTGCCAGTGATTGGACAATAGTGATTAGGCAACGAGTCTATAAGTAGAAGTGACCATTTGCCCCATGCCTTATATCAGAAAATCCAACAGCCATACAAAGGTTAAAGAGCCCAGTCTGCTCTACTATTTACCTATAGCTGGGGGGAGAATAGTTAGATAGTTACCAAAAGGTATTAGGATTATATAGAATGCAAATCGCCTCATCCAGGATTTGAACTTGTGTCACTGTGTCCATTTTGTCGGTAATTATGAACTTTTGTTTAGTAAATTAGGGTGTCCCAGAAAAAACAGAACCCACAAATTTTGTAATGAAACTGTTCATTTTAACTAAGGGAGTTTAGGGTTAGGGTTAGGGTTGGGTTTTGGGTTAGGGTTGGGGTTTAGGGTTTAGGATTAGTTTAATAGGACAATAAATAAGCGGAATTTAATAGGTTCGAATTCAGTGTTTCTTCTCTGCGAACGGTTGCCATACAAAGGTTAAAGTGCTCAGTCTGCTCTACTAATTTACCCATAGCTGCAGGAGAATAGTTACGATGATACCCTTCCAAATGTGTTAGTGGTATCGGTTGAGTGTGTATAAATTCATATACTCCTCATTCCAGGATCCTGAATTTGTGTCCACTGGTCCATTTTCTATGATCTCTCTCTTNAAGTTTCTGCATAAGAAATGATTCCCCAACGAACCCCTAATAGAAGACAGACGAGATCTTAGAGAAGAAAGCCGGCGCAGAAGACGTAGACACAGAGAAGAAGTAAGAGGTATATAACATATAGATATATAGTGCCGGTAAAAGAGGTATGCAACAGTATACCACTATTAGTACCATTCAAGGAAAAGGCGCTACGTTACAGTAGAATGTGACACAAGATCACAAAGTACGGGGCATCACCAAGGATCGAATTTGCTATTTCAGTAGTAATAGATCTGCGAGACTAACCGCAATGGGACACCCTGCACAGAGGTAGTAAAAATTTTTTATCTCTGTCCCATAATAGTTTGTACATTTACTGGTAATTATTTTATACACTAAATGTAAACAGATTATTTGTGGGTCAGAGTAGTATTATTTTTTTTTTTACTAATTTCTGCAGTTTCTTGTAATATCTTCTATTTTTGTGTAGGTATGCCACAGGTAGAATTGACACAAGATCACAAGCTACGGAGCATTCCACCCGACGGATCGACATTTGCTATTCAGTAGTGAATGGATTGCGAGACTAGGCTTTGCTACCGCAATGGGACACCCTGGCACAGAAGTAGTGAAAAAATCTTTATCTCTTCCCATAAATACGTTTGTACATTTACATGTATATATTTTAGTACGACCTAAATGTAAACAATTATATGTGGGTCAAGACGGAGTATTACTTTTCTTTTTTTTTTCTCTTTTTTTTTTGCTATTTCGTAATTCGGCGTAATATTGGTGCATTCAAATTGCATTTTAACGATATGAATTTCATGGTAGCACTTTTTTATTTGCTTTCATTTGCTGTCCAGAAGTGCAGCACCTCCCCCCCCAACAAATATTCTATCTTGGTAATTTCCTACACACAAGTAATGCTTATCTCTCTGTAGGTTCTTTTATGTCATGTCTAATCATCATCGCCCCCTCTCAACCACCAACCACACCACCACCATCAATACACCCCATCATCACCCCATCATCATCATCATCATCACAATCACTACCCCTATATTCATTCATCACCCCATCGTCAGCATCAGCATCATCATCATCATCTTCATCACAATCACTACCCTATATCATCATCACCCCATCAGCAGCATCAGCATCATCATCATCATCAATCATCACAATCACTACCCCTATATCATCATAACCCCATCGTCAGCGTCAGCATCAGTCATCATCACTCTTCATCACAATCACTACGCCTATATCATCATAACCCCATCGTCGTCATTCATCATCATCATCATCATTCAATCACAATCACTACCCCTATATCATCATTAGCATCATCATATGTACCGAAGGTTTTCTATATTTTAGATTACATGCAACAGGATAAAGTTTCACAGCCTGACATTGCCAAATGTGTGTGTGTGTGTGTGTACATGTTGTGTACATGTGTGTTTGTGTGTGTGTATGTACGTGTGTGTTTGTGTATTACATGTGTATATACGCGTGTGTGTACATGTCTGTGTGTGTGTGTTGTGTGTGTGTGTGTGTTTGTGGTGTGCATTGCATACGTGCACGTCATTGCGGAGGTAAGCAAAGATACAAATGCAGGGTGTTTAAGGATAAAAGGTAGAATTTACGAGCACTTAAAATTTCTATACTGCAATATAAGACATTCGGCAATACTGATTCAGTATTTAGCAGGCTGAAATCATTGTATCATGTGCTAACCAATCAAACATCCATTCCTTTGTATCATATTAGAAATATTCTTTCAAAATTGTGTGTGTGTACGTGCCACATCCTAAAGTCAGTATCAGCCAGATAGTGAAGGAGTCTATCTCCATTTTACTTGCACTAGACCAAGGAGATGTTTTTTAGTGTCTGAGTTGGAGTTACCACATCTACCATCAGCTCCTCACTTTACCGCACAGATCCCTGTGCTACTCATACGCTGAGTTGGCGAGGTCTGTATCGGAGCAGGAACCCTGTCAAGTACTTAAAAATTTCTATGCCGCAATATAAGACATTTGGCAATACTGTATTCAGTATTTAGCAGCTGAAATCATTGTATCATTGATGCTAACCTCAATCAAACATCATTCCTTTGTATCATGTTAGAAATATTGTCTTTCAAGTTGTGTGTGGCTACTGTGTGTGTTACGTGCCACATCCTAAAGTCAGTATCAGCCAGACAGTGAAAGGAGTCTATTTCTCCATTTTACTTTGCACTAGACCAAGGGAGATTGTTTTTTAGGGTCTGAGATTGGAGTACACATCTACCATTCAGCTCCTCATTTTACCGCACAGATCCCTGGCTACTCATACGCTGAGTTGGCGAGTCTGGTATCAGAGCAGGAACCTTTGATACCCTGTCAAGTACTTAAAATTTCTATTGCCCGCAAATATAAGACATTTGTGCAATACTGATTCCAGTATTTAGCAGCTGAAAATTCATTGATCATGTTGCTAACCTCAATCAAACATCCATTCCTTTGTATCAATGTTGCTATATTGTCTTTCAAGTGGTGTGGTGTGTGTGCGTGCATGTAATTACGGAGGTAAATTAAAGTAAAGTCACATCCTACGATGTTGGAACTTTTCCACTTTGGATGTCGCTGGACTGAAAATCATCCTTTCTAATAGGACCGCTTCAATCTTTGGTGTTTAATTCGATTGGACTCAAATTCTTCCACAGACAGGTTGATGGTGGGTCTTCCAGCAAAGTCTCTCTCTCTCTCTCCTATATATATAATATATATATAGAGAGAGAGAGAGAGAGAGAGGAGAGAGAGAGAGAGATACAATATGAAAATGGATATCAATAGATATGAACAATCTGAAATAGGTAGATAGATAAACAGAGGTAGATTGATATGAATAACTGATTATATATATATATATTATATATATATATATATATATATATATATTATGGATAGATGTATAAGATGGCTACAGGACAGACCACTAGGAGACGTAGATTCCTATGCGCTTCCAAGGGTTTCTTCTGAAAGGAGATTGTTTTTTAGTGTTTGAGTTGGAGTGCCACACCTACCATCAGCTCCTCACTTTACCGCACAGATCCCTGTGCTACTCATACACTGAGTTGCAAGGTCTGGTATCGGAAGCAGGAACCTTGTTGATACCCTGTTAAGTACTCTACCGACTGAGCTAAAAGCAAGGTAAAAACTCAGAGGTGTTTCATATAAGACTTAACTCTAAAGATAAAAGGATCAAATCTTGATCACTGAACATTTTAGTCAGGTGTTTCATATAAGATGAACTCTAAAGATAAAAGGATCAAATCTAGATCACTGAACATTTTAGCTCAGGGTGTTTCATATAAGATGTAACTCTAAAGATAAAAGGATCAAAATCTATGATCACTGAAACATTTTAGCTCAGGGTGTTTCATATAACTCTTAAAGATAAAAGGATCAAATTATATGATCACTGAACATTTTTAGCTCAGGGTGTTTCATATAACTCTAAAGAAAAAGGATCAAATTTATGATCACTGAACATTTTAGCTCAGGGTGTTTCATATAACTCTAAAGATAAAAGGATCAAATTTATGATCACTGAACATTTTAGCTCAGGGTGTTTCATATAACTCTAAAGATAAAAAAGGATCAAATTTATGATCACTGAACATTTTAGCTCAGGGTGTTTCATATAACTCTAAAGATAAAAGGATCAAATTATGATCACTTAACATTAGCTCAGGGTGTTTCATATAAGATGTAACTCTAAAGATAAAAGGATCAAATTTAGGATCACTGAACATTTTAGGCTATATGTAATATGAAGAGATTAAAAAAACTCTGAATTTAAACCTACTAAACTTTGCTTAAAAATTGACCTTGTGTCACATCCTGCTCGTATAGAGGGTTGGGGTAAATACGTATATGTAATATCAGACATGTGACAATACTGTATTCAGTATTTAGCAGCTAAAATGATTGCAATCAATAATCAACCCCCAATCAGGGATGCATTCTTTTGTGTCATCTTAGCTATGTTGTCTTCCAAAAATATGTTTGTGTATGTGCACTTGCACATGCCACATAATTACGAAGTCAGCAAGATAAAAACTTAGGGTGTTTCATAAAAGATGCAACTCTAAGGCACTTAACTATATGTAATATCGTACACATGGGCAATAATGTAGTCAGATTTAGCAGCAGCAAAATCATTGTATCATGTGCTTACCTCAATCAAGCATCCATTCCTTTGTGTCATTAATCTATATATGTCTTTCACGTTGTGTGTGTGTGCGTGCATGTAATTACAGAGGTCATCATCATCATATCACGCTGTTGGTACGGATATCCATGACATCTCTCTCCATCCGTCCCTATCGTTCATCATCTCGGGAGGTCCTCTATGCAGCATCCTGTATCCGCACAGTACGTCTTTGCTGTCGGCCCACACTGGCATGTTCCATGTGCTGGCTTCCACAGGAGAAACGTTGCTTATGAGTTTGTCCTTGCTTCTCCAGTAGTGTCCCGCCATGTCTTGTCCGTCTTATCGGATGTTTGGGTGAATGTGGCAGGTGACCGTACAGCTGTTTTCTCGTAGGGTGTTGTTTTCCACGTCTTGTTCAAAATCACCCGCAGCATTCTTATGCAGCTCCTGTCTAGTTTATTCTATAGTCGCTTAGTTAGGGTCCAGGTGGTGCAGCCATACAGCAGGACTGACACGGCACAATGGCCTGGAAGAACTATCTCTTTAACTTGTCTGTGAGATTGAATCTCCATATGATTGTTAATTTATTTATTGCAGCCATGCTTTTCCATATGTGCATTAACGTTGTTTTCTGTGGAGGCAGAGTTGCTGCCTAAGTATCTAAATTGTTCTACAGAGTTAAGGAGTTTGCCATCGATGGTTGAGATGTCGCCAAAACTCAGGGTGTTTCATATAAGACAACAACTCTAAAGATAGAAGGGTAGAATTTTACGATCACTTAAAATGTTATGTTATAGTGTAATATCAAGAGATGGAAAAACTCTGAATTTAAACATTACTAAACTTTGCTTAAAATTGACCTTGTGTCACATCCTGCTCGTACAGAGGGGTTGGGTAAATACATATATGTAATATCAAACGTGTGAAAATACTGTATTTCAGTATTTAGCAGCTAAAATATTGCATCATATGTCAACCCCATTCTTCTTGTGTCATGTTAACTATGTGGTCTTCCAAAAATGTGTGTGTGTGTGTGTTTGTGTCTGTGTGTCTGTGTGCTGTGTGTGTCGTTGTGTTCTGTGTGTCTGTGTGTCTGTGTGCTTTGTCTGTGTGTGTGTGTGTGTGTGTCTGTGTGTGTTGTGTGTGTCTGCTGTGTGTGTGTTCTGTGTCTGTGTGTGTTGGTGTGTGTGTGTGGTCGCTGTGTGTGGTGTCGTGTGTATGTGTGTGTGTGTGTGTATGTGTGTGTGTGTGTGTGGTATGGTGTGTGTCTGTGTGTGTGTGTGTGTGTGTGTCTGTGGTGTGTGTGTGTGTGTTGTGTATGTGTGTGTCTGTGTGTGTGTGTATGTGTGTGTCTGTGTGTGTTGTGTGTATGTGCTGTGTGTGTATTGTGTGTCTGTGTATGTGTGTGTGTCTGTGTATGTGTGTGTGTTGTGTGTCTGTGTGTGTGTGTGTGTGTGTGTGTATGTATGTGTCTGTGTGTGTGTGATGTTGGTGTCTGTGTCTGTGTGTGTGCACTTACACATAATGTCGGAAGTCAGCAAGGTAAAAATTAATTTATTTTTATTTTATTTTTTATTTTAACACAGAATACGCATTTTTTAAAATTTCCAGCATCGAACACTAGCGTGTCGTTTGTACCTCCTATCTAACGGTTATTTACTCCGTCTTTCCTTCATAGGTTGCTCTTGATGAAGACCGCTCTATTAACATGGTCGAAAACAGATTCTTATATATTATATTATAGGAAGTTGAAAGGAATTGAACTCGAATCGACGAGTCCATTTCCACAACTCTAACCACTAGCCCACGCGCTTCCATATATATATATATATATATATATATATATATATATAATATATGGAGGCGCGTGGCTAGTGGTTAGAGTCGTGGAAAATGGACTCGTCGATTCGAGTTCAATTCCTAGACGAAGGTGTTGCATTTCACATAGCGCTAATACCCTTGGAAAGGTACGAATCCATATATTCTCCCTCAGCTATGGGTAAATAGTAGGGCAGATTGGGCCCTTCAGCCTTCGGTAGGTAACCAGTCTAGGAGAGGGATAAACCCGAATTCAAATTCCTGAGGTCGGTCGTTGATTGTGTTTGTGCAACCTTTGATGCACCAATTCTTTCCTATCGACTGTGCCAAAAAGTGTGGATGGTCCAACACAAGACCTTCACCACTATAAACAAATCCCTGTGTGGAGTTCATTGTGTGTATGAACCCTCATACGTCGATAATTGACGGGAGAGTCCATTTAAAAAAAAAAAAAAATTTTATATATATATATATATATATATATATATTATATATATATATATAAAAATGTTGTTCTGGTTCCAATGGGAGAAAATTCAATATTTTATAAAAAAGGAAGGTCCGCAAAATGTATTTTGTTCTCAGAAAAAATTTTTTAATTCTTTTGTTTTACATATGCATTTTTCTTTCTGTTCTTTCTGTGTCTTGTGGGTGGATTTTTCACAGAATTTTCTGGAATAAAGATATCTTCCCTTTCTATGAATTCCTTGTATATTTTAGCAGTTTCCTTGCTTTTGATAGCATTAAAAAATGCTATTTTCCTTCGTTTAGGAGGTTTCTCCACATTTGAGGTTGTATTTTCTTGTTCTGTAGGCTTCCTGCTCTATGTAGATGTTTCTGTATATTTCGTAGGTATCCATAGTGGGTTTCCAGTACTTGATCAAGGTTTCTGCATTTCTTTGTTGTTCGTTTTCTCTTGTTGGGATGTCCGATGGTCCATGAGGGTGTCTATTTTTTATTTAGTTTTTGTGTTTTTCGTTTGTTTTCTGAAAGGGTTTTGAGTATTTCCTCCATCTGTTTGTCCTTTTGCGGCATTCTCTCATTGTATTGAGTATATATAAAAAATGTTGTCTGGTTCCGACACGAGGAAAATTCAATATTTTATAAAAAAAAAAATATATATATATACATATATACATATGGAGGTGTGATGTGCACTGGTTACCATCATAGGAAATGGACATATGGTGAGATGAGTTCAAATCTACCCATGGTAAAAGGTTGGGTAAATATTTACACACTTAAGAGCATCTCATTATAGTTTAATAGATAACGCTAGTCTCGCAGATCCATTACTATTGAATAACAAGTTTGATCCTTACTGGATGCACCATATTTGCGACCTTGTGTCTTATCCTACCTGTGGCGAAAATTAGAATCCTTCATTTTTTTCTAAAGAGTTGCATCAATATCATCTTGAACCACTGTTACCATGTGAACCAAAACAAGTTCACATATGCATTCTTGTATGTTATACCAAACCCTCCAATGAGCAGGATGTGACACAAGGTCAATTTTTAAGTGGAATTTAACAGGTTTGAATTCAGAGATTTCCTTTTAGTAAATAACTTTTTTTTGTTGTTACACTTCATATACATATATACAAAACATAATGAGGATTCTAGTGATAGATAGATAGATAGATAAGTTACTAATTTGGCCTTGTAGTGATTGTCTGCCCCTGTTGGGATGGACATGAGAACAAAAGGGTTATCTTCCCTTGCTGCCAGGTTTTCACCCATAGTGGCGACTTTATCACTCTCTTTCTCTCGGTCCGGCAGCCACTGTACATGGGTTAGGCGTTTAGTGCCTCTGCCCCTTAAGTGGGGTTTCTCCCCCAGCAAAACTATCAGTAAGTGACTAACTTCTACATGTAACTCTGATTCACTTCTTTAGGACTTAGTTCCACATCCTTTGTATATTTATGTATCTGTTTCTATGTCTATATTTGTACCTTGTCATGTATGTATTTTCTCCACATGCTCACAAAATAAAGTCTATCTTTGTATATATAGTAGGGTGTTATGAGAATGTGTTCAATTAATATTAGGAATAGGAATAAAAATATGACACAGTTTAAGTAGAAAATACGGAGAAGAAATGATAAAACAAATGCATATTGATTTATAAAATAACAAATAAATTTATTCTCTGAATTAAATTTTGCAATAATCAACAAATGTGAATGTACAAAAGAGATAGAATGTGATATATAGATGTGGAAATGTTTTCTAAAAATGTGTAATGTAAAATGTAAAAGTTTGTATGTTAAGTTTGGAAAAGTTCGTTTAGATTTGAACAGAAATGAGACTAAAGTTTGTATATATGACCTGCTGAAATGGATTCCTGATGTTGACTGCGGTGGTACGATTGAATGTAATAGTAGTAATTGTGTTGAGGTGGTGGAATTGTTGGGTCTGACACCTGTTTCTTGGTTGGGTTCTATCTGGCAGCGAGACGAGATCTGTGTGTTTGTTTGTTGTCATCGGGTGTGTCCGGTTGAGTGTGAGGTGAAGTCTGTCTGTATTTGTTGATTTCTCCTCCGTCTTTTATAATTAGAAGATGGATCGAAAAGTAATTATTTTTTTTGCGCAAACGCACGACGGTAGTAGTGAGCAATGCTAACCTAGCAATCGATTTTGATTTTTTGTGTAAACATTTGTTTTAATCACATTTCCTTAAATTTAGGAAACGATTTGTGTTCGTGTGTTTGCTTTAATCACTTTTCCTTAAGTTTGGGAAAAGGATTGTGTTGTGCGTTTGCTTGAATTTCTTTTCCTTAAGTTTGGAAAGAGAAATGTGTATTTATTTAAAAATATAGAATTGTATTCTATATATATAACTTCTTTGTCGGATTAATTCATGTACGCATATGTACCCACGTTGGAAGGTTACTTTAAACCTTCTAACATATTATAAGAACATTCTTGTGGTGGCAGAAATAAAATGACGAAAATAAGAAGTCTGCACATAGGATCAGCGTAGGTAGAAAGAAAAAGATAGAAATATTAAAAATAATTTTCAACCAATCAGAAGCATTCGCGCCTAAAAAAAAAAGAAGTATTTCAAAAGACTGATTTCGATCCTAGGGAGTCCTATAAAAAGTCCAGAAGACAAACTTATGTCACTCGACTCCGAAATATTTGCCTACCGCTGAAGGTATTACAAGATCTATCTTTCTCTCTCTACTTCACTGCTGATATATAGAGCATTACCCTCTCTCTTTTTCTATTGGACATAACTCAACACTTTCTTTTTCTAATTACATGAACTTTTAAAAAAGCATATTCTGCAGGACTTGGATCAGTATTTTTGACTACTGTAATCTATTTGTTTTAATACACATATTACTTGTTGAATTTATGAGTTATTTGTTTCTCAGTCGGTAGAGCACTCAGCTAGAAACCACAAGGTTCCTAGTTCGATAACAGTCCTCGCCAACTCAGCGTATGAGTAGCACAGGGATCTGTGCGGTAAAGTAAGGAGCCGGTGGTAGGTGTGGCGCTCCACTTCAGACGCCAAAACAATCTCCTTGGTTTAGTGCTATTGAAAAGGAGATAGACTCCCTCGCTGATTGGCTGATACTGACGTTAGGCCGCCCCGTCGACTTTACTACTACTACATGTGACCTTATGGTGTGTTTGTTGTAATTACCAATATATATATATTTTTGTATATATATATATATATATATATATATATATATAGGGCTGGGTTAGCTCTGTCGGTAGAGCGTTCGGCTAGAAACCACAAGGTTCCTAGTTCGATACCGGTCCTCGCCAACTCAGCGTTATGAGTAGCACAGGGGTCTGTGCGGTAAAGTAAGGAGATGATGGTAGGTGTGGCGCTCCACCTCAGATGCAATTACAATCTCCTTGGTCTAGCGCTAGTGAAAAGGGGATAGACTCCCTCGCTGATAGGCTGATACCGACATTAGGCCACCCCGACGACTCTTTTATATATATATATATATATATATATATCAACTCATTACAACCACCAAATATTTATATATATATATATATATATATATATATCAACTCATTACAACCACCAAATTCTCATCTTATAGCCTCATTTGAATCTGTAGCATTAATAATTAATGATATCGCCATGACACTGTTATATAGATTAAATAACACCTGATAATTATATAGATAAAAATCTCACCTGTACAAAACAAAAAGGTTAATATTGATAATAAAGTTGCTCTACAACTTGGGCGGGGGGCTAATATAGTACTTTGTTTTTCAAAAACTTAAAAAATATACATGATTATCTGCCCTTGCTAACAGAGAGTTCTTCTAGACTGGTTTCCATTTAGAAACCAATTATATAAAATGGACACGTGGAAACAAAAATGATTTCTCTGGAACTTTGTCCAAAAATATAATGGTTATGTCTGGCTTGAATTTGGCCAACCCCTTCACCAAGGCAACCACATCCTGAAATTAATAATACCAGAGTTGACTCAGGCCTATTCTG
>CM042174.1:27752354-27789854 GCA_023376005.1 Doryteuthis pealeii | reverse complement strand
AATATCATTCATTGATAAATAAACACTGAAAATTTCATTAAAATCCGATAATTCCCTGATTTTTGATAAATTATTTTCTGTAAGGGGGGCTAAAGTCATTTTGTCAAAAACGCATTTTAGGCTTAGTTTGCCAGTCCCTACATTACACCATACAATGCAACCTTGATCAAGTAGTTTGTATACACACATATAAACAAACCATTTAAAATAAGAAATAACAGTTTCTTATTCTGTGCCAATTTTTTCTATCTGCTGAATAACATGTAGAACAAATATTCCTATTTAGATATTCATGTTTACAGCAACATACAAAACGAAGAATTTCTTTTCATGGCATGTTTCCCTTCTCCCAAAATATTTACACCACCAACCCCTAATTCCAAAGCCCCTTTTTACAAGGCCGTTGTTTATTCAAAAAACACAACTTGCTTCTGAAGTGTGTTCTCTTAACATCCTATACCACCTCATTCCACCTGGCCAGAAGTCACATCCATTTTCCTAATCTACCCCAAATAATAGCCTTTGTTTAAATGTAAATCCTTATAGGAATGGGGATCTGGACTTTGTTTAAATGTAATATTAAACATATTTAGAAGTCTTTAATTTAAGGGAAATAACAGGTAACTTTAAATGAAAAGGACATTTTTAGCCATTTTTTGATAAATCCTTATAGGAATGGGGCTCTGGGCTTTGTTTAAATGTAATATTAAATATATTTAGAAGTCTTTGATTTAAGGGAAATAACAGGTAACTTTAAATGAAAAGGTCATTTTTAGCCATTTTTTGATAAATCCTTATAGGAATGGGGCTCTGGACTTTGTTTAAATGTAATATTAATATATTTAGAAGTCTTTGATTTAAGGGAAATAACAGGTAACTTTAAATGAAAAGGTCATTTTTAGCCATTTTTTGATAAATCCTTATAGGAATGGGGCTCTGGACTTTGTTTAAATGTAATATTAAATATATTTAGAAGTCTTTGATTTAAGGGAAATAACAGGTAACTTTAAATGAAAAGGTCATTTTTAGCCATTTTTTGATAAATCCTTATAGGAATGGGGCTCTGGACTTTGTTTAAATGTAATATTAAACATATTTAGAAGTCTTTAATTTAAGGGAAATAACAGGTAACTTTAAATGAAAAGGCCATTTTTAGCCATTTTTTGATAAATCCTTATAGAAATGGGGCTCTGGACTTTGTTTAAATGTAATTAAACATATTTAGAAGTCTTTGATTTAAGGGAAATAACAGGTAACTTTAATGAAATGGACATTTTTTTTACCCATTTTTGATAAATGGTTATAGGAATCGGGCTGTGGACTGTGTTCTCAACAGGATGTTAAGAGTTTTTAAACATAGGATCGAAAGTTCATAGCCATGTTATGGGTGGATAGTAAAAGAGCTGACCTTTCTACAACCATTTTGATAATTCACTTTACTTGGGTTTCAGCGTTTGCGTTAAGTTATTTTGAGTAACTCTCTACTATCTATTAATGGCTTACAACACAGAGAATGAAATTGTTGAACACTACTTCCCTCCACTTGAAAATTGACCTTGTGCCATTCTTGCTTGTGTGGAGGGGTTGATAAATACATTACTGACCTTAGGGAAAGCTTGAATTGACTTTTTCCCTTATCTATAGGTCAATTATAGAACTCTTTTAGCTTTGGGAAAGGTAATTCATCTTTGATATTTGATAATAGACAGGGCCAGCACATACTACTCTCAAACCCCCTGGGATGAGGCCAAGCCTGCTTAAGTACCACCCCTCACCAGAATGGCACTCCTTTTAACCCGGTTCCGGGATATGAAGATGGGGATGAGTAAAAGGTTAAGATTTTGGATGCAAATTTCTTTTGGAATATTTTTTGTTTGATTATTGTTCAATGGTATTTCAACACTTGTGGACTATTTAATGCCAAATCTTTAACTACTTTATGAAAATTGACATGTAGTAGAGTGGGAAGTTTCATATATTTTCTGTGAATACTACTTTATGAAAATTGATTTGGTTTCTTGGTTTCTTGGTTTCTTTGTTTAATGGCATATCAACCTTCATAAGTTATTTAATACCAAAGCCATCCCTGGAGAAGAACAGGAGTGGTACTATTTAACCCATAGCTGAAGGGAAGGGGGTTTGTACCTTTCCCAAGAGTATTAGTCTGAAAGTGAACATAATAGACAGGACTGGAGTTTGAACTTGCTTACTACAATGTCGCAGACCTGTACATAAGCTACTACATCATGAGGACTCCGCCCCCTTTTTGAAAATTGACATGTAGTAGAGTGGTGGGGGGTATATAATATAGGGAGTGGTGTATCATAGATTAGAAGGGGGCATGAAACCCTAACTCTGGCCCTGATAATGGGCTAGATCAGGGATCACCAAACTTTTTTCATGGTGGACCAGATAATTGAAAAAAAATAACAAGCGCGGGCCACATTATTATTGTGTTCAATACTTGCTAGCCATAACAAAAGCTCTGAGAAAAAGATGTAAAACAAAAATTTATCTTTCCATGTTATATTCATGGATGAGTGGCGTAAGATGCACAAAACCAAATTTAACCAACATACTCATTTTCAAAACATTATCAAAGAACACAACATTCAAATAATAATAATAATAATGAAATTTATTGTGTACAGTGCTCAGGTGCACCACAACTCATCAAAGACTCATGTCAAGTACACAGAATAATGTATTAGTGTCATCATGAACAGTTTACAGTAGTAAAATGCATGTATGTGTGCACGTGTGTGCCTATGTATGTGGAGAGTGGCATCAGGTATAGTGTCGGCGGACCACAGGAAGCATGGAGGCTTTGAAAGATTCAGTGCTTCGGCAGCCTACAACTGACGCGGGCAGTTTATTCCATGTCTCCGCAATTCTGAGCGTGAAAAAATGTTTCCAAAAGTCACATGAGCAGTGCTGTTTTCTGACTTTGTAGGCATGCCCATGTGTGTTGGAAAGATGGAGATCAAAAAGGTGCTCAAGGTTGCTGTTGTTACGATGATTAATGACCTTATGAGCATTTACCAGGTCAGTTGCCAGACGCCGAAGTTTCAGCGAATCCATGCCATCGGCGGGCCTGATAAAATGATGAAAATAGACTGAGATTGAAATGAACAGACAGATAGATAGATAGATAGATAGTAGATAGATAGATAGATAGATAGACAGACAGACAGATAGATAGCTATAAATAGACTGAGATTGAAATTAACAGACATAGATAGATAGATAGACAGATAGACAGACAGACAGATAGATAGCTATAAATAGACTGATTGAAATTAACAGACATAGATAGATAGATAGACAGATAGACAGGCAGATAGATAGCTATAAATAGACTGAGATTGAAATGAACAGACAGATAGATAGATAGACAGATAGATAGACAGACAGACAGATAGATAGACAGACAGACAGACAGACAGACAGATAGATAGCTATAAATAGACTGAGATTGAAATTAACAGACATAGATAGATAGATAGATAGACAGATAGACAGACAGACAGATAGATAGATAGCTATAAATAGACTGAGATTGAAATGAACAGACAGATAGATAGATAGACAGATAGATAGATAGATAGACAGACAGACAGATAGATAGACAGACAGACAGACAGACAGCTATAAATAGACTGAGATTGAAATTAACAGACATAGATAGATAGATAGACAGATAGACAGACAGACAGATAGATAGATAGCTATAAATAGACTGAGATTGAAATGAACAGACAGATAGATAGATAGACAGATAGATAGATAGATAGACAGACAGACAGACAGATAGATAGACAGACAGACAGACAGATAGATAGATAGCTATAAATAGACTGAGATTGAAATGAACAGACATAGATAGATAGACAGACAGACAGACAGATAGATAGATATATATAAATAGACTGAGATTGAAATGAACAGACAGATAGATAGATAGACAGATAGATAGATAGATAGACAGACAGACAGATAGATAGACAGACAGACGGACAGACAGACAGACAGATAGATAGATAGACAGACAGACAGACAGATAGCTATAAATAGACTGAGATTGAAATGAACAGACAGATAGATAGATAGACAGATAGATAGATAGATAGATAGACAGACAGACAGATAGATAGACAGACAGACAGACAGATAGATAGATATATATAAATAGACTGAGATTGAAATGAACAGACATAGATAGATAGATAGACAGACAGACAGACAGACAGATAGCTATAAATAGACAGAGATTGAAATGAACGGACAGTTGCCAGACGCCGAAGTTTCAGCGAATCCATGCCATCGGCGGGCCTGATAAAATGCCTTCATGGGCTGGATGTAGCCCATGGGCCGTAGTTTGGTAACCCCTGGGCTATTGGCGCCATACAACTCAGTCGTATAGGAATGTGTTGCTGGCAGTGGTATATATGAATAAAGAGTTAATCATCAAGTGTTCTAATTTGTCAAATATTTCACAAAAAAGACGACCACATGTGGTAAAATAAAGATGGAGACCAAAATCTTTTACATGAAACTAGCATTAAACATTGAACTAATATGAGACTCTCGATTTTAAATGTTAACATTTATTAACTCTTAACATCCTGTTGAGAATTTTCCAAGTCCAGAGCCCCGTTCCTATAATGATTTATCAAAAAATGGCTAAAAATGGCCTTTTCATTTAAAGTTACCTGTTATTTCCCTTAAATCAAAGACTTCTAAATATGTTTATTACATTTAAATAAAGTCCAGAGCCCTGTTCCTATAAGGATTTAACAAAAAATGGCTAAAAATGGCCTTTTCATTTAAAGTTACCTGTTATTTTCCTTAAATCAAAGACTTCTAGATGTTTAATATTACATTTAAACAAAGGCTATCATTTGGAGCTGATTAGGAAATGTGACTTCTGGCCGGGTGGAATGAGGTGGTATGGGAAATTATTCCAACAAAGTCATGAGATACATTATTAGTTGTCTTATGGGCTTCTCTATGGGTAAGCAAGTTTAAACTCCAATCATGTTATTACATTCACTTTCAGATTAATACCCTTGGGAAAGGTATATTATAAATGGGTAGTGGCTAATATATACTTTTTGGGGGAGGGATCTTATCTCTATAGGGGCTACAGTCAGTGTATTCTAAGCTCTGCTGACAGCGTGGAGGTAGATAGATAGATAGATAGATAGACAGATAGATTGATTGATAGATTGATTGATTGATAGATTGATTGATTGATAGATTGATAATAGATAGATAGATAGATAGATAGATAGATAGCTATAAATAGACTGAGATTGAAATGAACATACATAGATAGATAGATAGACAGACAGACAGATAGATAGATAGATATAAATAGACTGAGATTGAAATGAACAGACAGAGATAGATAGATAGATAGATAGACAGACAGACAGACAGATAGATAGATAGCTATAAATAGACTGAGATTGAAATGAACAGACATAGATAGATAGATAGATAGATAGACAAAAAGATATATATATATATATATATATAAATAGACTGAGATTGAAATGAACAGACATAGATAGATAGATAGACAGATAGATAGATAGATAGCTATAAATAGACTTAGATTGAAATGAACAGACATAGATAGATAGATAGACAGACAGACAGACAGATAACTATAAATAGACTGAGATTGAAATGAACATAGATAGATAGATAGATAGATAGATATAAATAGACTGAGATTGAAATGAACAAACATAGATAGATATATAGATAGATAGATAGATAGATATAAATAGACTGAGATTGAAATGAACAGACATAGATAGATAGATAGATAGATAGACAGATAGACTGACAGATAGATAGACAGACAGACAGACAGACAGCTATAAATAGACTGAGATTGAAATGAACAGACATAGATAGATAGATAGATAGATAGATAGATATAAATAGACTGAGATTGAAATGAACAGACAGATAGATAAATAGTCAGATAGATAGATAGATAGATAGATAAATAGACAGATAGATAGACAGACAGACAGATAGATAGATAGATAGATAGCTATAAATAGACTGAGATTGAAATGAACAGGCATAGATAGATAGATAGACAGACAGACAGACAGACAGCTATAAATAGACTGAGTTTGAAATGAAAAAACATAGATAGATAGATAGACAGACAGACAGACAGACAGACAGATAGATAGCTATAAATAGACTGAGATTGAAATGAACAGACATAGATAGATAGATAGACAGATAGACAGACAGATAGATAGATAGATATAAATAGACTGAGATTGAAATGAACAGACATAGATAGATAGATAGATAGACATACAGACAGACAGACAGATAGATAGCTATAAATAGACTGAGATTGAAATGAACAGACATAGATAGATAGATAGATAGATAGACAGACAGATAGATAGATATATATAAATAGACTGAGATTGAAATGAACAAACATAGATAGATAGATAGATAGATAGATATAAATAGACTGAGACTGTAATGAATAGATATAGATAGATAGATAGATAGATAGATAGATTGCTATAAATAGACTGAGATTGAAATGAACACACATAGATAGATAGATAGATAGATAGATAGATAGATAGATAGATAATCATTACTAGTCTGGCCTCATTTGAATCTGCTAGAAAGTGCTAGATTAATGATATTGCCATGACACAGGTAACTAGGTTAGATAATACCTGATAATTCTATAGATATGAACCTTATTTATAAATCAGTTTAAATTTGATAATAAATAGAAAACGAACATTAAATAAAAATTAGTCATTTATTAGGTTAGTTTAATTTAGGACAAAGCCAGAAATATGGGATAGTTAGTGATAATCAAACTCACTAACAATGGTCTCAGTCTGGTTTACTAACCATTAAAGGTATGAACTTCTATAGACAGATTTGGGAATCTGATCTCTCTGATAAGATAAAGCAAGAATTCTTCCAAGCTTTAGTCTTATCAGTAATGCAATCTGTAATTTTTAGTACTCTGTACATTTTTATGGTCTTGGTACAGATAACTTTAAAAAAACGACCAAAAACCATTGTAGTCAGAAAATGTAAACCTAATCATTGTTTAATATCACAAGAATAAAAAAAAGAAACTGAGAAAATTCCAAATAGTTTTTACACATTAAGTTTCGGATTATTAAAAGCGATTTAGTTATTTCAACTGAGTCAACTTGATTTTATAAGAAAAGGTTGATGACCTGTAGGTTTCTATTACATACATTTACCAACCCCTCTGCAAGAGCAGGATGTGACACAAGAGGACATCGCTTAAGAGTTCTTCCTTGTTTTTCCAGCAATGTCCAGCATGTCTTGTTCGTTTCATTCAGATGGTTTGTGTGATAGGGGGCAAGAAGTGCGTTGATCCTGTTGGCATTCCCACTCAAGGTGGGGGGCACCTCAGGCACTGAGCAATAAACCCATCCCTGCTCCTTTAAAATATCTCCTCTGTCTGTCTGTCTGTCTCTCTCCCTCTATCTCTCTTCCTCTGTTCCCCCCCTCTCTATCTCTCTTCCTCACTCCCCCCTCTCTCTCTCTCTCTCTCTCTCTCTCTGTGTCTCTGTCTCTCTCTTTCTCCCCTCTTCTGCTCTCTCTATCTCCCTCTCTATATCTCCTCTCTCTGTCTCTGTCTGTCTGTCTGTCTGTCTCTCCATAGCCTATACCTGAATTTTCCGGAATCTTATCTATTCTAGCTTTCATGCAACAGATAACACTCAGGAGAAAAGCAAGTATAGACTATGGAGAGAGAGAGAGAGAGAGAGAGAGAGTAGAAGAGGGAGAGAGAGTAAGAGAGAGAGAGAGAGAGAGAGTGATGTAACAGTCAACTACATAATAATTGAATTCAGCTAACTGGCACAGAAGGAATTCAGTGGTTAATATCAATCAAATAGATTAAACATCCAAATTCAGCTAATAACCACTTGTCGGGTTTGTCAAATTTATTGATCCAATCTCATATTATAATAATTGTCAAAAGATCTAATAGATTACTTTACCTGTTCATACAACAGCTGATACGTCTTATATCAACACCTATAATAATTGTAGCAGGTGGGGCCAATCGCTTGGAACTTTTGAATTATCTGATGAAATGATATCAATATTATAACCAGATCAAAAGGAATCAGATATCATTAATCAATATTAATTATTCTATCATATACATAGATTGTCTTTTAATTGTGGGAATAAAAATCAAACATTTCATGATATGAGATTTTGTAAAATAAAAATAAAAATAAAAGAATGAAAAAAATCAGTTTATATGTTACATCATTTTGGTCTCTGATTCTCAAGCTGCCCGTCTAGATGAAAGGTATTTTTGTTATTGATCTTAAAATCAGTTTTTATTTATTATTGAATATGTAGTGTAGCGAGATGGAAGGTCCTGAGTTTTGCGAGGACTACTATTAGAAAAGGAGGAAGAAGAAATAAGAGATAGTAAAGGCTTAAAAAAAAAGTGATGAACATAAAACAGGTTGTCGTGAGTTTGACCGGGGCGTGACCCCCCGAATGGAGAATTGAAAGTTTTGGGTGTTGACCGGAACCGGAAGTCACGTGGTGACGTGGAACGACGAAGAAATATACCGGTCTCTTTTTGCTTTCAGACGCATAGGGTATGGACCGGACCTCTGGTCCCAGTTGTGGGATCACAGTAATTTAACAGTGTCCTCTCTCTCTTTCTCTCTGCCTTTCCCCCTCTTCCGAACAGAGCCCACGATACGAGCCGGGAAATAAAAGCTAAGCAGCTTGTGACGATATATTTCTCGCGTTGTACTTTTTTATCAACAAGATGACCGCCACATGCCGAACACCTTTTTAGTGTCGTGAATTTGGAGGCACATTGACAAGACCCACTATACAACATATATTGCTTTGGGTACTGTTTATGTCGACTTTTTGTTGGCAAATTAATGTAAATATTTTAAACAAGTGGCCCCATTGGGAGGGATCTTACCCCTCTGCAGAGGTGCAGTCGGTGTATTCTAAACCCCCAGCAGCTAACAGGGTTTCCCTATAAGAAAGGAAGAATCAAAGCAGACAAACACTCTTTCCAAGATTTGAACTCTGCTTGTTGAATCCATTTCCTATGATGATAACCATTACATAAAGAGCATCTCTTTTTGTATCTTTATCTTTTTTGGTTACATCTTATTATAATGGAGATTGTGTGTTTTTCTGTCTGTAACCAAAACTATATTCCTACTCAAGTCACAATTCTCTTAGTTATAGACATCACATTCTCAATGATTTTATTTTTATCTAAACCTCAATTATTAATAAAATTGTCTTACATTATTAATACTGTTAACTATGTCTCCATACTGACAACATGCAATTATATTTATATATACAACAAAATAGCAGTTTACAGAGTGAACAGGAAGGCTAATTTGCATATTAATATTAAAAAATTGAATTTAATAAATATGTGCTTAGTATTATTGATTTCTAATTGTTTGGTTTTATTTTAATGAATATAAGCAAAAATCTCTTCAATGAATCTTAAATGAAATCCATTAACAAGAAAAAATAACTGTCATTTTATTCTTTACTTCCTCTTATAACTAAATACTTAAATTAGAAAAAATAACAATGAAAGACGAGAGTGATGGAAGAGTAAGTTTCAGTTGTTCCATTTTTTATTATACTCCCTCTGTTTCAAATCTTTTTATTATACTCCCTCTGTTTCAAATCTTTTTATCTGTATTCTTATTTAGTTTCATTAGCCTTTCTAATTTAATACAATATTTTATTACATTAAAACTTAAATACTTGCACCCGGAGGGTGCATATATTTGCTAGTATCAACAATGTTCTTATGAGAATTGTCACTTAGTAGATCTACAAATTTTTTTTATGAACTCACATACTGTTTATACCCTACTGACATACTTGAGTATATAATAGAAAGAGAGTTCATCTTGGGTGATAGAGAGAGAGAGAGACAGAGACAGAGATACAGATTAAAGAGGAGATGGTTTTACTTGTTATTACATTGACTTAGTTAAGCATACCGTAGGGTCCTGATGAAATAATTTTGATTGAAACCATGGTAGATCTTTATTATTATCATTATTATTATTATTATTATTATTATTACTAGCAAATATATGCACCCTCCGGGTGCAAGTATTTAAGTTTTAATGTAATAAAATATTGTATTAAATCAGAAAGGCTAATCAAACTAAATAAGAATGCAGATAAGATTTGAAACAGAGGGAGAGAGTATAATAAAAGATTTGAAACAGAGGGAGTATAATAAAGATTTGAAACAGAGGGAGTATAATAAAAGATTGAAACAGAGGGAGTATAAAAAAGATTTGAAACAGAGGGAGTATAATAAAAGATTTGAAACAGAGAGAGTATAATAAAAGATTTGAAACAGAGGGAGTATAATAAAAGATTTGAAACAGAGGGAGTATAATAAAAGATTTGAAACAGAGGGAGTATAATAAAAGATTTGAAACAGGGAGTATAATAAAAAATGGAACAACTGAAACTTACTCTTCCATCACTCTCGTCTTTCATTGTTATTTTTTCTAATTTAAGTATTTAGTTAAAAGAGGAAGTAAAGAATAAAATGACAGTTATTTCTTCTTGTTAATGGATTTCATTTAAGATTCATTGAAGAGATTTTTGCTTATATTCATTAAAATAAAACCAAACAGTTAGAAATCAATAATACTATTTATTATACGGTTTATTACACTGTATATACCCTACTGACATACTCAAGTATATAATAGAAAGAGAGTTCATCTTGGGTGATAGAGAGAGAGAGACAGAGAGACAGATTAAAGAGGAGATGGTCTTACTTGGTATTCTGCTTGTTACAGACTGATTCTATTTACTGGTTCTTCTTCGGTCACCATTTTCTTGTCTAGCTGGTTTACTTTTTTGGGCTGATCTTGAAGTAACTGAATGAAAGGTTAAGACTGATTAAGGTAAGCATAGTGTTACATACTGTGTTACATAAGCAAATAATAGATATCTCTCGATTCACTAATTCAGCAATTCAGTTCGCACATGCACCGCAATAAAAAAGATACACACACTCGCCAACAAAACAAAACATAAGTTGCTGACGCCAAAACGGAAGTGAACTCTATGGTAGCCAAAAAAAGAAGTGACCAAATTAACACGTTTTCATGCATAGGCTCCAAATTGAACTTCCGTTTGGAAAACAAGAATTCCTAAACAATAAATAAAATAAATTTGCAAATAAAATTCGCATTTTCATCCAATGAAAATGATTCCCGGGTGAAATGAAAATGACTTCAGTTGATCTGATTTTGGGTTGCAACATTCTATTTAAAGTTGGCTTTGAAAAGCCAACAAGTCAGAGAAATCCAGGCGTCAGCGTCGAACACTTCAAGGAGGGCCGACCTCGCAAACGAAACCCAAACCACAAGGCGGTGGACTTACTTCTATCTCCCCTCCCCTACTCTGACCGACCGGCAACTTAAAGGGGCAAACATCATTCAGCGATACCAATACGCCAACTATCATACACAATACAACCAACTATCGACTTCAGAATAAACAAAACACAAAATTCTGCCTACATCGTCACCCCACTACAACATTACCACGGCCATCCTGACATTTTACTGACTTTATCATTCACGTTACAACTATCACCAAAATCTCTTTTAAATTCACTTTCAGCTTTCGTCACTTTTCATGTTCCTTTTTCCAATACATTTATTGAAACTTAAAATCTGTGTTTGTTTTTCCTTGCCACCATACGCTTCATACTAACCCTGTTTATTACACTGTATATACCCTACTGACATACTCAAGTATATAATAGAAAGAGAGTTCATCTTGGGTGATAGAGAGACAGAGAGAGAGACAGAGATACAGATTAAAGAGGAGATGGTCTTACTTGTTATTACATTGACTTAGTTAAGCATACCGTAGGGTCCTGATGAAATAATTTTGATTGAAACCATGGTAGATCTTTATTATTATTATTATTATTATTATTATTATTATTATTATTATTATTACTGCTCTATGTTTTTAATATATTGAACACTTTTGAATTATTTACTGATCCCACTGCAACAGGAAAGTTAAAGCAGTAATTGGATACTATATATATATATATATATATATATATATATATATATATATATATAAAGATAATCTACTGAGTCAGACGAACCTACTATTAGTTTCGCATAAAGTTCTTCAGGGCTAAAATCTGACTGAAGAAGAAAAGGAGCAAGACCAATAAATACTTTTATTATTATAAAAGTATTTATTGGTCTTGCTCCTTTTCTTCTTCAGTCAGATTTTAGCCCTGAAGAGCTTTATGCGAAACTAATAGTAGGTTCGTCTGACTCAGTAGATTATCTTTATTACTTGGCTCTACTTAGGTATCGAGCACTTTTTACAAATTAGCTTCTCCTAGCGGTTATATGAATATTTATATATCTTATATACATATATATACATATAAATTGTTTTTTCTTTTGGCCAAATACTATACCAATAGATTATTTTTTGTTGGTACGAATATCTTGGTCTTTTCTTTTTTTCAAAAATTTTTTTTTCTTCCTGGTTGATGTTTGGTAGTATATTTTTACAATCAAACTCTCTGCTGGGTTTTTTCTCTCCGCAAGGATCTACCAACACGCTTGGTATATTATATATATATATATATATATATATGGAAAAACAATGAGAAATTAATCCGGCAATATATATATGTATATATAAATGCTTTTGACCTGTCTAGACTGATTAAGATGTCAAGGCCTGGATCTTAGCTGATTATAATGACAGTAAAATGTTTCCTTAGGTGCCTCATATGATGAATGTACTTATCCAATATCTCCACCACAGGTGGGGGAGTCCACGTGTGCAGCGGAGAGTCCATGTGCCATATTGACTAACAACTATGATATCATAGTAAGTGAGTTTGAACTCTAATCTTGCTATTATGTTGACTTTCAGATTAATACCCTTGGGAAAGGTAGGAACCACCTTGTCCCTCCAGATATGGTTTGATTTGTTTTGTTTTATGGCATATCAACCTCGGTGGGTTATTCAATGCCGACAAAGTTGTGAAATAAATTCATTCTTAATGCATAATACAATTTTGTTTATAAACCATGTTTTTCTATTTAACCTATAGATGGGACCCTGACAGGTACTACCACTCCGGGTCAGAGTGGACCAGGGAGCAATGGTGATGAAGGAGTGCTCCGCATTCCCCAAACCTCCAGAACTGGAACCTCGCCAATTAGATAGAGTTTAACGTAATTCCCAGTACCCGTAGACCCTCAGCCACCGCCTTCTAGCACCCATATGATAAAAAGGGGCTGGGGCTTGCCATAAGGGCAATAGGGTTAGGAAAATCATATAGGTGCTAGGGCTTGACGTGACCAGCCGATTGATCGGAGGGGGCCTCTCTGACCACCCATCTAGCCCAAGATAGGGCCAAAGTGGAGTATTGCAAGTTATGGACTGCTCATCCGCCTGGGCTCTATCCTTAAGCATCACGGGTCGCTACCCACAGCCAACAGGTTGCCCCATTGGGGGAGTCTTACCCCTCTGCAGAGGTGCAGTCGGTGCATTCTAACGCCCCAGCCGACAGGGTGGTCCAGATATGGGTTAAATAGTACCACTACTGTCCTTTAACAAGAATGCTTTATGCATTAAATGACCCACATAGGTTGATATGCCAAAGAAACCAAACTGCCATGTGCAGGATTGGCACAAGGTCAATTTGTAAGCAGAGTAACATTGGTTTTCCTTTTTCCTAAACTTTCCACAGGGCATTAGCATGAAGTGAAACGCAAACAGCCTTGTCCAGGATTTGAACTTGGATGGCCACTTCTTATTTCCTAAGATGATAACTGTTATTGTTGTACTGTCCTTGCCCGGAAGACGGAGCTTCCAGCAGAGGGACAAAGAGAAAGATAAAAATATATATTTAAAAAGAAAGAGAAAGCGGAAGAGAGGGTTTCCGGTCAAGGAAGCAGGGAGAAGATAAAGAAATATATAACAAATATCCATTATCAGATCAAAAGATAAAGATGCGGAGGCGTATCTATCAATATAAAGGCGAGAAGATTCGAGCCGACACACAGAGATGTCAGCCAGCAGCCAAAAGGACACTTCACATCTCCCGTCAGCAAACACCCCTCGTGCATTTTCATTGTGACGCTCTACGACCCTCACCAACCACACACCGAAGAAAATAAAGAAGGGTCCTTTCTTTGTATATACGTATCTGTTGTTTATTGAAGTCCAGTAGTTGGTAGTAGCCGACTACTACATATATCGCTCTTGGTACTGTGACCGTATCGCAACATAACATTATGCTAAGTTCACTTCATGTGATGTAATGGTTAGAAAGTTAGAATAGCAAGCCATTGTTAGTGACTTCGGTTCTCACTGGGTGCCACAGCATACTTTTGACAACTTGGCAATGACAACAAAATAAGTAAATAATTGTTCTAAAATGTAAAATAAATATCACATTCTTTAATTTTTTTTTTTTCCTTTTAATTTTCAGTTCTGACTGACCTGACCCCTGAAAGAGATCCACCCAAATCAAACGACCCAGAAGAAAATGTCATATGGACCGCAGAAGAACTCAAAATTTTTCGAAAAGAATTCTGTTCCTTAAAAAAAGAAAATTCACAGGTGAGTGTCAAAGTTCAAGAATTAGAAAAATACAGCAAGCGTTTGGAAGAAACATTAACGGCTTCGGTGAAAGGAATTGATTCCATGAAATCAAAATTGGATGTTATGAAAAAGTCCAATAAAAGACAAACAATTCAGAATGACATTCTCAAGTCAGAACTGAAGACGGCTACATCAGCGATTGAAACCTTGCATGAGATGAACACCAGTCTGAGTGAAGAGAGGGATATTCTCTTGAAAAAAAGCTCTGAGCAGCAAATTCGCTTAAACAAGGAACGGATCAAGAACATGAGACTGAATGAACAATTGGAAAATGCCAAATCGGATTTTACCAAACAGTTAATATCCGAAAAAGAAAACTTGCAGAATGTCTATGAATCAAGGATCCAGTCTTTGATGAGTGAGTTGGATGCGACCGTTAAGAATTATGATGAAGAGAGGGATGAACATATAAATACGAAACACGCCCTCCAAGAACTTTTGAGACATTTTTCCAGTTTGACAGAAACAAATGGTTCGGTTAAAAAGGATCAAATACACACATTACAATAAAAAAAAATTTTTTTCGTAAATTGTTTTTATTCTTTTTAATTTCAAGCTACAAAATTTTTTCACACTAGTTTTAAGTGGTGGTTTTTCACTGAAGTTTGGTTAACAGCAAGTCTCCTCAGGTGACCAGGACTCTCCTAAGTATTCTAGCTTATTTTATTTTCACCAAATGCGAGTTTTTTCACACCAGTATTAACTGGTGGTTTTTCACTAAAGGCTGAGTGACAACAAGTCTCCTCAGTTCTCCAGGACTTTCCTAAGTATTCTAGCTTATTTTATTTTCACAAAATGCGAGTTTTTCACACCAGTATTAACTGTGGTTTTTCACTAAAGGCTGAGTGACAACAAGTCTCCTCAGTTCTCAAGGACTTTCCTAAGTATTCTAGCTTATTTTATTTTCACAAAATGCGAGTTTTTTCACACCAGTATTAACTGGTGGTTTTTCACTAAAGGCTGAGTGACAACAAGTCTCCTCAGTTCTCAAGGACTTTCCTAAGTATTCTAGCTTATTTTATTTTCACAAAATGCGAGTTTTTCACACCAGTATTAACTGGTGGTTTTTCACTAAAGGCTGAGTGACAACAAGTCTCCTCAGTTCTCAGGACTTTCCTAAGTATTCTAGCTTATTTTATTTTCACAAAATGCGAGTTTTTCACACCAGTATTAACTGGTGGTTTTTTCACTAAAGGCTGAGTGACAACAAGTCTCCTCAGTTCTCCAGGACTTTCCTAAGTATTCTAGCTTATTTTATTTTCACAAAATGCGAGTTTTTCACACCAGTATTAACTGGTGGTTTTTCACTAAAGGCTGAGTGACAACAAGTCTCCTCAGTTCTCCAGGACTTTCCTAAGTATTCTAGCTTATTTTATTTTCACAAAATGCGAGTTTTTCACACCAGTATTAACTGGTGGTTTTTCACTAAAGGCTGAGTGACAACAAGTCTCCTCAGTTCTCCAGGACTTTCCTAAGTATTCTAGCTTATTTTATTTTCACAAAATGCGAGTTTTTCACACCAGTATTAACTGGTGGTTTTTCACTAAAGGCTGAGTGACAACAAGTCTCCTCAGTTCTCAGGACTTTCCTAAGTATTCTAGCTTATTTTATTTTCACAAAATGCGAGTTTTTCACACCAGTATTAACTGGTGGTTTTTCACTAAAGGCTGAGTGACAACAAGTCTCCTCAGTTCTCCAGGACTTTCCTAAGTATTCTAGCTTATTTTATTTTCACAAAATGCGAGTTTTTCACACCAGTATTAACTGGTGGTTTTTCACTAAAGGCTGAGTGACAACAAGTCTCCTCAGTTCTCAAGGACTTTCCTAAGTATTCTAGCTTATTTTATTTTCACAAAATGCGAGTTTTTCACACCAGTATTAACTGGTGGTTTTTCACTAAAGGCTGAGTGACAACAAGTCTCCTCAGTTCTCCAGGACTTTCCTAAGTATTCTAGCTTATTTTATTTTCACAAAATGCGAGTTTTTCACACCAGTATTAACTGGTGGTTTTTCACTAAAAGGCTGAGTGACAACAAGTCTCCTCAGTTCTCAAGGACTTTCCTAAGTATTCTAGCTTATTTTATTTTCACAAAATGCGAGTTTTTCACACCAGTATTAACTGGTGGTTTTTCACTAAAGGCTGAGTGACAACAAGTCTCCTCAGTTCTCCAGGACTTTCCTAAGTATTCTAGCTTATTTTATTTTCACAAAATGCGAGTTTTTCACACCAGTATTAACTGGTGGTTTTTCACTAAAGGCTGAGTGACAACAAGTCTCCTCAGTTCTCCAGGACTTTCCTAAGTATTCTAGCTTATTTTATTTTCACAAAATGCGAGTTTTTCACACCAGTATTAACTGGTGGTTTTTCACTAAAGGCTGAGTGACAACAAGTCTCCTCAGTTCTCAAGGACTTTCCTAAGTATTCTAGCTTATTTTATTTTCACAAAATGCGAGTTTTTCACACCAGTATTAACTGGTGGTTTTTCACTAAAGGCTGAGTGACAACAAGTCTCCTCAGTTCTCAGGACTTTCCTAAGTATTCTAGCTTATTTTATTTTCACAAAATGCGAGTTTTTCACACCAGTATTAACTGGTGGTTTTTCACTAAAGGCTGAGTGACAACAAGTCTCCTCAGTTCTCCAGGACTTTCCTAAGTATTCTAGCTTATTTTATTTTCACAAAATGCGAGTTTTTCACACCAGTATTAACTGGTGGTTTTTCACTAAAGGCTGAGTGACAACAAGTCTCCTCAGTTCTCAAGGACTTTCCTAAGTATTCTAGCTTATTTTATTTTCACAAAATGCGAGTTTTTCACACCAGTATTAACTGGTGGTTTTTCACTAAAGGCTGAGTGACAACAAGTCTCCTCAGTTCTCAAGGACTTTCCTAAGTATTCTAGCTTATTTTATTTTCACAAAATGCGAGTTTTTCACACCAGTATTAACTGGTGGTTTTTCACTAAAGGCTGAGTGACAACAAGTCTCCTCAGTTCTCAAGGACTTTCCTAAGTATTCTAGCTTTTTTTTTTCACAAAATGCGAGTTTTTCACACCAGTATTAACTGGTGGTTTTTCACTAAAGGCTGAGTGACAACAAGTCTCCTCAGTTCTCAAGGACTTTCCTAAGTATTCTAGCTTATTTTATTTTCACAAAATGCGAGTTTTTCACACCAGTATTAACTGGTGGTTTTTCACTAAAGGCTGAGTGACAACAAGTCTCCTCAGTTCTCCAGGACTTTCCTAAGTATTCTAGCTTATTTTATTTTCACAAAATGCGAGTTTTTCACACCAGTATTAACTGGTGGTTTTTCACTAAAGGCTGAGTGACAACAAGTCTCCTCAGTTCTCAGGACTTTCCTAAGTATTCTAGCTTATTTTATTTTCACAAAATGCGAGTTTTTCACACCAGTATTAACTGGTGGTTTTTCACTAAAGGCTGAGTGACAACAAGTCTCCTCAGTTCTCAAGGACTTTCCTAAGTATTCTAGCTTATTTTATTTTCACAAAATGCGAGTTTTTCACACCAGTATTAACTGGTGGTTTTTCACTAAAGGCTGAGTGACAACAAGTCTCCTCAGTTCTCCAGGACTTTCCTAAGTATTCTAGCTTATTTTATTTTCACAAAATGCGAGTTTTTCACACCAGTATTAACTGGTGGTTTTTCACTAAAGGCTGAGTGACAACAAGTCTCCTCAGTTCTCAAGGACTTTCCTAAGTATTCTAGCTTATTTTATTTTCACAAAATGCGAGTTTTTCACACCAGTATTAACTGGTGGTTTTTCACTAAAGGCTGAGTGACAACAAGTCTCCTCAGTTCTCAGGACTTTCCTAAGTATTCTAGCTTATTTTATTTTCACAAAATGCGAGTTTTTCACACCAGTATTAACTGGTGGTTTTTCACTAAAGGCTGAGTGACAACAAGTCTCCTCAGTTCTCAAGGACTTTCCTAAGTATTCTAGCTTATTTTATTTTCACAAAATGCGAGTTTTTCACACCAGTATTAACTGGTGGTTTTTCACTAAAGGCTGAGTGACAACAAGTCTCCTCAGTTCTCAAGGACTTTCCTAAGTATTCTAGCTTATTTTATTTTCACAAAATGCGAGTTTTTCACACCAGTATTAACTGGTGGTTTTTCACTAAAGGCTGAGTGACAACAAGTCTCCTCAGTTCTCCAGGACTTTCCTAAGTATTCTAGCTTATTTTATTTTCACAAAATGCGAGTTTTTCACACCAGTATTAACTGGTGGTTTTTCACTAAAGGCTGAGTGACAACAAGTCTCCTCAGTTCTCAGGACTTTCCTAAGTATTCTAGCTTATTTTATTTTCACAAAATGCGAGTTTTTCACACCAGTATTAACTGGTGGTTTTTCACTAAAGGCTGAGTGACAACAAGTCTCCTCAGTTCTCCAGGACTTTCCTAAGTATTCTAGCTTATTTTATTTTCACAAAATGCGAGTTTTTCACACCAGTATTAACTGGTGGTTTTTCACTAAAGGCTGAGTGACAACAAGTCTCCTCAGTTCTCCAGGACTTTCCTAAGTATTCTAGCTTATTTTATTTTCACAAAATGCGAGTTTTTCACACCAGTATTAACTGGTGGTTTTTCACTAAAGGCTGAGTGACAACAAGTCTCCTCAGTTCTCCAGGACTTTCCTAAGTATTCTAGCTTATTTTATTTTCACAAAATGCGAGTTTTTCACACCAGTATTAACTGGTGGTTTTTCACTAAAGGCTGAGTGACAACAAGTCTCCTCAGTTCTCCAGGACTTTCCTAAGTATTCTAGCTTATTTTATTTTCACAAAATGCGAGTTTTTCACACCAGTATTAACTGGTGGTTTTTCACTAAAGGCTGAGTGACAACAAGTCTCCTCAGTTCTCCAGGACTTTCCTAAGTATTCTAGCTTATTTTATTTTCACAAAATGCGAGTTTTTCACACCAGTATTAACTGGTGGTTTTTCACTAAAGGCTGAGTGACAACAAGTCTCCTCAGTTCTCCAGGACTTTCCTAAGTATTCTAGCTTATTTTATTTTCACAAAATGCGAGTTTTTCACACCAGTATTAACTGGTGGTTTTCACTAAAGGCTGAGTGACAACAAGTCTCCTCAGTTCTCCAGGACTTTCCTAAGTATTCTAGCTTATTTTATTTTCACAAAATGCGAGTTTTTCACACCAGTATTAACTGGTGGTTTTTCACTAAAGGCTGAGTGACAACAAGTCTCCTCAGTTCTCAAGGACTTTCCTAAGTATTCTAGCTTATTTTATTTTTCACAAAATGCGAGTTTTTCACACCAGTATTAACTGGTGGTTTTTCACTAAAGGCTGAGTGACAACAAGTCTCCTCAGTTCTCCAGGACTTTCCTAAGTATTCTAGCTTATTTTATTTTCACAAAAATGCGAGTTTTTCACACCAGTATTAACTGGTGGTTTTTTCACTAAAGGCTGAGTGACAACAAGTCTCCTCAGTTCTCCAGGACTTTCCTAAGTATTTTGACTGATATTAACAGTGTTGTGATTTGAATGTTCTCGATTCTTCTTCTGATCTTCAGTTCGCACGGTGTCTTTTCTAAACCTTTGGAGACTTTCCCTAGAGGACCAACTACAATTGGTATAACCTTCACTTTCACTTTCCACAACACTTTTAGCTTTATGGCTAGATCCAAGAATTTGTTTTTCTTTTCATTTTTTTTTTTTTTCATTTACACTCTACAACTGGCAAAATCTGATATTTAACAAGTTCTTTTTTCTCAGACAGTTTCATGTTTGTACATGTACCATTTGTTAGAATGGAAAATTTTAGTCATTTGCACAGTTCCCAGTTGATCACCTTCACCACCCAGTCGTACCTGCAACCGTACATCTGTGCCAGTTTGCTGCATTTATTCATGATTTGGGAGACGGTTTCATCTCTCACTCCACATACTTGCTATTGTGCGTCTTATTTATCGTTTATTATTATTACTCTATGTGAGTTTTTGATACCAGTTGTAAATGGTGGTTTTTCACTAAAATCTAAGTGACAACAAATTTCCTCAGTTCTCCAGGACTTTCCTCTTTAAAATTGGCCTTGTGTCACATCCTGCCAGTGGCTGAGGGGATAGGTAAATACATATTCTCACAAACCTTTAATATTGCAATAATTTCAATCCACAGTGAATACTCCTCACAGATAGCCTTGTGCCAAACTAAGTTTCTCTCACAGACCATTACTACTGCAATAATTTTAATCCACACTGAATACTCCTTACAGATAGCCTTGTGCCAGACTAAGTCAGCTTCTCTCACAGACCATTACTACTGTAATAATTTCAATCCACACTGAATACTCCTCACAGATAGCCTTGAGCCAGACTAAGACAGATTCTCTCACAGATCATTACTACTGCAATAATTTCAATCCACACTAAATACTCCTCACAGATAGCCTTGTGCCAGACTAAGTCAGCTTCTCTCACAGACCATTACTACTGCAATAATTCCAATCTACACTGAGTACTCCACATTGATAACCTTGTGCCACACTGAGTCAGCTTCTCTCACTGACCATTCCTACTGTAATAATTTCAATCCACACTGAATACTCCTCACAGATAGCCTTGAGCCAGACTAAGTCAGCTTCTCTCACAGACCATTCCTACTGCAATAATTTCAATCCACACTGAATACTCCTTACAGATAGCCTTGATCCAGACTAAGTCAGCTTCTCTCACAGATCATTACTACTGCAATAATTTCAATCCACACTGAATACTCCTTACAGATAGCCTTGTGCCAGACTAAGCCAGCTTCTTTCACAGACCATTCCTACTGCAATAATTTCAATCCAAACTGAGTACTCCACACTAATAACCTTGTGTCAGACTAAGTTAAGTCAACTTCTCTTACAGGCCATTACTACTGCAGTGAGTTTAAAGTACTTTTTATGGCTGGTGTACTAACACAATGTTTTGCCAAAAAAAATAAAACTCAATAAGATGTGAAGAATGTGTAAGTGAAATATTTAGAATATGTTTTTTTTTGGTCTGTAGAATCTCCAGATCTTCTAATCCTTGCTCTTTCGATTGTCAATTCCCTTTGATTACAACCCACACACATCCAATATTTTCACAGAGTCTGTTTACTCTCATCCTTTTAAAACATGGATTCTTTTCAATAGATACCCAGCCAAGTTTGCGCCACTCGATGTAGAAACTGTATCTTATTAAATTCTGTCTGAAAACTTTCTTAATTATTCAAATAGTATCCGCAGATGAACTTTATTCCTATTCTTCTGATCTACTTGCTCATTGTGGGTACTTTGTATGGTGTAATAGTTAACAGGCTAGGCTAGCAGACCATTGTTAGTGAGTTCAATTCTCACTGGGGTGCTCCATACTTCTAGCCTTAGCAAAACTTATTTACAATGCATTTTCATAGTAAAAATCATTGCCAATGCATTTTTATAGTAAAATCATTGGCAATGCATTTATAGTAAAAAATCATTGGCAATGCATTTTATAGTAAAAATCATTGGCAATGCATTTTTATAGTAAAAATCATTGGCAATGCATTTTTATAGTAAAAATCATTGGCAATGCATTTCATAGTAAAAAATCATTGGCAATGCATTTTTAGTAAAAATCATTGGCAATGCATTTTTATAGTAAAAATCATTGGCAATGCATTTTTATAGTAAAAATCATTGGCAATGCATTTCATAGTAAAAATCATTGGCAATGCATTTTTATAGTAAAAATCATTGGCAATGCATTTTTATAGTAAAAATCATTGGCAATGCATTTTTATAGTAAAAAATCATTAGCAATGCTTTTTAATAGTAAAAATCATTGGCAATGCATTTTTATAGTAAAAATCATTGGCAATGCATTTTTATAGTAAAATCATTGCAATGCATAGTAAAAATCATTTGCAATGCATTTTTATAGTAAAAATCATTGGCAATGCATTTTATAGTAAAAATCATGGCAATGCATTTTTATAGTAAAAATCATTGGCAATGCATTTTATAGTAAAAATCATTGGCAATGCATTTTTATAAAATCATTGCAATGCATTTTCATAGTAAAAATCATTGCAATGCATTTCATAGTAAAAATCATTGGCAATGCATTTTCATAGTAAAAATCATTGGCAATGCATTTTTATAGTAAAAAATCAGTTGCAATTGCATTTTCATAGTAAAAATCATTGGCAATGCATTTTCATAGTAAAAATCATTGGCAATGCATTTCATAGTAAAAATCATTGGCAATGCATTTTCATAGTAAAAATCATTTGCAATGCATCAGTAAAAATTTGGCAATGCATTTTCATAGTAAAAATCATTGGCAATGCATTTTCATAGTAAAAATCATTGGCAATGCATTTTCATGTAAAAATCATTGGCAATGCATTTTCATAGTAAAAATCATTGGCAATGCATTTTCATAGTAAAAATTATTGGCAATGCATTTTCATAGTAAAAAATTATTGGCAATGCATTTTCATAGTAAAAAATCATTGGCAATGCATTTTCATAGTAAAAATCATTGGCAATGCATTTTCATAGTAAAAATCATTTGCAATGCATTTTCATAGTAAAAATTATTGGCAATGCATTTTCATAGTAAAAATCATTGGCAATGCATTTCATAGTAAAAATCATTGGCAATGGTGTGTTTTCATAGTAAAAATTATTTGCAATGCATTTTATAGTAAAATTATTGGGAATACAATTTTTTGTAAAAAAATAATGTTTAATGCATTTTTATAATTAAATCAATTGCAATTAATTTTTATATAGAAAACTAATTTCCACTGAATTCATCTCTAATGATAAATCAGTGAAAGTCAGTTTGACAGTGTATCACATTTTTTCAACTTTACTCCTAGATACCATAGCCCAACATAGCATACCATTTTGGAATCTGGCCAATTCTGTGAACATATATATGTATACATGTATATATAGTATTTTCTGTCTAACTAAATTAGAGTGAATCAAAGTTTTGATGCTTTGATTTAATGATTAATTAATTAATTAATGATGTCATGTGTTACAAAAATATCTTTGTATTTATATAAATAAATAGTAAAACAAGTAGCAATTTATTTATATATTAATATAATTTATTTTAATCATTCTTATGTGAAAACAATTTCCAAATAATTTTTATATGTGCTTTTAGTATTTGACTGTGCCATTATATATGTCATGATTTGAATGAATGAAAATCATCACACATTGCACCTAGTAACTTTCAGGAAATACTGAAGCCAACACACTCATTACTTCACCCAGTGAAGTGTGTTACATACACAATAGACTAACCCGAGTGTCTGGGTCAGACACACATTTGCAAATGAATAGATAGAGGCTGTTTTATAATTAGCATTTAACAGTTATCTCCCTAAAATATTTCAGGAAAAAAAAAAAATAAATAAATAAGTGGGGTCTTTTCTTATAGTAGAAGTTATCTACCATAAGTATTACAGACTAAAAATAAATATACAAATACAACTTGTGTGTGTACGTGTGTGTGTGTGTGCATGCAAGTGTGTGAGTGTGTGTGTGTGTGAATGTGTGTGTGTGTGTGTGAGTTTGTGTGTGAGTGTGTGCATGCAAGTGTGTGTGTGTGTCTGTGAGTGTGTCTGTGTGTGTGAGTGTTTGTGTGTGAGAGTGTGTGTGTGTGAGTGTGTGCATGCAAGTGTGTGTGTGTGAGAGTGTGCATGTGTGTGTGCATGTGAATGTGTGTGTGTGTGTGCATGTGAATGTGTGTGTGTGTGCATGTGAATGTGAGTGTGAGAGTGGGTGTGTGAGTGTGTCTGTGTATGAGTGTGTGTGTGTGTAAATGTAAGTAAAGTTGGTGGAGTGATCTGTTGTCAGTATCAGCCAGACAGCAAGGGAGTCTATCCCCTCTTCACTAGTGCTAAACCAGGGATTTTTTTACTGAGGTGGTACACCACACCTACTGTCAGCTCCCCACTTTACTCGACAGATCAGATTACCCAAGGCTTCTCCTGCGCTACATTTTTTCTATTATTATTATTATTTCATTTCATTTGGTTATTTAAAAATAATAATAGTTTGAATAATGTACACATGGATAAACTCCTGACCGAAACACGTGTAAGTAAAATTGATTAAAATATCCTATTTTATCCATTCAATACTTTCTTTCCTTTATTTCTCTTTTCAACATACCGTCGGATTCACTTCCATTTTCATTTTACATATATATATATAAGTATAGATAAAAGGATATGAAAACAACACAATATGCTGTTAAAGTGAAAATATTTTATATCATATTCATAGCTAATGTTGATTCGTCTCTGCTCTTGTTAAGTTCGGAGAAAGACAAGCTCTAAAGATGATTTTTATAAATCAAAATATTGTTCAACATTAGCTATGAATATGATATAAAATATTTTCACTTTAACAGCATATTGTGTTGTTTTCATATCCTTTTATCTATACTCCTACCATCGGATTCCTTTCCTTTCTATTAACTCATATATATATATATATATATATATATATATATATATATATATATATAAAAATGTTGTTCTGGTTCCAATGGGAGAAAATGTAATATTTTATATAAAAAGAGAAGAAAGTCCGCAAAATATATCGTTCTCAGAAAAAATGTTTTATTCTTTTTATTTCACATACGCAACACGTGTTTCAGATATTCTGGTATCTTTTTCAGGCTTTGATCAATACATATATTGATATACACATATATATATATATATATACATATAACAGAAAAATTACAGAAACACGCATAACCGAAGTATGTGTATATGTATATATATATATGTGTATATCAATATATGTATTGATCAAAGCCTGAAGAAGATACCAGAATATCTGAAACATGTGATGTGTATGTGAAATCAAAAGAATAAAACATTTTTTCTGAGAACGATATATTTTGCGGACTTTCTTCTCTTTTTATATATATATATATATATATATGTAAGAAAGTTTTATAGAAAAACAACAAGATGTTAAACATTTTTGCTGACAGATATCTGTTTCGACATTATGAATATGTCTTTTTCAAAGCAACATTGTAAGTGGAAAAACGAAATGAATATATCAGTACTTACAAGGCACAGAACGCTCTCGATCAGTACCAGAATTTTTGGCTCATCAGTATATATATATATATATATATATATATATACTGATGAGCCAAAATTATGACCAGCAATATATAGCAAGAATGATAGCTACTGTCTTATAACAGCTGTACATGTAAGCCTCAGAAATTATGAGCAGGTAAGCCAGGATCAGGTACTTTGTTTTGATCTGTTAATTATTTCAACTAGTATCATTGTCTTTATTGTTTTTATTCCACAAATTTTCTTAACCAGCATCCTCATCTTTGTTGCTTTTACTGAAATTTACTAACAATGGTCTGCAAATCTAGCTTGCTAAAGATTGCACCACATGATGTGCCCCTCATCTGTTGGTATAGTTATTTACTAAGCTTAGCTTAGATGTGGGACAAGTCCAGAAGTATGGGGCACCCAGTGAGAATCGAACTCACTAACAATTGTATGCAAATCTAGCTTGCTAAAGATTGCACCACATGAAGTGCCCCTCATCTGTTGGTATAGTTATTTACTAAGCTTAGCTTAGATGTGGGACAAGTCCAGAAGTATGGGGCACCCAGTGAGAATTGAACTCACTAACAATGATATGCAAATCAAGCTTGCTAACCATTACACCACGTGATTTTTTGTGTATAGTTATTTACTAAGGTTGGCTTAGATGTGGGACAAGTCCAGAAGTATGGGACACCCTGTGAGGATCGAACTCACTATCAATGGTCTGTGAATCTAGCTTGCTAACCATTACACCACATGTGAGTTTTTTGTGTATAGTTATTTACTAAGCTTAACTTAAATGTGGTACAAGGCCAGAAATATGGGGCGCCCAGTGAGAATCGAACTCACTAACAATGATCTGCAAATTTAGTTTGCTAACCATTACACCACATAAGGTGCCCACTATCTGCTGGTATAAGATGTACGAGAAATCACTGCTTTTATTTATAGACATTCCCCAAATAGCAGCTGCAGGCACTTCTGATAAAATGTGGGGACCATATGACCTTTAGGCACCCCTTTTGCTTTGCTGATTCATAAGTACATTTTTTTCATTTACACCATCAACATCCGATTGTTTGTTAGGCGATTTTTAGAGGGTTTTTTTTAATTATAAAACTAACCCCTAACCCTAACCCCAACCCCTAACAAACAACCGGAGGGGGGGGGTCTAAAGGTCATATGGTCCAAATGTGCTAACCAGAAACGAGCCCAGAAAAGGATTTGAGTATTTTAGATCTTTTGCAACTCTCCCATTACTTTCTTTCTTATATTTTTTCTGTGTAGCATGTCCCTTTTCTTCCGTTTCTTTCTTTATAATGAAAACGGGATGGTCCATTATTTAGCTGAGGTGACGTCTGTGATACTATGATTGAAGACGAACATGGTCAGAATAAATAAATAAATGAATAAGAAAGAGAATAGGTTAAAGCCAGGCATAAGTAAAAGGGGTGGGTGGTTGACCTTTTTACGAATCCAAAGATTAGGCCGTAAAGTTTAAGAGACCTGTACGACCACCATGAAGTTAGGCCACTTGATAATATCTTATGCACCCACGTATTAAAAGCAAAAGGGATTTTTATGAGAAAATCTCTTTTGAAAAAATTAATGGTCGACGTATTGAAGACACTACGTCTGGAAAAAGATTTAATTACTTTAATTTTAAGGGTTAATGACAACTAGAAGTCGGTGATTGGATTTAAGTACTGGCCATCTGTGTGGTCCAGAGAAGACGGGTGGAGAAGGAGAGTTTGACATAAATACAGCTAAACTCGAGCACTGAGTTAGAACCCAGGCCATTGAGGTGTTAAGGTCTCCAGTAGAGTTAGCCAATAGCAGCCAGTTGGATAGACAGCGAAGTCTCACACACCCCTTCTTCCATTTGTTTACAAACACTTGTAGTTGTTGTTTGTTTTTATTTAATCCTTGTGACCACTGTTTCTGACTCATGCCCTCAAATTGGCCAGCACAGAATATCACAACGTTTGGGGTTCTAGACATCGTGCATTGAAGGTGCAGAGTGCAGAACAGGTCGTCTCACATTACTAACTGGACTTAATACCAGAAGGACTACAACTTGGTTCTCTACTACAAGTACACTCTTTTATTTTACCAAGGATTTCAAGGAATACAACAGACTTTCTAATACTAAGACTGCACCCATTTCTAGCATTGGATTTAACAATAGAAAACCTTAAAGTAAAGTTAGTGAAGTTCCCTTTCCTTGGACAACAACTTGGATGGCATGGAACAAAGAATTAAACATTCTATTAAAACAACAAAGACGATTGTTAAGTTTTTAAATGCCATCCTTGGCCAGTTGAAAAGGGCTTAAAGTAAGTAAGTCCTGAGTTATGGAATCCTTTGGTAAGTCCTATCCAGCGTATTGTTAAAGGTCCAGTGATTTAATTCTATGTCCGTCGTCCACGAAAGTCAAAGTAGTTATGGTCAGTATGCTCTGGTTTAAGTATTGTATCAGCAGCAGAGTACTGCCAGCGATTGGCCAAGAGTTTGATTGGCGAGTCTATAAATAGAAGTGGGCTTTTAACACACGCCTTATATAAACAAAATCTCAATAGATGAAGATACTGGTTGAAATGATTGGTGAAATAAAAAATTCTAGGAAAAACAACAAAGATGAGGATACTAGTCAAAATAATCAACAAATTCTGTGAAAAAAATTCAAATGAGGATAATTTCAAAAATCATTTGTAAAATTAAACATTCTAGTAAAAAAATAGAGTTGAAATAATTCATGATAGTAAAAACAACAAAAATGAGGATACTAATAAAAACAACAAATATGGGGATACTAGTTGGTATAATTCATGATAGCAAAACCAACAAAAATAAGGATACGTCAGTTTTAAAGCACCGGTTCCTTCTAGATCACCAAAGTTAAGCACCGATGAACATGTTCAATATGTAGATGGGTGACCATTTAAGCAACAGCAGGTACTGTAAGCAACCTGATATCAAAATGATTTGATTTGGCATTAAATGACCCAAAAAGTGTTCATATGCCATAAAACAAAAAAAACAAATAATTCATGAGAATAAAAACAACAAAGATGGGGATACTAACCATTTTAATGGTCTAAAAGAGTCTTTAATCTCAGACCCACATAGGAAAAATAGGGTAATTTATGACAATGAAGAATCCTAAATATATAGGACTGTGATAAGAACAAACAACCACAATGGTTGGATGTCCTGCCGACAAGGAAAGTAGGGAAAACTAATTCTGGATTCTAAAAGAGTCGAGTCTAACACAGTCGTGTAGGAAATAGGACTGGTAGGGTAGGGTGGCGTTTTTGTTGTATAAAATGTAGGGGAGAATAAATTTGAAAGGGCAGGTGTCAGTAGGCCGTGATGAAACTAAAAGCAAATGAAACCACAATTAGTCACAGATGAATTATATTAATTTATGAGAAATTTAAATTGTCAACTGTGTTGCTAGTTTTAAGTCTAAATTCCTATTGAAACAAATTGAAAAATTACTGAGATTTTTAAAAAGGGACTGGTTTAGCTCAGTTCGTAGAGCATCCAACCTGGAACCACAAGATTCCAGGTTCAATACCAACCCTCACCAATTCAGCGCTGGAGTAGCATAATGTTATGGTAATTTACCCTGCACGCATGAACTCTTCCAATTCTAAATAGCAACGGGTTCTGCTCTTAAGCAAGAGTCAATATTTCAGCAGACAGTTGACAGACCACCTCGCGAGTTACCTTCTCATTTGTATATGTTTGTATTACTGTTCTTTGTTAATATCTTTGTTTAACTTTTTTCCTCTCTTGTGTCTTTATTCTAGCATCTAATCAGGCCACAACACATAGCTTATTAAAAAATGGCAAAAATGGAAACTGATGGTAGGTGTGGTGCTCTACCTCAGACACAAAAAACAATCTCCCTAGTCTAGCAGTAATGAAAAGTGGATAGACTCCCCCACTGTCTGGCTAATCTATTTACCCAGACAAAACATAAGATCCTATTTGCTTAATGTAAACTAGCACAAATAGAATTGTTAACATTGCATTTTGATAAAAATTAGAGACACAAATTTATTTGTATTTGCACAAAACATATTTTATTATTACTAGCAAATATATGCACCCTCCGGGTGCAAGTATTTAAGTTTTAATGTAATAAAACATTGTATTAAATTGAAAAGGCTACTGAAACTAAATAAGAATGCAAATAAAAAGATTTGAAACAGGGGAGTATAATCGAAAAATAGAACAACTGAAATTTACTCTTCCATCACTCTCGTCTTTCATTGCTAAATTTTTCTAATTTAAGTATTTAGTTAAAAGAGGAAGTAAAGAATAAAATGACAGTTATCTTTTCTTGTTAATGGATTTCATTTAAGATTAATTGAAGAGATTTTTGCTTATATTCATTAAAATAAAACCAAACAGCTAGAAACCAATAATACTAAGCATATATTTATTAAAATCAAATTTTTAATATCAATATGCAAATTAGCCTGCCGTTCACACTCTAAACCGCTATTTTGTTGTATATATAAATATAATTGCATGTTGTTAGTATGTAGATATGGTTAACAGTATTAATAATGTAAAACAATTTTATTAATAATTGAGGTTAGAATAAGGATAAATTCATGGTGAATGTGACGTCAATAACTAAGGGAATTGTGACTTGAGTAGTGGTTTAGTTTCGGTTACAGACAGAAAAACACACAATCTCCATTATAATAAGATTATCTGTGTTATTCGGACTATTGTCCCCATCTTCATTGTTATTTGTACAACGTTTCGGCCGATATGCCCTCCGGCCTTCTTCAGGTATTTCTTGTCGGACTCGGGAACCTTCTCGGACTCGGGAACCTTCTTTTCAAAATCGGGAACTTTCTTATCGTAATTGGGAGCCATCATGGAACTTTGAAACTAACCCTTTATTTAGTCCACGGTTCAAAGTTCCGTGATGCCTCCCGATTACAACAAGAAAGTTCCCGATTTCAAAAAGAAGGTTCCTGAGTCCGAGAAGGTTCCCAAGTCTGACAAGAAATACCTGAAGAAGGCCGGAGGGTATATCAGCCGAAACGTTGTACAAATAACAATGAAGATGGGGACAATAGTCCGAATAACGCTAATAATACTAATCATCAAGCCTCATCTTAAACATTCAGAGTAATAGAATAGTAAATGCTTTACTGGAAAATGCACCGAAAAAAAAAACATGTTTTGGCATCTGAGATGGAGCATCACACCTACCATCAGCTCTTCAATTTACCACACAGATCCCTGTGCTACTCATAGCAGTATCGAACCAGGAACCTTGTGGTTCCTAGTCAGACGCTCTACCAACTGAGCTAAACTGACCCTACCAAAGTAAGTCAAACTTAGAAATAACAATTTCCTTTTGAAGGTAATCTTTGACAATTTTGTTTGTGATACTTCTGCTCTCTAAGTCCTTCAGAAAAAAAAGTTGTTGTCCTTAGAAGTGGATAGAATTGAGTGCTTTACTGGAAAATGCACCGAAAAAAGAAAAAAAAACCTTATTCTATGAGTTTATTAGGTGAAACCCATTTATACTGTTCCAGTTGATTTGATATGTAGAACACATTCAGGTTTTCTTTAATAGAAATGAATTACCTACTGAACAAGAAAGAGTCAATCCTTAATACTAAAAAAACTCACACAAAATAATTATATGAGATATAGTTATTTACTAAACTTAGCTGTAGCACAAGGCTAGAAGTATGGGTACCCAATGAGAATTGAACTTACTAACAATGGTTTGCTAACTTACTAACAATGGTCTGTGAATCTAGCTTGCTAACCATTACACCACAGGAGGTGCCCATTTATTTACTAAGCTTAGCTTAGATGTGACAACAGACTGGAAGGAAGGGACACCCAATGAGAATTGAACTTACTAACAATGGTCTGTGAATCTAGCTTGCTAACCATTACACCACAGGAGGTGCCCATTTATTTACTAAGCTTAGCTTAGATGTGACAACAGACTGGAAGAAGGGACACCCAATGAGAATCGAAATCACTAACAATGGTCTGTGAATCTAGCTTGCTAACCATTACACCACAGGAGGTGCCCATTTATTTACTAAGCTTAGCTTAGATGTGACAACAGACTGGAAGGAAGGGACACCCAATGAGAATTGAACTTACTAACAATGGTCTGTGAATCTAGCTTGCTAACCATTACACCACAGGAGGTGCCCATTTATTTACTAAGCTTAGCTTAGATGTGACAACAGACTGGAAGGAAGGGACACCCAATGAGAATCGAAATCACTAACAATGGTCTGTGAATCTAGCTTGCTAACCATTACACCACAGGAGGTGCCCATTTATTTACTAAGCTTAGCTTAGATGTGACAACAGACTGGAAGGAAGGGACACCCAATGGTCTTCGCCTTGGTGGTTGGTCGCACTTAATTCATTTCTTCTTCTAGATCAGTCTTGTTGCCAAGACATTCATCAACCACAAAACCATATTATTTATGTAAGCTTTTATTTACTTAACTAAACATTTCATGTAACTAACATAACGCGCGTGTGCAGTTAGCATTAAATACTAGTATTTAATGTTATACACCGACCACCATGATGAAGTCCAGATACTAGGAGATGGGCCAGATAGCTCTGTTTGAAAATTATTCGCATTTGATAAAATTTTTGATGTAACTGTAAATTATTAGTATTTAATGCAATATAACAGGTACTACCGTTCCTACACCACAGGCATTTGAGGTCAGAGTGGAACTGAGAGTAATTGCAATGAAGGGGTACTCCACTCCCCAGAGCTCCAAATTGGAACCTCACCACTTAATGCAGTTTAATGTTATAAAGCACCTTTTTGATTTCCATGTTTTTAACACACATGGGCATGCCTACAAAGTCAGAAAACAGCATTGCTCACATGACTTTTGGCAAAAAAATTTTCACATTCAGAGTTGCTGAAGCATGGAATAAACTGCTGTACACTTTCATGCAAATTAATTGAAACAAAATGAATAATTCCATTATTATTATTATTATTATTATTATTATTACTAGCAAATATATGCACCCTCCGGGTGCAAGTATTTAAGCTTTAATATGATAAAATATCATATTAAATTAGAAAGGCTAATGAAACTGAATAAGAATGCAGATAAAAAAATTTGGATCAGAGGGGGTATGATTGAAAAATAGAACAACTTTGAAAGTCATTCTTCCATCATTTTCCATTACTCCCCTCTTTCATTGGTACATTTTCCTAATTTAACTATTTAGTTAAAATAGGAAGTAAAGAATAATATTAGTTATTTCTTCTTGTTAATGGATTTCTTTTAAGATTTATCCCCGAGATTTTTGCTCATATTCAAAAAGATAAAACCAAGCAATTAGAAATCAATAATACAAAGCATATATTTATTAAAATCAAATTTTTAAGATCAATATGCAAATTAGCCTTCCCGTTCACACTGTAAACCGCTATTTTGTTGTACATATAAATACAACTGCATGTTATTTGTATGTAGATATGGTCAACAGTCTTAATGATGTAAAACAATTTTATCAATAATTGAGGTTTAAATACAAATAAAATCATGGAGAATGTGATGTAAATAACGAAGGGAATTGTGATTTGTATAGTAATATAGTTTCGGTTACAGACAGAAAAACACACAATCTCCATTATAATAAGATATCTGTGATCTCTTTGTAAGGCTGTGGGTCTTCATGTCCTGGGTATGACGTTTACCTCTATATGATGATGAGGTTCCAGTTCTGGAGGTCAGAGGAATGTGGAGCACCCGTTCATCACCATTGCTCCTAGATCCACTCTGACCCGGAATGGTAGTACCTGTTAGGGTTCCATCTATGGGTTAAAATATTTGTTTATAAAAATGAATTGAGTTTTAAACATTTTCTACCAAACTATTGCTATGAATCTTTCAAAACTTTGCCAGCATTAAATAACCCACTGAGGTTTGATATGCCTTAAAACAAACAAACTCTGTAAGGCTTGCCAGTGTGTTCATGCAGCGTTATAATTTTCATATGCTTCCTTGTAAGTAAGGAAGTAGTATTATATTATATGCATTGTTGAAGCATGAGATCATGTTGAAATAAATATTTGTTGTGTAAAATAAATTATTTTTTGTATCTTTAAGCTACAGACCTGTTGACAAATTCACTGGAGCCATAACTACAATAAAATAGAATAAATATTAAATGCTAATACTAATAATTATTTAATTTCGGGTAATTATTTCTAATTAATAATAGTCATTAGTTTGCACAGTTATATGAGTATATCTTAGTAAAGATAATAATATTTAGTAAACAATTATAGCTTCAAGTAAATATTCTTAATCTTATTATAATGGAGATTGTGTGTTTTTCTGTCTGTAACCGAAACTATATTACTACTCAAGTCACAATTCCCTTTGTTATTGACATCACAATATCAATGATTTTATTTTTATTTAAATCTCAATTATTAATAAAATTGTTTTACATTATTAACACTGTTGACCATATCTACATGATATTTTTCACGTACCCCACTTGTACGGGTCAGGCACAAAGGCCCTATTTATGTGGGACCACCCACAAGCCGAAGCTCATGGGATGGCGGTTGAAAAATTTGCATCGATCCCGTCGGCATTCCCCCTCAAGGGGGGGTGCCTCAGGCACTGGGCAATAAACCCAGCCCTACCCCTTTAAATCAAGGGGGCAGTGTTGCCTGGGGGGATGGCCCCCTGGGATCGACACTGTTAATTATAGCAATGGTCCAGAGGCCGAAGCCACTGTTGACCATATCTACATACTAATAACATGCAATTGTATTTATATATACAACAAAATAGCGGATTACAGTGTGAACGGGAAGGCTAATTTGCATATTGATATTAAAAATGTGATTTTAATAAATATGTGTTTAGTACTATTGATTTATAATTGTTTGGTTTTATTTTAATTAATATAAGCAAAAATCTCTTCAATAAATCTTAAATGAAATCCATTAACAAGAAGAAATAACTGTAATATTATTATTTACTTCCTATTTTAACCAAATAGTTAAATTAGGAAAATTTACCAATGAAAGATGGGAGTAATGGAAAATGATGGAAGAGTTAGTTTCAAAGTTGTTCTATTTTTCAATCATACCCCCTCTGTTCCAAATCTTTTTATCTGCATTCTTATTCAGTTTCATTAGCCTTTCTAATTTAATATGATATTTTATTATATCAAAACTTAAATACTTGCACCCGGAGGGTGCATATATTTGCTAGTACTAATAATTTACATTTACATCAAGAATTTTATCAAATGCAAATAATTTTCAAACAGAGCTATCTGGCCCATAGATGGGACCCTAACAGGTACTGTTACATAATCTATGCAGTTGCATAAGTTTATCGTCGGTCCCCTGTAATTCTGAGGGGATGACCCTTTTCATACCATGGCCGGGTCCTTCAATGGAAAATTACAGAAGCCCGCCAAAATACGTGAAGTCACGTGGGACCTTTTTCAGAGTCCCCAGTTTGCAGTTAGGTGTCAGGCAGAGCGGTCGGACATTTTATGCTCTGCCTAAAACTGGAACTCACGCACGCTATGTTAGTCAGATATTTAGTTACATGAAATGTATAGTTAAGAAAATAAAAGTTGTATAATTAATATGTTCTTGTGGCTGATGAATGTCTTGGTAACAAGACTAAGAAATGAATCCAGGACGACCAGCCAGCAAGAACATAGCAAAAGAAAGTCCAGACATTAGAATATTCCAGACCAAGTCAAGATGTTAGAAGAAATACCAAAGACGATCAGAATAACAAAGATATTGAAGAAGTAAGAAGTAAGAAAGAGGTATGCAACAGTACTACCATTCCTACAACACAGGCATTCAAGGTCAGAGTGGAACTGAGAGTAATTGCAATGAAGGGGTACTCCATTCCCCAGAGCTCCAAATTGGAACCTCACCACTTAATGCAGTTTAACTTAATACCCAGGACACATAGGAGCATTGTTGAAGCATGAGATCATGTTGAAATAAATATTTGTTGTGTAAAATAAATTATTTTTTGTATCTTTAGGCTACAGACCTGTTGACAAATTCACTGGAGCCATAACTACAATAAACTAGGATAAATATTAAATGCTGAAAAAAAAAAACAAAAAAAACAAAACAAGTAGGAATTGCTTGCCAGATGTTGTCAAATTAGGACAGTATGGAAGCCTTGCGTTGTTTCAATTCTTTTTTAAAAAAAAAGCATTGCAGTTGACAAACAGCATAAACGGTGAAGTGAAGGCTGCAATCTAGAGATATTACACACCCTCTGGACAGCCTTGGTTTTTTCGGATAATCAACTCTTTAGTTAGTTCTAAAAGTAAAAACAGCATTAAAAGGTCACCAACATGTTTTATCTGAAGTCGAAGTTAAAGTTACTCTACACAATTAGATAAAAACTAAACCAGAAACTTTCTTCTTAGATAAAATACAAAAAAGTAGATAGAATAATTGTAAAAAATGTATAACATTAAATATGGAAAATTATGTTGTAAAAGGCAGCAAGAGGCATTGGACACTATGTGAACTCGGTTAAAAAAGAGTTCATGTGTTTTAAACAAGATGGAGACATCTTCACACTGGATTAATCAAGATATTGATTAATTACTGCTAACTGCAGGAGTTCCTGCAGTGGATTTAATCCTGAAGATCCTTATGATGAAACTCGAGTAGGTTATTTCTGTACTCACTATAATATATATGTTATATATATATATATATATATATATATATATATATAGTCATACACACAACTCCCATGAACCCTCCTCACATATATAAGAGCATTAAAAAAATAACCCACCTCATAGAGGTTCTTCATGGAACAAATATATATATATATATATATATATATATATATATATATATATATAGTCATACACACAACTCCCATGAACCCTCCCTCACATATATAAGAGCATTAAAAAAATAACCCACCTCATAGAGGTTCTTCATGGAACAAATATATATATATATATATATATATAGTCATACGCACAACTCCCATGAACCCCTCCCCTCACATATATAAGAGCATTAAAAAAATAACCCACCTCATAGAGGTTCTTCACGGAACAAATGGACATGCTACTACTAACACACTCGTCTACCCGGATTTTAATAGCATGTAAAACCCTTAAAAACACTTCAATTTTTATAGTTCTTCTATAATGGTCCCTTTCAAAAAATCTATAAACAATTTCTTCAAATAAGAAATTTTCTCCTGACGATGACCTAAGGTCGAAACTAGTTTAGAATAAACAACATACAAGAAATATTCCTGATTGTCTTAATACTTTTTGTTCATACCATATATATATATATATATATATATATATATATTAACGCTGTTTGTAATTAAACGGCGTGTTAGTAAAATCCAGGGCTATCTATCTATCTATCTATCTATATATATATATATATATATATATATATATATATAAGGAGAGAGCGAGTAGGTGAGAGAATTACTTGATCAGTCCATAACCTAATACTGAATTTTGATCTGAAATTGTCATTCCCTTTCTAGAGCCTCTCAAATTAGTAAATCAGTTCACATACCTAGGTAGCAATATCTCATCTA
>CM042174.1:27734854-27749854 GCA_023376005.1 Doryteuthis pealeii | reverse complement strand
CACATAACTTAAAGTTTCATGGTAATCCAATCATCAGATGAGATCAGTGGTTGAGATGTCAAAAACCAGTCATGAAATGGTTGAGATGTTAAAAATCAAATTTTGTAGCGTTTATATGCAGCGTTTTTCACGCGATGGGAAATGCAAAGCTAAAAATTGTTTTTTTAAACTATGGCTTGTTTAACGTTTATGTGACGTGGATTGTATTCACGTGATGTAATGTCATGACGTTAAATTTGTATTTAAAAACATTATAATCAAACAAACTTGCATTGGTGTTAATGCACGCGGTGTTCAGATGATTTTTTTTTTTTTTTTTTTTTTTTTTTAAATAAATAAATAAATAAAATAAATAAATAAAAAAAATAAAAATAAAAAATAAAAAAAGGAGAGCGAAAATTCAGGGATCAATTAGGGTCAGGTGGTAAGTGACACAGTAAAAATTTGTTTAAATGCCTACATTTCGAAATGCATATATATATATATATATATATATATATATAATATTGTACTGGTTTAAAATTGACTTGTCGACCCAAGTTCAAATCTTGGACAGGACAGTTTGCATTTTACATAGCGCTAATACCAGTAAATAGTAAGGTAGGTTGGGTTCTTTAACCTTGGTGAGGTAACCATGTCAGTGAGGCTTAGAATATGCTAACTGCATACCCTGCAGAAGGAAAAGATCCCCCCCCCCAAAAAAAAGAAGTGTCTTAGGTAGTTATTTTCCTGACCGCTGACCAGGCCAGATTAACAAGGTCTTCTTTCTATCGGGAGCCATGCACAAACCGAAGCTCATGTGGTGACCAGTGAAAAAAAATGTGTAGTTTCATTGGCATTCTCTTTTTGGGGTGCCTCAGACACCAGTTTATAATTTCAGTAAAGATAATAATATCTAGTAAACAATTATAAGTTCAAGTAAATATTATTAATACTAATAATTTACAGTTATATCAAGTTACATCAAGAATTTTATCAAATGCGAATAATTTTATAAACCAGGCCTACCCCTTTTAGGTGAGGGAGCAAGTGCTGCCTGGAGGAATAGTTCCCTGGGAATATGCAATTTATTTTACCTCACTCACCCACCAAGAGATAGGTGAATATCAGAGAGGTGTCCAAGGTATGACAATAAACTGCATCTCATGGTAAGGCTTCAGTTTTGGAGTACCTCTTCATTGCCATTACTCTCAGTTCCACTCTGACCTCAAATGCCTGTGGTGTAGGAGTGGTAGTACCTGTTAAGGTCCCATCTATGGGCCAGATAGCTCTGCTTGAAAATTATTCGCATCTGATAAAATTCTTGATGTAACTTTGTTACGTAGTGCCTTTTCTTTGACGGCACTAAATATCTATACGTTGTATACTTCTTACGTCTTACTCTGGTCTATTCTTCCGGCCGTCTTCTGATCGTCTAGTCTTCTATCTTGGTCTGGTCTTTCTTATCTGGGTTCCGTGTCTGGTTCTGCTGGGGACCATTTCTTATCAGAAGCCTTGTGTCATTGTTAGCTTTTAGTAATAACAACAAGACTTCGATTTACTTTTGATGTTACTTTATTCCGGATCCCCAGACCAGACAATGCGCGCGGAGAGTCACATCTTGCTAGCTTCTAACTCTGCAACTGACTAACTGCAACTAACTGAGTTGCTTACACCTTAAACCGGAAGGGCCTTCATCGGCTTCCGATTCTCACGGTTCTCCCCAGAACGCAAGGTGAGAGTGAGGTCAAGCATTGTCACTCACTCTCAAGGCCATCAGCTGTACTGATCGCCATAAGGATTTCTATACTACCTTAAAAAGATATTAGGGATCCAATTAATATGTAACAACTTACTGTATTTCTGAAGGGATGGCCCCTTTTCATATCACGGGTGGGACTTTCCATGGAATATTACAGAAAGCCCGCAAAATACGTGAAGTCACGTGGGACTTGGTTGGCTCTTCAGTTTCAGCTTGGACGTCAGGCAGAGAAGATGTTACTGCTTTAGCTGAGACTCACTGCACATGCACGTTGTGTTTAGTTAGAGAAATATGTTTAGTTAAGTAAATAAAAGTTTACATAAATAATATGGTTTTGTGGCTGATGAATGTCTTGGCAACAAGACTGACCTAGAAGAAGAAATGAATCAAGGACAACCAACCAGCAAGAAGAGAGACGTTAGAAGAGACGCTAGAAGAAGAACGTAAGATACCAAAGATGAGGAGAAGAATAATAGAAGTAAAGAAAGGGTATACAACACGTAGATAGGAATACTTGAAACCATAAAACTATGTGCAAATCATTTGTATTAGCTAGGAATATTTGATATCATATAACTGTGTGAAATAATTTCGTTAGAAACAATTACACAAAAAATGTAAATATGAACGTGATTCCCTAACCTCTAGGAATAAAATAACCCTAGACCAGTTGACATGCCCTTAAAATAAATCAACTCTTAAAAAACCACTACACAAAAAATGTAAATATGAAAGTAAAATGAATGCAATTCCCTAACCTCTAGGCATAAAATAACCCGCAAATGGGTTAACATACCATGAAAATCAATCATTGTAATTTTAAACAGAAATGAATTTATTTTATTTTAATAAAAGTTTCCTTATTATAATCTAAAACTTATTTTATGGGATCAGAGACCTTATTCATTTCCTTTTCCTTAAAAAATGATGAGGGTTGATTGATATCAAGTAAGGAGCTGATGGTAGGTGTGGCGCTCCACCTTAGATGCTAAAATAATCTTGGTCTAGTGCAAGTGAAAAGGGGATAGACTCCCTCGCTGATAGACTGATACCGACTTTAGGCCACCCCGACGACTTTTATATATATTTACATACACACATATATATATATATTTACATACACATATATATATATTTACACACACACACACACACATATATCATCATTGGCAATTCAGGCCACCCCGATGACGATATTATATATATATATTATACTACAACCTGTTACATTTTCAGCTGTTTTTTTAAAACGTGGATCCCAGGTAGGAGAGGTGCATGGGTGTGTGTATGTGTTGGGGTGATGGGTGTCTAAGGTTTCATGGGGAACTATATTTTCACTTTTAGAATCAAGACAAAATTACCAAACTATACTAAAAGCCTCAGATAGTAAAAGCAATTCAACTAAAGATACTAAATGAAATATGATATACCATTGTAAAGCCGTGTGCAATTCTATTTTGTTGATATGCAACAATGATGAACTTTACTTATAGACTTGAAGTAGATAGTATAGATTTCAATGCTGCTTGTTTTGTTTGTCTGGCAAAGAAAGTGTTCCCTTGTGGATCGAGTAGAATTGTCTGTGTTTATAGGTGGTGGCAATATGGTTTCTGAAATGGATTGATCTTTTTTGGTATATTAGAAATGATTTTTATGTTAACATTTGTGGGGATTAAAAAAAATACAAAAATAAAAATGAAATAAAAAGAACAAAACTCCCATAGAACCTTTTACTGGAAATTCAATCTGCCACATCTACCATCAGCTCCTTACTTTACCGCACAGATTCCTGTGCTACTCATACGCTGAGTTGGCGAGGACTGGTATCAAACTAGGAACCTTGTGGTTCCTAGCCGAACGCTCTACTGACTGAGCTAAACCTGCCCCTACTATAATAAAGTTTTTGTGTTCCCCTGAAGTTACAGCGAATCCTGTGACTGTGAAGTCTAATGTTTTAAAAACATTCTCGACCACAGATGTCGCATTTGAAGGCCGTCTCTGAAGATGTGCTGGTGCTTTCTTCGTGGTGTTGCGTGAAGCTAAGAGGTCCAGCAACTCTGTCAAGATACAGCATTGGTGTGGTAGATAATGATGGAAGGTCTCTTGCACTGCATGTGGTTATGAGGCAAGGAAGGATATGGCTCCATTAATCTCTCATGCTGCACGTTTATGTGGGAATAGTAGGGCCAGCAATGGGTTAGAACTGCAACGAGGGTCCCTTTGTGATATAGACTTGTAATTGTTAAGATGCTAATGGACTTGCTGAATTGTGCTGTTGTGGAAACTCTATCTGCAAAATTGAGAATAATAGTGTTTAGGCTGTGTTGTTATTATTTTCTGACATCCCACCATGCCAGATGAACAAAAAGTCCAATTTATGAGGAGAGCCATACACAAATCAAAGCTTCTTTTGAGGTGCCTCAGGCACTTGACAATAAAGCCATCCCTACCTCGTTACCTGGAGGGATAGACATGCTGGGATCACACTAAGAGTATATATATATATATATATATATATATATATATATGGAAAGACGGTGAGGAAATTAATCTGACAATATGAGAAGAAAATATTTTAAGAATATAACAAACACAGGATGTTATGATTAGGGGAAACAATTTTTAGTGTCAATACTTAAGCATTTCGGTATATTGTACCATCTTCATCATATCCCAAATCTTTTATACAATACGCTAAGACTAAAGCCATGAAAATACATACTAAAAACCAATCACAAAACACCACCCAAACAAACCCTCATGATCTACCCACCCTGATAAATACATATGTATACCTAATACACTTAACATCTTTCATTTTGTCCCTCACATAAACATTACTTAACAGTGTCCTGAAGATGGTATAAAATACCGAAATACTTAAGTATTGACACTAAAAATTGTTTCCTGATCATAACATCCTGTGTTTGTTATATCTTTAAAATATTTTCTTCTTATATATATATATATATATATATATATATCTTACCAGTTGAATGGCCAAACCCACTTGATACAGAGCCAAAAGGCCGAGTTGCTAACAAGTAAGGGTATACTATATTCACTGGACCACTGGCACAGCAGATCTGATATAATATATTATATTATTATATATATTATTGTAGCAAAAGTAAAGTCAGCAGTGTGGCCTCTTGTCAGTATCAACCAGACAATGAGGGAGTCTATCTCCTTTTCACTAGCACTAGACCAGAAAGATTTTTTTTTTTTTTGCATTTTACCATCAGCTCCCCAATTTACTACACAGACACTCTATCTATCTATCTATCTATTTATCTATCTATCTATCTTAACTTAGATATTAACACATCTATCTATCTATCTATCTATCTATCTCGGCTTTTCACATCTCTCTCTCTCTCTCTCTCTCTCTATCTATCTATCTATCTATCTATCTATCTATCTATCTACTCACTCATCTATCTCTATCTATCTATCTCACTCACTCACTCTCTCTCTCTATCTATCTATCTATCTATCTCACTCACTCACTCACTCTCTCTCTATATATATATATCTATCTATCTCTATCTATCTATCCACTCACTCACTCACTCTCTATCTATCTATCTATCTCACTCACTCACTCTTATCTCACTCACTCGCTCTCTCTCTCTCTCTTTCTATCTATCTATCTCTATCTATCTATCTCACTCACTCACTCTCTCTCTATCTATCTATCTATCTATCTCACTCACTCACTCACTCTCTCTCTCTCTATCTATCTATCTATCTCACTCACCACTCTCTCTCTCTCTCTCTCTCTCTCTCTCTCTCTCTCTCATCTATCTATCTCTATCTATCTCACTCACTCACTCACTCTCTCTCTCTCTCTCTCGCTCTATCTATTTATCTATCTATCTCACTCACTCACTCTCTCTCTCTCTCTCTATCTATCTCACTCACTCACTCACTCACTCTCTCTCTCTCTCTATCTATCTATCTATCTATCTATCTTAGATATTAGCACATCTATCTATCTATCTATCTATCTATCTATCTATCTATCTATCTATCTCATGCACTGAATTGATGGGGGCTGGTATCGAAACCTGAACCTTGTGGTTCCTAGATGAATGCTCTCGTATGTAATTACTCTATTTTACAGGTTGCTAAATATCTATTCTGCCAGAACAACCTGATGATGATGAAATAAGACATTGAAACATCTTATAAGAAATAGTGATGAAGATTTGAAATCTTATTATAATGGAGACTTAGTGTCTGTCTGTCTATAACTGAAACTACATGACTGCTTACATCACAATACCCTCAGGAATTGCATAAGTTTATAAATGAGTATTTAATTTATAGTCAAATTCATTAATACATAAAATAAATCTAATTTATGAATGTATTTAAAAATCTTATTATAATGGAGACTCGGTGTCTGTCTGTCTGTAACTGAAACTACATGACTGCTTACATCACAATACCCTCAGGAATTGCATAAGTTTATAAATGAGTATCTAATTTATAGTCAAAATCATTAATACATAGAATACATCTAATTTATGAATGTATTTAAAAATCTTATTATAATAGAGATTCAGTGTCTGTCTGTCTGTAACTGAAACTACATGACTGCTTACATCACAATACCCTCAGGAATTGCATAAGTTTATAAATGAGTATCTAATTTATAGCCAAAATAATTAATACCTAGAATAATAAATCTTATTCATTAACAATGTCTCAATGAAAATCTGAGTTAGATTTGCCTCAAAACAGCCCACGTTATTAGTGCGTTTATAATCCAGCAATGTGTCTTATATATCACTAAGAAATAAAGGTTTACATGATATATGGTATGGTGAATTTGCAGACTAGTTTTAACTCTAGGTCAGAGTGGACCTGGGAGTAATGGCAATGAAGGGGTAATTTCACCCTCTTCAGAAATCTACAACTAAAGTCTCACAGCTTTAGTTGTAGATGCAGTTTTGCTAACTATTCAGGACCCTTTATTTTTATTTCATTTTTTTTTTTTTTTTTTTTCTTGGGGGGGGGGGGGTCTTACTCCTCAGCAAGAGATGTAATTGGCATATTCTAGATCTTGTCGACAGAGTGGTGGACACATTTACATATGTCACCATGATATATACTTACCTGGCACATCTTCAGGGAACCATGTGTCCCATTGCATATAAATTATATATATATATATGGGGTAGGGATTATTTCAACAGCTTTGCATCAGATAATTATGGGATCTACCTGAAACTGACTCAACTTGAACATAATTTATATATTTTAGGTTTTATGGCTGCTGGACCATAGAGATTGTTTTGAATCTGAGGTGAAGCGCCTCACCTATCATCAGCTCCCCACTTTAATGCACAGATCCAAGCCATGCTACTCATGCACTGAGTTGTCAAGGATCAATATCGAATCTGGGATATTGTAATTCCTAGGCTGATGCTTTTCCGACTGAGCTTAACCAAAAAAAAAAAAAAAACAATACAGTCTCAAGATTTCTGCAAACAAAACCATCAGAGATAAAACTTAAACAAAAACCTTTCAGAATAACAGAATAGCAGAATAGCAGAATAACAACAACAAAAAAGGGACAGTTTAATAACTAAGTCATCTTATCTTTGAAAATATCGCCCTGGAAATATTTTATTTTTGCTGATAAGACCGCATGAGCAATGTCCTATTTTTTTTTAAGGAGACCTACAATCAGTAATTAAACAAAAAGTGGAACTGGGAGTAATGGCAATAAAGGGGTAATTTCACACTCTACAACTAAAGTCTCACAGCTTTATTTTTATTTTATTTCTGAATTTTTTTATTATTTTTGTTTCTTGGGGAGGGGGGGTCTTACTCCTCAGCAAGAGATGCAATTGGCATATACTAGATCTTGTCGACAGAGTGGTGGTATCGTAGATTGACACATTTACATATGTCACCATGATATATACTTACCTGGCACATCTTCAGGGAATCATGTGTCCCATTGCATGGGGTAGGGTCAGGATCAATCCTTTATGCCTGAGGGGTCCCAGAGGGGTCCCAGAGGTATGTGCTTTGGAAGCTGAGCAATTTTTGTTGTCAGATGAATTTATGTCACAATAAATCATCCTCTACTTTTTCTCTAATCCGTTGGTGCTATGTTTGTTATTTTCCAGAGAAGAGGAGGAGAGAGATGGATGGAGAAATTGAGGGGGAGGACAATAATGAAAGAGGAGGTACATCCAGGGTACCAAGAGTGGTAGAGAGGGGCCTTTACATCACAATCATCTTCATCATCATCATGGCACGCTATTAGCACAGATATCCATGACAATCTCTTTAGATCCATCTCTATCACTCATTGTTCTTGGGAGGTCCTCTGCGCAGCATCCAGTATCTGCACAGAGCTGGTCAATGTACATCTTTGCTGGCCAGCCCACACTGGTATGTCCATGTGCTGGCTTCCACAGGAGGACGTCTTTCAGCATAAAATAACCTAACAAGGGTTGACATGGCATAAAATCCAACCAAACACCAAGAATGAATAAAACAAAATGTCTTCAGCATAAAATAACCCAACAAGCGTTGACATGCCGAAAAATTCAGCCAACCAACCAATCAACTGACCAACCAACATTACCTTTGATAATAACTAGAAGCATCTACCCAGCGTAGACTGGGTAGGGAGGGAAAATCCCTGGTCTATTGATTTGTTTACTTTTAAGATTTACAAATGCTGGACATTTTTAAGTAGAATTTCAATGATATTTCTATGTATATTTTAATTTTTAAATATCTTCAAATATAATTCAAAATTTCATAATTTTTGCCCAAAACGTATAAACCAGAAAAAATAAAATAAATATTCAATGTATATATTAGGGATACCCAAAATGAGACTAAATTGCATTTTTGACAAAATGACTTTAGCCCCCTCTAGGGAAAATAATTTACCAAAATTCAGGGAATTATCGGATTTTAATGAAATTTTCAGTGTTTATGTATCAATGAATGATCTTTATAATGCATTATTTATTTTATTTCAAAACTTTCTCATTTTTTCAGGTCACTTATTTTTGACCCACATCCCTTATGTTGGGGTGCGTAAAATTTTTTTTCAAGTTGGTCTTTCCGTTTTCTAATTACAGTATAAATAAAGAGATAAAAGACCAAAGTTATGAATAGAAACAAAAAAAAAAAATTTTTACGGTGGCTTTTCTATAAGAAAATAAGTACCAAAAATCGAAAAATAAAATGTAAAAAATAATAAATAATTCATTTTTTGGAGATTTCTTTTTTACTCATTCCGATAATTATTTAATTGGCTATTATTTCATAAAAGAAAAAATTATACATCAATATTTTTTCTGCTTAAAAAGGGGAGGGGGTACATTTTCAATTGAGTTTTTCTTCAAAAAGTATACTTTTCAGTAATAAAATAAGGTTTGCATTAAATAGATATTTATTTCTAGAATCTAAAAATATGATATTTTAAACTTAACATCAGGCTTTTCATATCTTAAATGAATTTTATATATTAATTTTTCATAGCAAAAATACTAAATTAAAGTTTTGAAATAAAATAACTGATGCATTATAAAATTCATTAATTGATAAATCAATGCTGAAAATTTCATTAAAATCGGATAATTACCTGATTTTTGGTAAATTTTTTTTTCCATCCCAAATGTTACGTTAAAATTGTAAACAAGCACCTAAAACCATTGAAAAACAGCCAAAATGGCAGATCGTGTTGAAATTGACCAAAACAAATAGTTTTAAATCTTTTAAAAATAAACTGCATATGTAGTGATATTTTTCTTTTTGTAATGAAGGTCATTATGTTACTACTTATCATTTTAGACAAAAGTTTGACCTTAAATAATAGATTTAATTAATTTTAATTTGTTTTTAAAAAGCTAGCAGCCGACAAATTTGGGTATGGCTAGTGTATATATATTTACTTTGTCATTAATTATTTTATTTTCGTAGTTTCATCCGGACATAAATACATACATACTAACCGCCCTTTAAAAAAAGAAAAGAAAAGAGGACTGTTCACGTCTGAAGTCACCCTGGTGCAACACCATGAAGCTAAGAAGTCCAGAAGAAAGCCGTGGCAACAAAGCACCGGCACATCAACATCTTCAGGGATCGCCTTCAAATGCAACATCTGTGGTCGAGAATGTTTTTCAAACAATGAACTTCACAGTCACAGGAGGCGCTGTAACTTCAGGGGCACAAAAACTTTATTATAGTCTTCCGAGACTGAAATACCAATATAAACTGCCCTTTCAAGGGGCCGGATTAGCTCAGTTGGTAGAGTGTTCAGCTAGAAACCACAAGGTTCCTAGTTCGATACCGGTCCTCGCCAACTCAGAGTATGAATAACACAGGGATCTGCGCGGTAGAGTAAGGAGCTAATGGTAGATGTGACGCTCCACCTCACACGCCAAAACAATCCCCTTGGTCTAGCGCTATTGAAAAGGGGATAGACTCCCTCGCTGACTGGCTGATACTGACTTTAGGCCGACCTGACGACTTATATATAAACTGCCCTTTATATATGTATAGATGGCTGACCATGTGTTTTCTCATGAAAAATAAACTTGATATTGTTAATAATTCTTATAGTTATAAATAAGATATGAAATGGATATTTTCATGGCTTCTTTTCAAATTAATTTCGTATTTGATGCAAAGAATTTGATTCCGAGATAAATTCAGCTTCACGGAATCTAAATTCAGCATTTACTCTATGTGTAGTTTAGTCATGGCCTTTTTTTTTTCCGACAAAAAGCAAGAAGCAAAGAATAAGGTGTGGCCTTTAATTTGCTGTCAAAAAAGATTAATTTATATGGATTTATTCACTTGGTTACATTTATAAAGATGGGTTTTTTTTTAACTGCTTGTCTGGAAATGGAACAAATTATCACAACCTATTATCACCATGTTTGCTCTACGCCCTTAACTGTTGGGAAGATTTTGCCAGACTTTGCTATTGTCTTAATTCCTGGAGACTAGAATCCTTAACTTGTTGAGAGTAATCTCAGACAGCAGCCTATAGATTTAAAAATGAGACTTTTTTGAAAAAAAATTGACTTTTGCTATTGTCTTAATTCCTGGAGACTAGAATCCTTAACTTGTTGAAAGTAATCTTGTTGCGTAGCGCCTTCTTCGCTACTCTGAATCGTATACGTTGCAGCTATACCGCGGTATCGTCTCTAACCCTTAGACAATATATGTAGGGGTCGCTTAACGAAGACACAAGACATGCTGTATGTAGTAGGAGATTGAACTTTTATTTCTTTCCCTCATGGTGCGTGTGAGTGGCGAGTTTGACAATGGGAACTGCCCAAGGGTTGACAATGACTGCTACTGCTGCTGTGATAACTAGCATTGTTGAGGTAGAGGGGTAGCTGAACCTCACTGGCAGCGATGGCCCATGTCGACGGTCACTCCTTATGCTCTGTTCGCCGTCTTTTGTCTGGGGGTCTGACGACTCGACCCTCTGGCTTTTGTATTGACGACTGCCTACGCATCTTTATCTTGTGATCTGATAACTATTTCCGAACTTGTTGTTACCCATCCTTCTTTTGTTCGCTTTACCGGGAAAAAGTCCTTTGTCATTTTTGTCGTCTTTTCTTTGCTTTGTTTAATTTAACCGGAAATTCCTATTTCCGTTTGTACAATATCCAACAATCTCAGACAACAGCCTATAGATTTAAAAATGAGACCCTGTCAAGCTGAAATAAAATTTTGTACAATGGAACTACGCCCTACAGAAAAGACTGGGTAACCCTAAAGAGAGCAAAAGTGGAAGTGAGCAAAACTTGAGATAACTTTTTATAATTGGGGGCTGACCACAGTCATTGTGTTACATAATGGATAGGCATAGCCAATCATTTTTAGCAAGTAGTGTAATGTAGTTTGAAATAATGATAAAACAGTGGGAAATCACTCTCATTCAAATAGTTTGATTGACAGGTTTTAAACTCAAGTTTATCTGGAACAGGGATCTCATTGGTTTAGAGAGTCAGGTGACCAGGTGATGCTGTGAAAGTAGAATTAGAAGTTAGTGGAGTTGAGTCCTCTGGCTCATTTGGGCAGGACATATTTTTCTGTCTCTGCAACCCCCCGTAGTGTGTGTGGGTCAACTAGGTATTGAGAGAAAAGGCATTCAGGGGACTGAAAGTGTCTACAAACAAAAATGTCCCTGTGTTGTTTCATGAATTAAAAAGAGGTAGATGGAACATAGAGAGAGACAACTCCTGAAGAGAAATAAAATTTAAATTGAAATAGATCACTAATTAGCACTGAGTCTATTCTATTAGTGACTACCCCAAGCGGAGATTTAAGAGGTTTGAATTCACAGTTTTCCTTCTCCTAGACTGATTGCCTAACCAAGGTGAAAGAGCCCAGTCTGCCCTACTATTTACCCATAGCTGGAGGGGGAATAGTTGGATTCATACCTTTCCCAAGGGTATTAGTGTTATGTGAACTGTGGCTTTGTCCAAGAATTGAACTCGGGTGGACAAGTCCATTTCCTATGACTCTAACCAGTACACCACTGCACTTCCCATAACAGAGATAGATGTCTAACCCAATATAAAAGAAGAAACCCTTAAATAGAGAAAGCAGATTCTAGAATGAAAAAGAAAAAAAATAGAGGGGAAAAATAAATTCGACTTGTTGTAGAGAGGGGGGGGGTTCAACAATGTCGTCGCCATCACAAAATCTATAGCACAAATCACCAACTCAAATATCTTCAGCAGCTGACAAATCGCCACTCCTGCTGTCGTAACCCCACTTCTACTTATACAAGTTTTTCCTTCAACATCCGGGTGTCTGCACCCCATGCACGAGATTCCCAAGCCAATCCCGGCCGCCGGAATCCTCATAGCCATCATCCGGGCACCTGGCACTTACATCTGGGACAGTAGTATCTTGAATTCAGTGCCGCCCGCTTGCATTCCGAAGGACACGGGTTCGATTCCACATGCCAGGCAAAGCCTAGCCCACTTCCTTTGAGAATACGGTAGGCCACTCACCTCGTCTTCTCTGTCACACAGATACTTGGCCTGATCCAAGAAGAAACCTGATATGAGTAAAAGAAAGGAGAACCCAAATTGAAGAATAAGCAGAATCCTGAAGATATCAAAGAGAGCTATGTAACAATTGTCTTAATTCTTGGTGATCATAAAGTGGGTGCCTAGTTTTCGTTTGGTTTGGTTGTTTTGTTTTATGGCATATCAACCTCAGTGGGTCATTTAATGCCGACTAAGTTTTGGGTTCATAGTGGTAGTTTGGTAGAAAACAAATGTATATAAGAAATTTTTTTCACGGTGGGCCAGATAATTGAAAAAAAATAACGAGCACGGGCCACATTATTATTGTGTTCAAAACTTGCTAGCCAGAACGAAAGTTCTGAGAAAAAGATGTAAAACAAAATTGTATCTTTCCATGTTATATTCATGGATGAGTGGTGTAAGATGCACAAAACCAAATTTAACCAACATATTTATTTTCAAAACATTATCAAAGAATGCAACATTAGCAGAAAGGTTTAGTGAGATTTGTGAAACTGAAGTTTGCCTTTCGAGATTTCGTCAATGTTTGGTTTGGAATTGCTACATCCAATCGAGAGAATTGCTTTCAAATGTTTATGAGTCAATTCCGTTTGATGGGTTGATTCCATAGTCAAGTCCATGAAGATTTAGTAAGCTTAACATAGTATTTAAATGTAAATGGTATCAGAACGTCTCACATTCTGTACGTTTTAACAAACAAATTCAAGTACTGTTGGCAGGCCTCATAAAATGCCTTCGTGGGCTGGATCTGGTCCACCGGTCGTTGTTTGGTGACCCCTGTTATATACCATCAAATATGATAGATACCTCCTCTCTAATTTTGTGATTTTTTTTTTGGGGGGGTGTTCAAGGGAATAACTCTAAGGAGATTATGATATGCTGGATCCCAAGCCATATAGAAGTGAGGGGGAATGAAAGAGCTGACTCTGCAGCTAAATCGGCTCGAGATTTAATCCCAACAATTTCAAGATACCATATACTGATTTGAAACCTAAAATTAATAGATTCCTTCATACAAAATGGCAACAAAACTGGAATAACAACATCCACAATAAACTCTTCCTAATCAAACCCACTGTGGGAGGCTGCAGACCAACTTTAAGGAAGTCTAGAAAGTCATTGTGTCTCGATTACGTCATACAAGACTAACGCACTCCTATATACTCAAACAAGAACAACAACCACAATGTGGAACATGTCAAACACCTTTGACAGTTAAACACTTATTGATGGAATGCAGGTTTTTTGCTCACATCAGAAACCATTATTTTAAAGCAAACAATATGAAAGATCTGTTTGAAAACGTCAACATGGAGGATATTCTCTCTTTTTTGAGGGAAAGAAAATTATACCATAGAATATAGACATGAAACAAATCAATACCATACAGCATAATCCCCAATAATGCTAACACATTGTAAAAAAACAATTACTAAAAAGTATAAATATTAATATATGATATGTATCACTTCCTAACCGTTAGGCATGACATAACCCCAGACAGGTTGATATGCCTTTTAAAGAAAAGAAAATTATACCATAGAATATAGACATGAAACAAATCAATATCATACAACATAATCCCAAATAATGCTAACACATTGTTAAAACCAATTATTAAAAAGTATAAATATAAATACACGATATGTATAACTTTTTTTTTATCTGGTCGAAGATTAAAAGTCTTCAACACAAATGATACGCGCGCGGAATCATCATTCCCGTGTTGTTACGTAACATCTGCAATCGCGTAATCAATTCAACGGCCGAAAACAAATGCGTTTTCAAACTGATAACAAAACATCTCCGATGAACGGATCATATAATCTCTTCTCTGTAGTATTACATTTTTTTTAATACCCTGTCCAGTGGCAAAAGCTGCTTGGTAGCACTAGGAAGTGGCAGTCCTGCCGTAGCTACCGAAACTGTGTTATCACTCCTCGTTGGCAGCTGATGAGGGCAGGGTATCGTACGTGCTATCACACGTATGACGAAAAAAAAATTTAAAAAAAGAACAAAAAAAAAACACTTCCTAACCGTTAGGCAGACGGGTTGATATGCTTTTAAAGAAAAGAAAATTATACCATAGAATATAGGCATGAAAACAATCAATACCATACAACATAATCCCCAATAATGCTAACACATTGTTAAAACCAATTACTAAAAGTATGAATATAAATACGATATGTATTTACT
>CM042174.1:27601465-27734754 GCA_023376005.1 Doryteuthis pealeii | reverse complement strand
GGAGGAGAAATATCAAATAAGAACATAGAGAGATTGGATGCTGAGATTGAAATGACAGTTACATATGAGTACCGACGAGCAGACAGACAGACATTGTGTTACAGACGTATTACTATCCGTAAGGCAGAAGAATGCGTAGAAAATTTGATATAATGAACAGACATAGATATGTATAGATACATTATCAGAAATCATATGGAGATACAGATGATTAGTGACGATTTCAGTATTGTATAACTAATTATGATAAATTACTGGTCCACAAATCCATTACTTATATATTATCTAAAGAACTGAGAGTAATTGAAAAGGACAAGAGTTCCATGGAATACTAGCTGGGATTTATGGATACGATAGATACCATAGACCAGATGAGCAAGACATTGTGTCGCAACAAGAACAGTACATAAAGCTAATCAATCACGGAACTTTGAGAAAAATTTGAAAATGAAACAGACGGTGCAGATAGATATGGGTCGGGTAAATTTTTGATCGTTAGAATACGATATGCAAGAAAATTACAGCATCGTAAGACAGAACACCCAATCAGCTTAGTGGTGGAATATAATAATTGTGTTAAAATAATGACTGAAGATTGAATGAAAAACATAGAATAGACAGATGACGATAGACAGTGGCTTGATTCACCCAGTCGGGCTAGATAGAACAGACATAAGATAGATAGACAGACAATACAAACAGATAGATAGCTATAAATAGACTGAGATTGAAAGAAAAGACATAGATGACAGATAGACAGATAGAGACAGACAGATGATATATTATTAATAGATGAGATTGAAATGAACAGACATAATAGATAGATAGCTAGACAGACAGATGATGGATGATGGTATTAAGTATACGAGAATCATGTGTTGATAAAGATACTATAATAGTGACTCTGAGATTAATGAATGAGTGTTACATAGAATTCAGCATATCAGTAGAGATGACGTACTCAGTAAACGTGAGATACGCCATAATTGTGCATATAAATATCTTGAGCCTCCGTTCTTTGTGAATCTGCGATAAGAAAAGTGCGCGCTTCGGATTAATTGAAATATTGCATGAAACAGGGTAAAACATTACGGTGTGATAGATAAACTATCAAGGACATTGTGATATATTGTTGCTATAGAATATTGAATAACCTTTACTTATAGAAATCAGTTTATAATTCTGTAGGTTATCCAACAAACATCTCACAGATAAAATACGTAACATAATAACATAAATAGGATACTCACGATCGATGTTCGATCAGGCTTAGATTAGCAAATAGTGATTTAGAACTCCCAGGAACATGTCGAAGTAACCGGGATAGTTGTGTGGTATCACAAATTCACCACTCAATACCTAAACCAGATTGGGGCGTAACGGGATGCGGTGTTTAAATCTCTTGTCTTAACGCAATTAAAGGACATTGAACTCAATCTTAGTGACGTTAGATTTGGGGAAATATATCTGTAAAGTAATCTTCTGAGTCTCCAAAGAATCAAAGATCACGATTCTTCAAAGTCTACATAGTCCTATCAGTAATCGTCAATCTGATAAAATATGCTTTAGTAACTTGAGTTCGATCCTAGCTGGCCTGTAATCTCTTCTCTTATTGTGAGTACCTGGTTAATGAAGTGATATAAAACCTATTACAATAAATACAGTAGGCGCGAAAACTAGGGTTGCTGGTGTACATATATAGAATATCTTGGCTTAAGATATCTCACTCAATTGTTGAACTATTTCGATTCAGAGATAATTAAATATAAGATAGAATAACTGGAGTAAGAATATAAATAGTTTCTCATTCCACAATTCTACTGAAATTTTAAGGCGAAGTATGTTTATCGAATAACAAGACGTATTATTGGATCTGCTTCCATATACTAATGAAAGTTAGCAATTTTTAGATGTACGAACAAAATGGGTCTGATGATGTACGCGGTGTGCGTATATATATGCAGGTAACGGGTAAATTCTTTGTTAACGCAACTATCAACATAAGACGACCATCTTGCAAGAGCTGGTATGGTTAGATAATCACTAAGTAAGAATCATCTCGGTTAAAGAGTTCTTCCCCTTGTTTTTCCCAAGCCAATGTCAGATGTCTTGTTCGTTCAATTCAGATGGTTGTTGATGGGGGAAGAGTGCGTTGATCCTGTTGGCATTACTCAAGGTGGGGGGCACCTCAGGCCTGAGGCAATAAACATCCCTGCTCTTTAAAATATCTCCTCTGTCTGTCTGTCGTCCTCTCCCTCTATCTCTCTTCCTCTGTTCCCGCCCTCTCTATCTCTCTTCCTCAATCCCCCTCTCTCTCTCTCTCTCTCTCTCCTGTGTCTTGTCTCTCTCTTTCTCGCACTCTTCTGCTCTCCTCTATCTCCCTCTCTATATCCTCTCATCTGTCTCTGTCTGTCTGTCTGTCTGTTTCCATAAGCCTATACTGAATTTTCCGGAATCTTATCTTTCTACTTTCATGGGAACAGATAACACTCAGGGAAAAGCAAGTATACGACTATGGGAGAGATGAGAGAGAGATAAGAGGAGAGTGAGAGAGAGAGAGAGAGAGAGATGTAAACAGTCAACTACATAATAATTAAATTCAGCTAACTGGCAAGAAGAATTCAGTGGTTATATCAATCAAATAGATTAAACATCAAATTCAGCTATACACTTGTCGGTTGTCAAATTTTTTATTGATCCAATCTCATATTAATAATAATTGTAAAAGATCTCATAATAATAGATTAACTTACCTGTTATTTCACATCATACCAACAGCTGCTGATACGTCTTATATCACAACCTATAATAATTGTAGAGATGGGGCAATCGCTTGGAACTTTTGATTTTATCTGATGAATGATATTCATATTATAACCAGATCAAAGAATCAGATATCATTTAATCAATATTAATTATTCTATCTTACATAGATTGTCTTTTCAAATTGTGGGAATAAAAATCAAACATTTCATGAATATGAGATTTGTAAAATAAAAATAAAATAAAAGAATGAAAAAAATCAGTTTATATGTTACATCATTTTGGTCTCTGATTTTCTCAAGCTGCCAGTCTAGATGAAAGGTATTTTTGTTATTGATCTTAAAATCAGTTTTTATTTATTATTGAATATGTAGTGTAGCGAGATGGAAGGTCCTGAGTTTGGCGAGGACTACTATTTGAAAAGGAGGAAGAAGAAATAAGAGATAGTAAAGGCTTAAAAAAAAAGTGATGAACATAAAACAGGTTGTCGTGAGTTTGACCGGGGCATGTCGTGAGTTTGACCGGGGCATGACCCCCCAAAAGCCAACCGGAAGTTTTGGGTGTTGACCGGAACCGGAAGTCACATGGTGACGTGGAACGACGAAGAAATATACCGGTCTCTTTTGCTTTGGATGGCATAGGGTACGGACCGGACCTTGTCCTGTTGTGGGATCACAGTATTTTAACAGTGTCTCTCTCTCTTCTCTCTGCCTTTCCCCCTCTTCCGAACAGAGCCACGATACGAGCCTGGAAATAAAAGCTAAGGCACTTGTGACGATATATTTCTCGGCGTTGTACTTTTTTTCAACAGATGACGCCTACGTGCCGAACACCTTTTTTAGTGTCGTGAATTTTGGAGGCACGTTGACAAGACCCGTATACAACTTATATCGCTTTGGGTACTGTTTATGTCAACTTTTTGTTGGCAAATTAATGTAGATATTTTAAACAAGTGGCCCATTGGAGGGATCTTACCCTCTGCAGAGGTGCAGTCGGTGTATTCTAAACCCCCAGCAGCTAACAGATATAAGAAAGGAAGAATCAAAGCAGACACTCTTTCCAAGATTTGAACTCTGCTTGTTGAATCCATTTCCTATGATGATAACCATTACACAAAGAGCATCTCTTTTTGTATCTTTATCTTTTTTGGTTACATCTTATTATAATGGAGATTGTGTGTTTTTCTGTCTGTAACCGAAACTATATTCCTACTCAAGTCACAATTCCCTTAGTTATAGACATCACATTCTCCATGATTTTATTTTTATCTAAACCTCAATTATTAATAAAATTGTCTTACATTATTAATACTGTTAACTATGTCTACATACTGACAACATGCAATTATATTTATATATACAACAAAATAGCGGTTTACAGTGTGAACGGGAAGGCTAATTTGCATATTAATATAAAAATCGAATTTAATAAATATGTGCTTAGTATTATTGATTTCTAATTGTTTGGTTTATTTTAATGAATATAAGCAAAAATCTCTTCAAATGAATCTTAAATGAAATCCATTAACAAGAAAATAACTGTCATTTTTATTCTTTACTTCCTCTTATAACTAAATACTTAAAATTAGAAAAAATAACAATGAAAGACGAGAGTGATGGAAGAGTAAGTTTCAGTTGTTCCATTTTTTATTATACTCCTTGTTTCAATCTTTTTATTATACTCCTCTGTTTCAAATCTTTTTATCTGTATTCTTATTTAGTTTCATTAGCCTTTCTAATTTAATACAATATTTTATTACATTAAAACTTAAATACTTGCACCCGGAGGGTGCATATATTTGCTAGTATCAACAATGTTCTTATGAGAATTGTCACTTAGTAAATCTACAAATTTTTTTATGAACTCACATACTGTTTATACCCTACTGACATACTTGAGTATATAATAGAAAGAGAGTTCATCTTGGGTGATAGAGAGAGAGAGAGACAGAGACAGAGATACAGATTAAAGAGGAGATGGTCTTACTTGTTATTACATTGACTTAGTTAAGCATACCGTAGGGTCCTGATGAAATAATTTTGATTGAAACCATGGTAGATCTTTATTATTATCATTATTATTATTATTATTATTATTATTATTACTAGCAAATATATGCACCCTCCGGGTGCAAGTATTTAAGTTTTAATGTAATAAAATATGTATTAAATTAGAAAGGCTAATCAAACTAAATAAGAATGCAGATAAAAAGATTTGAAACAGAGGGAGTATAATAAAAATATAAATAAAAGATTTGAAACAGAGGGAGTATAATAAAAATAGAACAACTGAAACTTACTCTTCCATCACTCTCGTCTTTTATTGTTATTTTTTTCTAATTTAAGTATTTAGTTAAAAGAGAAAGTAAAAGAATAAAATGACAGTTATTTTATCTTGTTTGGATTTAATTTAAGATTCATTGAAGAGATTTTTGCTTATATTCATTAAAATAAAAACCAAACAGTTAGAAATCAATAATACTATTTATTATACGGTTTATTACACTGTATACCCTACTGACATACTCAAGTATATAATAGAAAGAGAGTTCATCTTGGGTGATAGAGAGAGAGAGAGAGACAGAGAGAGAGATATGATAGAGGGTGATAGAGAGAGAGAGAGAGAGAGAGATAGAGGGTGATAGAGAGAGAGAGATAGAGGGTGATAGAAGAGAGAGAAGAGAGAGAGATATGATAGAGGGTGATAGAGAGAGAGAGATAGAGGGTGATAGAGAGAGAGAGAGAAGAGAGAGAGAGATATGATAGGGTGATAGAGAGAGAGAGAGAGAGAGAGATGAGGGTGATAGAGAGAGAGAGAGATAGAGGGTGTAGAGAGAGAGAGACAGAGAGAGAGAGACAGAGATACAGATACAGATTAAAGAGGAGATGGTCTTACTTGGTATTCTCCTTGTTGCTGACTGATTCTATTTACTGGTTCTTCTTCGGTCACCATTTTCTTGTCTAGCTGGTTTACTTTTTTGGGCTGATCTTGAAGTAACTGAATGAAAGGTTAAGACTGATTAAGGTAAGCATAGTGTTACATACTGTGTTACATAAGCAAATAATAGATATCTCTCGATTCACTAATTCAGCAATTCAGTTCGCACATGCACCGCAATAAAAAAGATACACACACTCGCCAACAAAACAGAACATAAGTTGCTGACGCCAAAACGGAAGTGAACTCTACGGTAGCCAAAAAAGAAGTGACCAAATTAACACGTTTTTATGCATAGGCTCCAAATTGAACTTCCGTTTGGAAAACAAGAATTCCTAAACAATAAATAAAATAAATTTGCAAATAAAATTCACGTTTTCATCCAATGAAAATGATTCCCGGGTGAAATGAAAATGACTTCAGTTGATCTGATTTTGGGTTGCAACATTCTATTTAAAGTTGGCTTTGAAAAGCCAACAAGTCAGAGAAATCCAGGCGTCAGCGTCGAACACTTCAAGGAGGGCCGACCTCGCAAACGAAACCCAAACCACAAGGCGGTGGACTTACTTCTATCTCCCATCCCCTACTCTGACTGACTGGCAACTTAAAGGGGCAAACATCATTCAGCGATACCAATACGCCAACTATCATACACAATACAACCAGCTATCGACTTCAGAATACCAAAACACAAAATTCTGCCTACATCGCCACCCCATTACAACTGACTCGGCCATCCTGACATTTTACTGACTTTATTATTCACGTTACAACTATCACCAAAATCTCTTTTAAATTCACTTTCAGCTTTCGTCACTTTTCATGTTCCTTTTTCCAATACAATTTTGAAACTTAAAATCTGTGTTTGTTTTTCCTTGCCACCATACGCTTCATACTAACCCTGTTTATTACACTGTATATAACCTACTGACATACTCAAGTATATAATAGAAAGAGAGTTCATCTTGGGTGATAGAGAGAGAGAGAGACAGACAGAGATACAGATTAAAGAGGAGATGGTCTTACTTGTTATTACATTGACTTAGTTAAGCATACCGTAGGGTCCTGATGAAATAATTTTGATTGAAACCATGGTAGATCTTTATTATTATTATTATTATTATTATTATTATTATTATTATTATTGCTCTATGTTTTTAATATATTGAACACTTTTGAATTATTTACTGATCCCACTGCAACAGGAAAGTTAAAGCAGTAATTGGATACTATATATATATATATATATATATATATATATAAAGATAATCTACTGAGTCAGACGAACCTACTATTAGTTTCGCATAAAGCTCTTCAGGGCTAAAATCTGACTGAAGAAGAAAAGGAGCAAGACCAATAAATACTTTTATTATTATAAAAGTATTTATTGGTCTTGCTCCTTTTCTTCTTCAGTCAGATTTTAGCCCTGAAGAGCTTTATGCGAAACTAATAGTAGGTTCTTCTGACTCAGTAGATTATCTTTATTACTTGGCTCTACTTAGGTATCGAGCACTTTTTCAAATTAGCTTCTCCTAGCAGTTATATGAATATATATATATCTTTATACATATATATACATATAAATTGTTTTTTTTTGGCCAAATACTATACCAATAGATTATTTTTTGTTGGTACGAATATCTTGGTCTTTTCTTTTTTTTCAAAAATTTTTTTTCTTCCTGGTTGATGTTTGGTAGTATATTTTTACAATCAAACTCTCTGCCGGGTTTTTTCTCTCCGCAAGGATCTACCAACACGCTTGGTATATTTAATATATATAATATATATATATATTATATATATATATATATATATATATATATGGAAAAACAATGAGAAATTAATCCGGCAATATATATATATGTATATATAAATGCTTTTGACCTGTCTAGACTGATTAAGATGTCAAGGCCTGGATCTTAGCTGATTATAATGACAGTAAAATGTTTCCTTAGGTGCCTCATATGATGAATGTACTTATCCAATATCTCCACCACAGGTGGGGGAGTCCACGTGTGCAGCGGAGAGTCCATGTGCCATATTGACTAACAACTATGATATCATAGTAAGTGAGTTTGAACTCTAATCTTGCTATTATGTTGACTTTCAGATTAATACCCTTGGGAAAGGTAGGAACCACCTTGTCCTCCAGATATGGTTTGATTTGTTTTGTTTTATGGCATATCAACCTCGGTGGTTATTCAATGCCGACAAAGTTGTGAAATAAATTCATTCTTAATGCATAATACAATTTGTTTATAAACTCATGTTTTTCTATTTAACCTATAGATGGGACCCTAACCGGTACTACCACTCCGGGTCAGAGTGGACCAGGGAGCAATGGTGATGAAGGAGTGCTCCACATTCCCCAAACCTCCAGAACTGGAACCTCGCCAATTAGATAGAGTTTAACGTAATTCCCAGTACCCGTAGACCCTCAGCCACCGCCTTCTAGCACCCATATGATAAAAAGGGGTTGGGGCTTGCCCTAAGGGCAATAGGGTTGGGACAATCATATAGGTGCTAGGGCTTGACGTGACCAGCCGATTGATCGGAGGGGGCCTCTCTGACCGCCCATCTAGCCCAAGATAGGGCCAAAGTGGAGTATTGCAAATTATGGACTGCTCATCCACCTGGGCTCTATCCTTAAGCATCACGGGTCGCTACCCACGGCCAACAGGTTGCCCCATTGGGGGAGTCTTACCCCTCTGCAGAGGTGCAGTCGGTGCATTCTAACGCCCCAGCCGACAGGGTGGTCCAGATATGGGTTAAATAGTACCACTACTGTCCTTTAACAGGAATGCTTTATGCATTAAATGACCCACATAGGTTGATATGCCAAAGAAACCAAACTGCCATGTGCAGGATTGGCACAAGGTCAATTTGTAAGCAGAGTAACATTGGTTTTCCTTTTTCCTAAACTTTCCACAGGGCATTAGCATGAAGTGAAACGCAAACAGCCTTGTCCAGGATTTGAACTTGGATGGCCACTTCTTATTTCCTAAGATGATAACTGTTATTGTTGTACTGTCCTTGCCCGGAAGACGGAGCTTCCGGCAGAGGGACAAAGAGAAAGATAAAAATATATATATAAAAAGAAAGAGAAAGCGGAAGAGAGGGTTTCCAGTCAAGGAAGCAGGGAGAAGATAAAGAAATATATAACAAATATCCATTATCAGATCAAAAGATAAAGATGTGGAGGCGTATCTATCAATATAAAGGCGAGAAGATTCGAGCCGACAGACAGAGACGCCAGCCAGCAGCCAAAAGGACACTTCACGTCTCCCGTCAGCAAACACCCCTCGTGCATTTTCATTGTGACGCTCTACGACACTCACCAACCACACACCGAAGAAAATAAAGAAGGGTCCTATCTTTGTATATACGTATCTGTTGTTTATTGAAGTCCAGTAGTCAGTAGTAGCCGACTACTACATATATCGCTCTTGGTACTGTGACCGTATCGCAACATAACATTATGCTAAGTTCACTTCATGTGATGTAATGGTTAGAAAGCTAGAATAGCAAGCCATTGTTACTGACTTCGGTTCTCACTGGGTGCCACAGCATACTTTTGACAACTTGGCAATGACAACAAAATAAGTAAATAATTGTTCTAAAATGTAAAATAAATATCACATTCTATAATTTTTTTTTTTTCTTTTAATTTTCAGTTCTGACTGACCTGACCCCTGAAAGAGATCCACCCAAATCAAACGACCCAGAAGAAAATGTCATATGGACTGCAGAAGAACTCAAAATTTTTCGAAAAGAATTCTGTTCCTTAAAAAAAGAAAATTCACAGCTGAGTGTTAAAGTTCAAGAATTAGAAAAATACAGCAAGCGTTTGGAAGAAACATTAACGGCTTCAGTGAAAGGAATCGATTCCATGAAATCAAAATTGGATGTTATGAAAAAGTCCAATAAAAGACAAACAATTCAGAATGACATTCTCAAGTCAGAACTGAAGACGGCTACATCAGCGATTGAAACCTTGCATGAGATGAACACCAGTCTGAGTGAAGAGAGGGATAGTCTCTTGAAAAAAAGCTCGGAGCAGCAAATTCGCTTAAACAAGGAACGGATCAAGAATATGAGACTCAATGAACAATTGGAAAATGCCAAATCGGATTTTACCAAACAGTTAATATCCGAAAAAGAAAACTTGCAGAATGTCTATGAATCAAGGATCCAGTCTTTGATGAGTGAGTTGGATGCGACCGTTAAGAATTATGATGAAGAGAGGGATGAACATATAAATACGAAACACGCCCTCCAAGAACTTTTGAGACATTTTTCCAGTTTGACAGAAACAAATGGTTCAGTTAAAAAGGATCAAATACACGCATTACAATAAAAAAAAATATTTTTTCGTAAATTGTTTTTATTCTTTTTATTTTCAAGCTACAACATTTTTTCACACTAGTTTTAAGTGGTGGTTTTTCACTGAAGTTTGGTTAACAGCAAGTCTCCTCAGTTCTCCAGGACTCTCCTAAGTATTCTAGCTTATTTTATTTTCACCAAATGCGAGTTTTTCACACCAGTATTAACTGGTGGTTTTTCACTAAAGGCTGAGTGACAACAAGTCTCCTCAGTTCTCCAGGACTTTCCTAAGTATTCTAGCTTATTTTATTTTCACCAAATGCGAGTTTTTCACACCAGTATTAACTGGTGGTTTTTCACTAAAGGCTGAGTGACAACAAGTCTCCTCAGTTCTCCAGGACTTTCCTAAGTATTCTAGCTTATTTTATTTTCACCAAATGCGAGTTTTTCACACCAGTATTAACTGGTGGTTTTTCACTAAAGGCTGAGTGACAACAAGTCTCCTCAGTTCTCCAGGACTTTCCTAAGTATTTTGACTGATATTAACAGTGTTGTGATTTGGATGTTCTCGATTCTTCTTCTGACCTTCAGTTCCCACGGTGTCTTATCTAAACCTTTGGGAACTTTTGCCTAGAAGACCAACTACAATTGGTATCACATTCACTTTCACTTTCCACAGCCCTTTTATAATAGATCCAAGAAGTTGTTTTTCTTTTCATTTTTTTTTTTCATTTACACTCTACAACCGGCAAAATCTGATATTTAACAAGTTCTTTTCCAGTATTATCTGCATTATTCGGACTATTGTCCCCATCTTCATTGTTATTTGTACAATGTTTCTGGCCTTCTTCAGGTATTTCTTGTTGGACTCGGGAACCTTCTCGGACTCGGGAACCTTCTTTTCGAACTCGGGAACTTTCTTGTCGTAATCGGGAGCCATCACGGAACTTTGAAACTAACCCTTTATTTATTCCACGGGGGTATCCTGTTCTCATTCCACTAACCATAGCTGGGGTAGGAGTGGTGTTAATAATTTTTATAACTGCCTCTACTCAGGATTGAACTCGGGATCCAGATATAACTGTCACTTAAAACTGTCTTAACCTAACTACCTTATCCACTAGGCCATGTGTCCAATTGGACAATTGAGTGTGAATTTTGGTTTGGCTAGAATATCTACCTATTTACTTATGTATGATTTTTTACCTAGTCTCATATTGTGTTTTTTTTTGTTTTGTTTTTTTCCTCAATCTGATCTAGCCTTCTTAATTATGGGTTCCCATAATATTGTATTCAAGCCTCATCTCAAACATTCAGAGAAAAAGTTATTTTCTGCTTGTTAATTAATTTATCATTTCTATCACTCCTTGTGGATTTTTTACACCAGCATTATCTGATGGTCTTTCATTGGAGTCTGAGTGACAGCAAGTCTTATCAGGTTTCCAGGGAGGGAGTCCCCATGGCATAGGGACTAACATGATGGGCTTTGACATTATAGAAAGTAAGTTTGATCTCCAGTTGCACTAGTACATTCACTTTCAGACTAATACCGTTAAAAAAGGTTGGAATCCCCTCATACCTCACCTATGGGTTATAAATAGTCCCACTACTGTTCTTCTACAAGGATGGCTTTAGCATTAAATAACCCACAAAGGTTGATAAAACATTAAACAAAGAAACCAATCAACCTTTAATGAGATCTCCAGGACCCACACCCCCTTGGGTGACTACTACTACAAGGTAAGTGATTATGCACCTCTTTTTCTATGAACGAGGACTACGGATAGAATAATACCCAAGACGGACTTCATCTATAACCTGCTTCTGGACACTGAGAGATTGCTATCTTTGACCCATGAAGGCTGATAGCAATTACCTTTAATCACCAGGATAACAACTAAGGGAGCTGATGAGATAAATGCAACCTCAGACAAGCTTCATCCCTTTGATACCATTGCAGCCAAAGGCTGTTAGCAGGAATTAACTTTTTGCAACCCCTAAACAAACCCACAACCAATTAATTACGGCTTACTTCGAACGGTGCTGTAACCAAAAACCCAAACTAAACTAAACTAATGACTTGGCTTAGATCTTTCGGAGCTGAGAACTAAAATAATAACATACGGCTATACCTCACGAACACAGGTGCCGCTATCTTTAAATGAACTGTTACTAAACTTCGGGTTGCTTGTCCGAACTAAACTATGAACTTTCTACTCTTTGTTGTATCATTTTAATGTGCACATATATGTATTAAAACCTGTTGCATTTCATATCGTTGTATCTCTCGTGCCTTGACGTCATATCCCGTTTTCTCCCTGCTCCCTCAACCTTCGTTAACTTCTTTAATTTTTATACATTTTCAGTCTCTGGTCTGATAGAATGACAAAATCCACTACATGACAAGTTCTTTTCTTCTTGTTAATCAATACAAGCCCAGTTTTCTGACTGGGAATGGGGGTATCTAAAAATCACAGATAATAATTTTGCTACAATGTGTCATTTTTGCTCTGTTATTGTTACATTAGATACCTAATAATTATGTGCAATAGTGTAGAAACAAGATGGCGTTTTAAGTGCAGCCTTGAGGAATGAGTGACAGCGTTGACCTCAGTCCTCACCCTACCTTCTGGGGATAGCCGTGAGAACCAGTAGAGAAGACCCTATCTTCCGGTTTTAGTAAATTGCAGTCAGTTAGAAGGTAGGAGCCGAGCTCATAGGTTGTAAGTCACGTATTACGCGCCGCCATTCTCATTTGCACAGATTGTCTGGTTGGGGATTTAAAAATAAAATAAGATCAAGTAAATCGAAGTCTTATGTTTATTATCTAAAAACTACCAATGACACGGGGCTTCTGATAACGAGAAATCCCCAATAGAAGACCAGACACGAAGTCCCCAAGAAAGTCCAGACCTTAGAAGATTCCAGACCAAGACAAGATGTTATAAGATGTCACAGACAACCGAAGAATAGAAGAAGTAAGAAGCAAGTAAGGGGGTATACAACATTATGGCAACATACATTCAACAATCGGATCATTTTAATATAGACTATTGACTATCTGTTGACTTTTTTCTGATATAAGGTGTGTGCTGGACGCCTGCTCCTACTTATAGACTCGGCGATAATCATGTGACCAACCTCTTGGCCAATCACTGGCAGTATTCTGCTGCTTTTATAATATTTATGCAGGCTGTTCGGATCTTAACTACACTCAATTGCCTTCAACCTTCATGGACGACGGAACATAGGATTATATCACTGGACCTTTGACACTACATAGGATTCCATAACTCAGGACTTACTTACTTTAAGTCCTTTTAACTGGCCAAGGATGGCGTTCAGAAACTTAACACTATCAATTACAATATAAGATATAATAGCATAAGACACTGAATACTCCATACTTTTAGCCTTGTACCAGACTAAGTTAAATCGGTATCTATACAAATGTCTCATCATTGAATAGTGATTAGCCAGCTACTCTCGCAGACTAATACTCTTGGAAAATGGAAGACTTCTTCTCTTCACCATCACCACCCCAGCTATGGGTAAATAGTAGGTCAGACTGGGTTCTTTATCCTTAGTTAGGCAACCAGTCTAGGAAAAGGAAAACTTTAAATTCAAACCAACTGTAAAGTAAAAATAAGGTCAGCAGAACGGCCAGATAGCAAGGGAGTCTATCCCCTTTTCAATAGCGCTAGACCAAGGAGATTATTTTAGCATCTGAGGTGGAGTGCCACACTTACCATCAGCTCCTCACTTAACCGCACAGATCCCTGTGCTACTCATACGCTGAGTTGGTGAGAGCCGGTATTGAACCAGGAGCCTTGTGATTCCTAGGTTGATGCTCTACTGACTGAACTAAACCGGCCCTCCCCTTAAAAATTGGCCTTGTGTCACATCCTGCCAGTGGCTGAGGGGATAGATAAATACATATTCTCACAAACCTTTAATATTGCAATGATTTCAATCCACACTGAATACTCCTCACAGATAGCCTTGTGCCAGACTAAGTCAGCTTCTCTCACAGACCATTACTACTGCAATAATTTCAATCCATAATGAATACTCCTCACAGATGGCCTTGAGCCAGACTAAGTCAGCTTCTTTCACAGACCATTCCTACTGCAATAATTTCAATCCATAATGAATACTCCTCACAGATGGCCTTGTGCCAGACTAAGTCAGCTTCTCTCACAGACCATTACTACTGCAATAATTTCAATCCATAATGAATACTCCTCACAGATGGCCTTGTGCCAGACTAAGTCAGCTTCTTTCACAGACCATTCCTACTGCAATAATTTCAATCCATAATGAATACTCCTCACAGATGGCCTTGTGCCAGACTAAGTCAGCTTCTCTCACAGACCATTACTTCTGCAATAATTTCAATCCATAATGAATACTCCTCACAGATGGCCTTGAGCCAGACTAAGTCAGCTTCTTTCACAGACCATTCCTACTGCAATAATTTCAATCCATAATGAATACTCCTCACAGATGGCCTTGTGCCAGACTAAGTCAGCTTCTCTCACAGACCATTACTTCTGCAATAATTTCAATCCATAATGAATACTCCTCACAGATGGCCTTGAGCCAGACTAAGTCAGCTTCTTTCACAGACCATTCCTACTGCAATAATTTCAATCCATAATGAATACTCCTCACAGATGGCCTTGAGCCAGACTAAGTCAGCTTCTCTCACAGACCATTACTTCTGCAATAATTTCAATCCATAATGAATACTCCTCACAGATGGCCTTGAGCCAGACTAAGTCAGCTTCTTTCACAGACCATTACTACTGCAATAATTTCAATCCATAATGAATACTCCTCACAGATGGCCTTGAGTCAGACTAAGTCAGCTTCTTTCACAGACCATTCCTACTGCAATAATTTCAATCCATAATGAATACTCCTCACAGATGGCCTTGAGCCAGACTAGGTCAGCTTCTTTCACAGACCATTCCTACTGCAATAATTTCAATCCATAATGAATACTCCTCACAGATGGCCTTGTGCCAGACTAAGTCAGCTTCTCTCACAGACCATTACTTCTGCAATAATTTCAATCCATAATGAATACTCCTCACAGATGGCCTTGAGCCAGACTAAGTCAGCTTCTTTCACAGACCATTCCTACTGCAATAATTTCAATCCATAATGAATACTCCTCACAGATGGCCTTGTGCCAGACTAAGTCAGCTTCTCTCACAGACCATTACTTCTGCAATAATTTCAATCCATAATGAATACTCCTCACAGATGGCCTTGAGCCAGACTAAGTCAGCTTCTTTCACAGACCATTCCTACTGCAATAATTTCAATCCATAATGAATACTCCTCACAGATGGCCTTGTGCCAGACTAAGTCAGCTTCTCTCACAGACCATTACTTCTGCAATAATTTCAATCCATAATGAATACTCCTCACAGATGGCCTTGAGCCAGACTAAGTCAGCTTCTTTCACAGACCATTCCTACTGCAATAATTTCAATCCACACTGAATACTCCTCACAGATAGCCTTGAGCCAGACTAAGTCAGCTTCTCTCACAGACCATTCCTACTGCAATAATTTCAATCCACACTGAATACTCCTCACAGATAGCCTTGAGCCAGACTAAGTCAGCATCTCTCACAGACCATTACTACTGCAATAATTTCAATCCACACTGAATACTCCTTACAGATAGCCTTGTGCCAGACTAAGTCAGCTTCTCTCACAGACCATTCCTACTGCAATAATTTCAATCCACACTAAATACTCCTCACAGATAGCCTTGAGCCAGACTAAGTCAGCTTCTCTCACAGATCATTACTACTGCAATAATTTCAATCCATACCAAATACTCCTCACAGATAGCCTTGTGCCAGACTAAGACAGATTCTCTCACAGAGCATTCCTACTGCAATAATTTCAATCCACACTAAATACTCCTCACAGATAGCCTTGTGCCAGACTAAGTGAGGATCTCTCACAGACCTTTCCTACTGCAATAATTTCAATCCACACTAAATACTCCTCACAGATAGCCTTGTGCCAGACTAAGTTAGCTTCTCTCACAGACCATTACTACTGCAATAATTTCAATCCATACCAAATACTCAGCACAGATAGCCTTGAGCCAGACTAAGTCAGCTTCTCTCACAGATCATTACTACTGCAATAATTTCAATCCACACTAAATACTCCTCACAGATAGCCTTGAGCCAGACTAAGTCAGCTTCTCTCACAGACCATTCCTACTGCAATAATATCAATCCTCACTGAATACTCCATACTAATAGCCTTGTGCCAGACTAAGTTAAGTCAACTTCTCTTACAGGCCATTACTACTGCAGTGAGTTTAAAGTACTTTATATGGCTGGTGTACTGACACAATATTTTGCCAAAAAAAAACTCAATAAGATGTGAAGAATGTGTAAGTGAAATATTTAGAATATGTTTTTTTTTTTTGGTCTGTAGAATCTCCAGATCTTCTAATCCTTGCTCTTTCGATTGTCAATTCCCTTTGATTACAACCCACACACATCCAATATTTTCACAGAGTCTGTTTACTCTCAGCCTTTTAAAACATGGATTCTTTTCAATAGATACCCAGCCAAGTTTGCGCCACTCGATGTAGAAACTGTATCTTATTAAATTCTGTCTGAAAACTTTCTTAATTATTCAAATAGTATCCGCCGATAAACTTTATTCCTATTCTTCTGATCTACTAGCTCATTGTGGGTACTTTGTATGGTGTAATTGTTAACAGGCTAGGCTAGCAGACCATTGTTAGTGAGTTCAATTCTCACTGGGGTGCTCCATACTTCTAGCCTTAGCAAAACTTATTTACAATGCATTTTTATAGTAAAAATCATTGACAATACATTTTTATAGTAAAAATCATTGGCAATGCATTTTCATAGTAAAAATCATTGGCAATGCATTTTTATAGTAAAAAATCATTGGCAATGCATTTTTATAGTAAAAATCATTGGCAATGCATTTTTATAGTAAAAATCATTGGCAATGCATTTTTATAGTAAAAATCATATGTAATGTATTTTCATAGTAAAAATCATTGGCAATGCATTTTTATAGTAAAAATCATTGGCAATGCATTTTTATAGTAAAATTATTGGGAATACACTTTTATGGAAAAAATAATTTTTAATGCATTTTTATAATTAAATCAATTGCAATTAATTTTTATATAGAAAACTAATTTCCACTGAATTCATCTCTAACGATATATCCGTGAAAGTCAGTTTGGCAGTATATCACATTTTTTCAACTTTACTCCTAGATGCCATAGCCCAACATAGCATACCATTTTGGAATCTGGCCAATTCTGTGAACATATATATATATATATATATATATATATATGTATGATATGTAAACACGGTGTGTTTGGATATGGCTTTTTGCCGACAATTTTTGGAAGAATATGTGCTTAATTTAAGTCGTACCTAATTTTGAAAATTAATTGATTAATAATTAATTAATTAGGCGGGAATGCCTATTTAAATGTAAGGCTAAACAAATCGAGAAAAATTAATCTCTGTATGTACATTTCGGCCTATTAGGCCTCATCAGCAGAGCTATAGATAGGAAGACCACCCTGTGCGTGATTTGAAACCGGACTGTCAAGCTGACAGGCCAGTACCATAACCCCAAGTTAATTTGGTGTAGGGGTTATGGTACTGGCCTGTCAGCTTGTCAGTCCAGTTTCGAATCACTCACAGGGTGGTCTTCCTATCTATAGCTCTGCTGATGAGGCCTAATAGGCCGAAATGTACATACAGAGATTGATTTTTCTCGATTTGTTTAGCCTTACATTTAAATAGGCATTCCCGCCTAATTAATTAATTATTAATCAATTAATTTTCAAAATTAGGTACGACTTAAATTAAGCACATATTCTCCCAAAAATATATATGTATATATAGTATTTTCTGTCTAACTAAATTAGAGTGAATCAAAGTTTTGATGCTTTGATTTAATGATTAATTAATTAATTAATGATGTCATGTGTTACAAAAATATCTTTGTATTTATATAAATAAATAGTAAAACAAGTAGCAATTTATTTATATATTAATATAATTTATTTTAATCATTCTTATGTGAAAACAATTTCCAAATAATTTTTATATGTGCTTTTAGTATTTGACTGTGCCATTATATATGTCATGATTTGAATGAATGAAAATCATCACACATTGCACCTAGTAACTTTCAGGAAATACTGAAGCCAACACACTCATTACTTCACCCAGTGAAGTGTGTTACATACACAATAGACTAACCCGAGTGTCTGGGTCAGACACACATTTGCAAATGAATAGATAGAGGCTGTTTTATAATTAGCATTTAACAGTTATCTCCCTAAAATATTTCAGGGGAAAAAAATAATAATAAATGGGGTCTTTTCTTATAGTAGAAGTTATCTACCATAAGTATTACAGACTAAAAATAAATATACAAATACAACTTGTGTGTGTACGTGTGTGTGTGTGTGTGTGTGTGCATGCAAGTGTGTGTGTGAGTTTGTGTGTGAGTGTGTGCATGCAAGTGTGTGAGTGTGTGTGTGTGAGAGTGTGTGTGTGTCTGTGAGTGTGTGTGTGTCTGTGAGTGTGTGAGTGTGTGTGTGAGAGTGTGTGTGTGCATGCAAGTGTGTGTGAGAGTGTGCATGTGAATGTGTGAGTGTGTGTGTGTTTGTGTGTGTGAGAGTGTGGTGTGTGAGTGTGTGCATGCAAGTGTGTGTGTGTGAGAGTGTGCATGTGTGTGTGCATGTGAATGTGTGTGTGTGTGTGTGCATGTAATGTGTGTGTGTGGTGTGTGTGAGTGTGTCTGTGTATGAGTGTGTGTTTGTGTGAGTGTAAGTAAGTAAAGTTGGTGGAGTGACCTGTTGTCAGTATCATCCAGACAGCAAGGGAGTCTATCCCCTTTTCACTAGTGCTAAACCAGGGAATTTTTTACTGAGGTGGTACACCACACCTACTGTCAGCTCCCCACTTTACTGGACAGATCAGATTACCCAATCTGTGCTTCTCCTGCGCTACATTTTTTCTATTATTATTATTATTTCATTTAATTTGGTTATTTAAAAATAATAATAGTTTGAATAATGTACACATGGATAAACTCCTGACTGAAACACGTGTAAGTAAAATTGATTAAAATATCCTATTTTATCCATTCAATACTTTCTTTCCTTTATTTCTCTTTTCAACATACCGTCGGATTCACTTCCATAATTCATGAGAATAAAAACAACAAAGATGGGGATACTAGTTGAAATAATTCATCAGAATAAAAACAACAAAGATGGAGATACTCGTTGAAATAATTCATGAGAGTAAAAACAACAAAAATGAGGATACTAGTTGAAATAATTAATGGTCTAAAAGAGTCTTTAATCTCAGACCCACATAGGAAAAATAGGGTAATTTATGACAATGAAGAATCCTAAATATATAGGACTGTGATAAGAACAAACAACCACAATGGTTGGATGTCCTGCCGACAAGGAAAGTAGGGAAAACTAATTCTGGATTCTAAAAGAGTCGAGTCTAACACAGTCGTGTAGGAAATAGGACTGGTAGGGTAGGGTGGCGTTTTTGTTGTATAAAATGTAGGGGAGAATAAATTTGAAAGGGCAGGTGTCAGTAGGCCGTGATGAAACTAAAAGCAAATGAAACCACAATTAGTCACAGATGAATTATATTAATTTATGAGAAATTTAAATTGTCAACTGTGTTGCAAGTTTTAAGTCTAAATTCCTATTGAAACAAATTGAAAAATTACTGAGATTTTTAAAAAGGGACTGGTTTAGCTCAGTTAGTAGAGCATCCAACTTGGAACCACAAGATTCCAGGTTCAATACCAACCATCACCAATTCAGCGCAGGAGTAGCATAATGTTATGGTAATTTACCCTGAACACATGAACTCTTCCAATTTTAAATAGCAACGGGTTCTGCTCTTAAGCGAGAGTCAATATTTCAGCAGACAGTTGACAGACCACCTCGCGAGTTACCTTCTCATTTGTATATGTTTGTACTCATTTCCTCTCTTGTGTCTTTATTCTGACATCTAACCAGGCCACAACACATAGCTTGTAAAAAATGGCAAAAATGGAAACTGATGGTAGGTGTGGTGCTCTACCTCAGACACAAAAAACAATCTCCCTAGTCTAGCAGTAATATTTCAGCAGACAGTCGACAGACCGCCTCGCGAGTTACCTTCTCATTTGTATATGTTTGTACTACTGTTCTTTGTTAATATATTTGTTTAACTTTTTTCCTCTCTTGTGTCTTTATTCTGGCATCTAACCAGGCCACAATACATAGCTTGTAAAAATGGCAAAAATGGAAACTGATGGTAGGTGTGGTGCTCTACCTCAGACACAAAAAAACAATCTCCCTAGTCTAGCAGTAATATTTCAGCAGACAGTTGACAGACCGCTTCGCGAGTTACCTTCTCATTTGTATATGTTTGTACTCATTTCCTCTCTTGTGTCTTTATTCTGGCATCTAACCAGGCCACAATACATAGCTTGTAAAAAAATGGCAAAAATGGAAACTGATGGTAGGTGTGGTGCTCTACCTCAGACACAAAAAACAATCTCCCTAGTCTAGCAGTAATATTTCAGCAGACAGTTGACAGACCGCCTCGCAAGTTACCTTCTCATTTGTATATGTTTGTACTACTGTTCTTTGTTAATATATTTGTTTAACTCATTTCCTCTCTTGTGTCTTTATTCTGGCATCTAACCAGGCCACAACACATAGCTTGTAAAAAATAGCAAAAATGGAAACTGATGGTAGGTGTGGTGCTCTACCTCAGACACAAAAAACAATCTCTCTAGTCTAGCAGTAATGAAAAGAGGATAGACTCCCCCACTGTCTGGCTAATCTATTTACCCAGACAAAACATAAGATCCTATTTGCTTAATGTAAACTAGACACAAATAGAATTGTTAACATTGCATTTTGATAAAAATTAGAGACACAAATTTAGAGACACTTTGTATTTGCACAAAACATATTACCCTAATGCTCTTATGGCAAGCCCCAACCCCTTTTTATCATATGGGTGCTAGAAGGCGGTGGCTGCGGGTCTACATGTCCTGGGAATGATGTTAAACTCTATCTGATGGTGAGGTTCCAGTTCTGGAGGTTTTGGGGAATGTGGAGCACCCCTTCATCACCATTGCTCCCTGGTCCACTCTGACCCGGAATGGTAGTACCTGATAGGGTCCCATCTATGGGTTAAATAGAAAAATGTATTTATAAAAAAATTGTATTATCCATTAAGAATTGATTTATTTCAAAACTTTATCGGCATTAAATGACCCACTGAGGTTGATATGCTGTAAAACAAAACAAACCAAACCAAACAAAACATATTTTATTATTATTATTATCTGTGTTATTCGGACTATTGTCCCCATCTTCATTGTTATTTGTACAACGTTTCGGCCGATATGCCCTCCGGCCTTCTTCAGGTATTTCTTGTCGGACTCGGAAACCTTCTCGGACTCGGGAACCTTGTTTTCGAAATCGGGAACTTTCTTATTGTAATCGGGAGGTATCACGGAACTTTGAAACTAACCTTTTATTTAGTTCACGGTTCAAAGTTCCGTGATGGCTCCCGATTACAACAAGAAAGTTCCCAAGTTCGAAAAGAAGGTTCCCGAGTCCGAGAAGGTTCCTGAGTCCGAGAAGGTTCCCGAGTCTGACAAGAAATACCTGAAGAAGGCCGGAGGGCATATCGGCTGAAACGTTGTACAAATAACAATGAAGATGGGGACAATAGTCCGAATAATGCAGATGATACTAATCATCAAGCCTCATCTTAAACATTCAGAGTAATAGAATAGTAAATGCTTTACTGGAAAATGCACCGAAAAAAAAACATATTTTGGCATCTGAGATGGAGCATCACACCTACCATCAGCTCTTCAATTTACCACACAGATCCCTGTGCTACTCATAGCAGTATCGAACCAGGAACCTTGTGGTTCCTAGTCAGACGCTCTACCAACTGAGCTAAACTGACCCTACCAAAGTAAGTCAAACTTAGTAAATAACAATTTCCTTTTGAAGGTAATCTTTGACAATTTTGTTTGTGATACTTCTGCTCTCTAAGTCCTTCAGAAAAAAAAAGTTGTTGTCCTTAGAAGTAATAGAATTGAGTGCTTTACTGGAAAATGCACCGAAAAAAGAAAAAAAAACCTTATTCTATGAGTTTATTAGGTGAAACCCATTTATACTGTTCCAGATGATTTGATATGTAGAACACATTCAGGTTTTCTTTAATAGAAATGAATTACCTACTGAACAAGAAAGAGTCAATCCTTAATACTAAAAAAACTCACACAAAATAATTATATGAGATATAGTTATTTACTAAACTTAGCTGTAGCACAAGGCTAGAAGTATGGGTACCCAATGAGAATTGAACTTACTAACAATGGTTTGCTAACTTACTAACAATGGTCTGTGAATCTAGCTTGCTAACCATTACACCACAGGAGGTGCCCATTTATTTACTAAGCTTAGCTTAGATGTGACACCAGACTGGAAGGAAGGGACACCCAATAAGAATTGAACTTACTAACAATGGTCTGTGAATCTAGCTTACTAACCATTACACCACAGGAGGTGCCCATTTATTTACTAAGCTTAGCTTAGATGTGACAACAGACTGGAAGGAAGGGACACCCAATGTGAATCGAAATCACTAACAATGGTCTTCGTCTTGGTGGTCGGTCACACTTAATTCATTTCTTCTTCTAGATCAGTCTTGTTGCCAAGACATTCATCAACCACAAAACCATATTATTTATGTAAGCTTTTATTTACTTAACTAAACATTTCATGTAACTAACATAACGCGCGTGTGCAGTTAGCATTAAATACTAGTATTTAATGTTATACACCGACCACCAAGATGAAGTCCAGATGCTAGGAGATGGGCCAGATAGCTCTGTTTGAAAATTATTCGCATTTGATAAAATTCTTGATGTAACTGTAAATTATTAGTACTAGCAAATATATGCACCCTCCGGGTGCAAGTATTTAAGTTTTAATGTAATAAAATATTGTATTAAATTAGAAAGGCTAATGAAACTAAATAAGAATACAGATAAAAGATTTAAACAGAGGGAGTATAATAAAAGATTTGAAACAGAGGGAGTATAATAAAAATGGAACAACTGAAACTTACTCTTCCATCACTCTCGTCTTTCCTTGTTATTTTTTCTAATTTAAGTATTTAGTTAAAGAGGAAGTGAAGAATAAAATGACAGTTATTTTATCTTGTTAATGGATTTCATTTAAGATTCATTGAAGAGATTTTTGCTTATATTCATTAAAATAAAACCAAACAGTTAGAAATCAATAATACTAAGCACATATTTATTAAATTCGATTTTTTTAATATTAATATGCAAATTAGCCTTCCCGTTCACATTGTAAAGCGCTATTTTGTTGTATATATAAATATAATTGCATGTTGTTAGTATGTAGACATAGTTAACAGTATTAATAATGTAAGACAATTTTATTAATAATTGAGGTTTAGATAAAAATAAAATCATGGAGAATGTGATGTCAATAACTAAGAGAATTGTGACTTGAGTAGGAATATAGTTTCGGTTACAGACGGAAAAGCACACAATCTCCATTATAATAAGATTTAATGCAATATAATAGGTACTACCGTTCCTACACCACAGGCATTTGAGGTCAGAGTGGAACTGAGAGTAATTGCAATGAAGGGGTACTCCCCAGAGCTCCAAATTGGAACCTCACCACTTAATGCAGTTTAATGTTATAAAGCACCTTTTTGATTTGCATGTTTTTAACACACACGGGCATGCCTACAAAGTCAGAAAACAGCATTGCTCACATGACTTTTGGAAAAAAATTTTCACATTCAGAGTTGCTGAGGCATGGAATAAACTGCTGTACACTTTCATGCAAATTAATTGAAACAAAATGAATAATTCCATTATTTCCTCCTTTTGAGTTTTCACATCAGTGTTAGCTGATGGTCTTTCACTGGAGTCTGAGTGACAGCAAGTCTCCTCGGGTCTCCAGGACACTTCTGAGTATTCTGGCAGATTGCAGCAGTGCAGTGTTCTGAATGGTTTCAATCCTTCCTCTGATATCCAAACTTTCCAAGCCCTTTCTAATCCTTTTGGGACTGTTCCAAGTGCACCAACTACAATTGGTATCACTTTGACTTTCATATTCCATAACTTTTCAGTTCTCTGGCAAGGTCCAGATATTTGTCTATTTTTTCATTTTCCTTTAGCTTCACACTGTGATCTGCTGGCACTGCAAAATCCACCAGTTGACAAGTTCTTTCTTTTGTTTATCAATACTAGGTCTGGCCTTCTTGCTGGGATAAGGTGATCCGTTTTTATCTCAAAGGCCCAGAGAATTTTGTGCGTTTTGTTCTCAAGAACAGATTCTGGTTTATGCATATACCATTTTGTTGTGTGGTCAAAATTTAATTTTTTGCATAATTCCCAGTGGATCACCTTCCCAACCCAGTCGTGTCTAGTTTTGTATTCTCGTTGTGCTAGTTTACTACATTCGCAGAGTATATGGTTTACAGTCTCATCTCTATTACCGCAAAGTCTACATTTACTATTCCATTATTATTATTATTATTATTATTATTATTATTATTATTATTATTATTATATCTGTGATCTCTTTGTAAGGCTGTGGGTCTTCATGTCCTGGGTATGACGTTTACCTCTATATGATGATGAGGTTCCAGTTCTGGAGGTCAGGGGAATGTGGAGCACCCGTTCATCACCATTGCTCCTAGATCCACTCTGACCCGGAGTGGTAGTACCTGTTAGGGTTCCATCTATGGGTTAAAATATTTGTTTATAAAAATGAATTGAGTTTTAAACATTTTCTACCAAACTATTGCTATGAATCTTTCAAAACTTTGCCAGCATTAAATAACCCACTGAGGTTTGATATGCCGTAAAACAAACAAACTCTCTAAGGCTTGCCAGTGTGTTCATGCAGCGTTAAAATTTTCATATGCTTCCTTGTAAGTAAGGAAGTAGTATTATATTAGGAGCATTGTTGAAGCATTAGATCATGTTGAAATAAATATTTGTTGTGTAAAATAAATTATTTTTTGTATCTTTAAGCTACAGACCTGTTGACAAATTCACTGGAGCTATAACTACAATAAAATAGAATAAATATTAAATGCTAATACTAATAATTATTTAATTTCAGGTAATTATTTCTAATTAATAATAGTCATTAGTTTGCACAGTTATATGAGTATATCTTAGTAAAGATAATAATATTTAGTAAACAATTATAGCTTCAAGTAAATATTCTTAATACTAATAATTTACAGTTACATCAAGAATTTTATCAAATGCGAATAATTTTCAAACAGAGCTATCTGGCCCATAGATGGGACCCTAAAAGGTACTGTTAAATAATCTATGCGGTTGCATAAGATTATTGTCGGTCCCCTGTAATTTTGGGGGGATGACCCTTTTCATACCATGGCCGGGTCCTTCAATGGAAAATTACAGAAGCTCGCCAAAATACGTGAAGTCACGTGGGACCTGTTCAGTCCCCAGTTTGCAGTTAGGCGTCAGGCAGAGTGGTCAGCCATTTTATGCTCTGCCTAAACTGGAACTCACGCGCGCTATGTTAGTCAGATATTTAGTTACATGAAATGTATAGTTAAGGAAATAAAAGTTGTATAATTAATATGTTCTTGTGGTTGATGAATGTCTTGGTAACAAGACTAAGAAATGAATCCAGGACGACCAGCCAGCAAGAACATAGCAAAAGAAAGTCCAGACCTTAGAAGATTCCAGACCAAGTCAAGATGATAGAAGAAATACCAAAGACGATCAGAATAACAAAGATATTGAAGAAGTAAGAAGTAAGAAAGAGGTATGCAACAGTACTACCATTCCTACAACACAGGTATTCGAGGTCAGAGTGGAACTGAGAGTAATTGCAATGAAGGGGTACTCCATTCCCCAGAGCTCCAAATTGGAACCTCACCACTTAATGCAGTTTAACTTAATACCCAGGACACATCTGAGTAAGGGAGTAGTATTATATTAGGAGCATTGTTGAAGCATGAGATCATGTTGAAATAAATATTTGTTGTGTAAAATAAATTATTTTTTGTATCTTTAGGCTACAGACCTGTTGACAAATTCACTGGAGCCATAACTACAATAAAGTAGGATAAATATTAAATGCTGAAAAAAAAAACAAAAAAAAAAAACAAAACAAGTAGGAATTGCTTGCCAGATGTTGTCAAATTAGGACAGTATGGAAGCCTTGCGTTGTTTCAATTCTTTTTTTAAAAAAAAGCATTGCAGTTGACAAACAGCATAAACGGTGAGGTGAAGGCTGCAATCTAGAGATATTACACACCCTCTGGACAGCCTTGGTTTTTTCGGATAATCAACTCTTTAGTTAGTTCTAGAAGTAAAAACAGCATTAAAAGGTCACCAACATGTTTTATCTGAAGTCGAAGTTAAAGTTACTCTACACAATTAGATAAAAACTAAACCAGAAACTTTCTTCTTAGATAAAATACAAAAAAGTAGATAGAATAATTGTAAAAAATGTATAACATTAAATATGGAAAATTATGTTGTAAAAGGCAGCAAGAGGCATTGGACATTATGTGGACTCGGTTAAAAAAGAGTTCATGTGTTTTAAACAAGATGGAGACATCTTCACACTGGATTAATCAAGATATTGATTAATTACTGCTAACTGCAGGAGTTCCTGCAGTGGATTTAATCCTGAAGATCCTATGATGAAACTCGAGTAGGTTATTTCTGTACTCACTATAATATATATATATATATATATATATATATAGTCATACACACAACTCCCATGAACCCTCCCTCACATATATAAGAGCATTAAAAAAATAACCACCTCATAGAGGTTCTTCATGGAACAAATATATATATATATATATATATATATATATATATATATATATAGTCATACACACAACTCCCATGAACCCTCCCTCACATATATAAGAGCATTAAAAATTTAACCCACCTCATAGAGGTTCTTCACGGAACAAATGGACTTGTTACTACTAACACACTCGTCTACCCGGATTTTAATAGCATGTCAAACCCTCAAAAACACTTTAATTTTTATAGTTCTTCCATAATGCTCCCTTTCAAAAAATCTATAAACAATTTCTTCAAATAAGAAATTTTCTCCTGACGATGACTTAAGGTCGAAACTAGTTGAGAATAAACAACATACAAGAAATATTCCTGATTGTCTTAATACTTTTTATTCATACTATATATATATATATATATATATATATATAAGAGATTTATCCAAAACTTGGTAGTAAGGGATGATTCTATATGTGATTTCAAGATCCACTGTACTAATATTGTATGATCCAGTATGTATAAATACAGTGAATCATTAAATCACTAAAGAGAGCTCAATGTAAAATAACCTTTTAGATTATATACAGAGCAATATTTATCAATAAAGGAAGAACTCAATACAGTAATCCCATAATAAATTTATTTCGACGAAAATTGGGGCCCATATAAATCTAAGTTGATTTAAACCGGCTCCCCAAATTTTCGCCTCATCAGATGGGTCTCAATTCATTTATTGATATATATATATATATATATATATATATATATATATATATATATATATATAGGAGAGAGCGAGTAGGTGAGAGAATTACTTGATCAGTCCATAACCTAATACTGAATTTTGATCTGAAATTGTCATTCTCTTTCTAGAGCCTCTCAAATTAGTAAATCAGTTCACATACCTAGGTAGCAATATCTCATCTATAGAAAGTGATGACAATATACACATTGGAAAGGCATGGACTGCTATAGACAGGTTACCAATTGTATGGAAATCTGATCTCTCTGAAACGATACTTTCAAGCTATAGTCATGTCAGTACTACTGTATGGCTGCACCACTTGCACCATGAAACACTTTAAAGCTAGATGGAAACTACACAAGGATGCTGTGTGATGTATTATGTGATCTATTTTCTTGGATTATTTCTTTTTCTTTTCTTTCCGCTGGTCAAACACAATCCTTCACCACTATAAACAAAACACTGTAGGTTGATCATTGGATGAACCCTCATACGTCGAAATCAACGAGAGAGTCCATATATACAGAGGACAGACAAAAACACATTTCTCAATTATTGATATAGTTTCCCTATTGTCTCTCTCTCTAATAATCTTTGTTTACTTCTCTCTCTCTCTCTCTCTCTCACCCCTCTCTCTCTCTCTCTCTCTCTCTCTCTCTCTCTCTCTCTGTCTCCCTGTCTCTTCTCTATAATAATCTTTGTTTACTTCTCCCTCTCTCGCCCCCTCTCCCACCTCTCTCTGTCTCTGTCTCTGTCTCTGTCTCTCTCTCTAATAATCTTTGTTTACTTCTCTGCCCCCCTCTGTCCCCCTCTCCCTGTCTCTCTCTCTCTCTCTCTAATAATCTTTGTTTATTTCTCCCTCTCTCGCCCTCTCCCACCCTCTCTCTGTCTCTGTCTCTGTCTCTCTCTCTAATAATCTTTGTTTTACTTCTCTGCCCCCCCCCTCTGTCCCCTCTCCCTGTCTCTCTCTCTTTAATAATCTTTGTTTACTTCTCCCTCTCTCGCCCCCTCCCACCCTCTCTCTGTCTCTGTCTCTGTCTCTCTCTCTTAATAATCTTTGTTTACTTCTCTCTCCCTTCTCTCACCCTCTCTCTGTCTCTCTCTCTAATAATCTTTGTTTACTTCTTCTGTCCCCCTCTCTCACCCTCTCTCTGTCTCTGTCTCTTTCTAATAATCTTTGTTTACTTCTCTCTCTCCCCTCTCTCACCCTCTTCTCTGTCCTATCTATCTTCTCTCTCCTCTCTAATAATCTTTGTTTACTTCTCTCTCTTTCCCCCTCTCTCCCCTTCTCTGTCTCTCTCTGTCTCTCTCTCTCTCTAATAATCTTTGTTTACTTCTCTGTTCCCCCTCTCCTGTCTCTGTCTCTCTCTCTCTAATATCTTTGTTTACTTCTCCCTCTCTCGCCCCTCTCCCACCCTCTCTCTGTCTCTGTCTCTTCTCTCTAATAATTTTTGTTTACTTCTCTGTCCCCCCTCTCTCTGTATATGTCTCTTTCTCTCTCTCTAATAATCTAATAATAATTCTGGAAGCAGAACCCTACAAGAAAACCACAGTACAACTATCGGAAATTCGACAGAGAATTATCTTCCCCTGTCGCTAGAGGGCAAATCGCCAATACGATATTCGCGCCAAAAGCCAAACCCCTTTCACTTATTAGGAAGCAGTTACCGAGGGAAGTTGCAAAAATAAGCATTCCCTACACTTTACTTGTCTGTAGGCCGTTGACCTGGACGGAGGCGTTTTTAACAGCATACTTTCTGAAGGCCGTTTCGACAGCATACTTATCAGAAGGCTGAGGACCCAAATAGTCAATTTAAGAAGGGCCCCATCCACCGTCATTTAAAAGAACAGTTACCCAGGTGAGAAGCTTCTAAAAGAGCATCCCCTACTTTTACTTATTGACGAGAACCGACAAAACGGACGCGTCTCTACAGAACTCTACAACCACAGTGCCCAGAATTCCCTTTCTAGAGCCGCTTCTCCAACGAACATTATTTCCCTCACAGATAAGTCTTGTAGCAAATGCCATTAAAATTTGCAACATATTCTTGTACTATTTGTCAATACATGTATTAAACTTCAATTGTGTGTTTGTTATCTTTCGTCCAGACAATTTGCCTACAACTGGGAGATTTAAGAGGCTCCTCCCCCTAAACCCATAATTCCTTTTACAACCGCCTATCACACAAACAAGTAATGCTGGACACTGCTGGAGAAGCAATAACAAAGTCCTAAGGGTATTTGCCTGCTCATCCCACTTATGAGGGCTGGACACAAGGTCTCGTTTTTACGTGGGCACATAAAAATTGCAAGGATCTGGGGGGCATAGCCCCCTTGGATCGATGCTATCAACCGTACTTTACCGGTCCAGAGGCCGAAGCACACTGGACCCCCAGCCGAGGCTGGGTATAGAAGGTAAGTGTCAAAGCATAGAATCTGGAACAGATACTACACTCTGATCCTCCCATCCTAAGTGATGTTTTCCTGTGGACACCAATTCATGGACATTCCAGTGTAGGCTGACCAGCAAAAAAACCCTACATCAATCAACTTTGTGGGGATTCTGAATGTTGCATGGAGGACCTGGCAGGGGAGATGGTTGATAGAGATGGTTGGCGAGAAGGAGTCATGGGGATCTGTGCTGTCAGTCTGACCTAACGATGATGATGACACACCCTAAGGACAGCCTTGGTTTCGGATAAACAAACCCTTTAGTTAACTCTAAAAGTAAAAACAGCATTGAAAGGTCACCAACATGTTTAATCTGATATCAAAGTTAAAGTCGCTGTACACAATTAGATAAAAATTAAACCAGAAACTTTTTTCATAGATAAAATACAAAAATTGGACAGAACAATTGGAAAAGGTGTGTAACATTAAATGGTGGCTATGTTGAAAAACACTTGTAATTTTAACCACCCTGTCTGGGGGGGGGGGCTTAGAAACACTTTGATTACATTTGACAGTCACTTCACATATGTTTATTGCCAGACCTTTACTAAGCATCACAAACTCAAGGACACATTCTATAAATACAAGTGTATGTACAATGCTTTAATAAACTGACTGAAGAAGTACTGCTTAACTATGCTGGTTGGTCGTCCTTGATTCATTTCTACTTCTAGGTCAGTCTTGTTGCCAAGACATTCATCAACCACAAAACCATATTATTTATTTAAACCTTTATTTACTTAACTAAACATATTTCTCTAACTAACACAACGCGCCTGTGCAGTGAGCCCCAGCTAAAGCAGACATATCTTCTCTGCCTGACGACCAAGCTGGAACTGAGAACCAACCAGGTCCCACGTGACTTCACATATTTCACGGGCTTTCTGTAATATTCCATGGAAAGTCCCGCCCGTGATATGAAAAGGGGCCATCCCTTCAGAAATACAGGGGGTTCACAATAATCTATGCATAGATTATGTAACAGTTCCTCTTCATTGCCATTACTCTCAGTTCCACTCTGACCTCAAATGCCTGTGGTGTAGGAGTGATAGTACCTGTTAGGGTCCCATCTATGGACCAGATAGCTCTGTTTGAAAATTATTCGCATTTGATAAAATTCTTGATTTAACTGTAAATTATTAGTATTAAGAATATTTACTTGAAGCTATAATTGTTTACTAAATATTATTATCTTTACTAAGATAGTTACTTTAAATCATATAACTGTGCAAACTAATGACTATTATTAATTAGAAATAATTACCTGAAATTAAATAATTATTAGTATTAGTGTTACATAATCTATGCATAGATTATTGTCAACCCCCTGTATTTCTGAAAGGATGGCCCATTTTCATATCACAGGCGGGACTTTCCGTGGAATATAACAGAAAGCCTGCAAAATACGTGAAGTCACGTGGGACCTGGTTGGCTCTTCAGTTTCAGCTTGGACGTCAGGCAGAGAAGATGTAACTACTTTAGCTGGGACTCACGTGCACACGCGCGTTGTGTTAGATAAATATGTTTAGTTAAGTAAATAAAGGTTTAAATAAATAATATGGTTTTGTGGTTGATGAATGTCTTCGAACAAGACTGACCTAGAAGTAGAAATGAATCAAGGACAACCAACCAGCAAGAAGAGAGACGCTAGAAGAAGAACGTAAGATACCAAAGATGAGCAGAAGAATAATAGAAGTAAAGAAAGGGTATACAACATTAGATAGGAATACTTGAAACCATAAAACTATGTGCAAATCATTTGTATTAGCTAGGAATATTTGATATCATATAACTGTGTGAAATAATTTCGTTAGAAACAATTACACAAAAAATGTAAATATGAAGGTATAATGAATGCAATTCCCTAACCTCTAGGCATAAAATAACCCACAAATGGGTTAACATACCATAAAAATCAATCATTGTAATTTTAAACAGAAATGAATTTATTTTATTTTAATAAAAGTTTCCTTATTATAATCTAAAACTTGTTTTATGGGATCAGAGACCTTATTCATTTCCTTTTCCTTAAAAAATGATGAGGGTTGATTGATATCAAGTAAGGAGCTGCTGGTAGGTGTGGCGCTCCATCTCAGACACTAAAATAATCTCCTTGGTTTAGCGCAAGTGAAAGGGGGGATAGACTCCCTCGCTGATAGACTGGTACCGACTTTAGGCCACCCCGATGACGATATTATATATATATTATATATTATACTACAACCTGTTACATTTTCAGCTGTTTTTTTTTTAACCTGGATCCCAGGTAGGAGAGGTGCATGGGTGTGTGTATGTGTTGGGGTGATGGATGTCTAAGGTTTCATGGGGAACTATATTTTCACTTTTAGAATCAAGACAAAAATACCAAACTATACTAAAAGCCTCAGATAGTAAAAGCAATTCAACTAAGATACTAAATGAAATATGATATACCATTGTTAAAGCCGTGTGCAATTCTATTTGTTGATATGCAACAATGATGAACTTTACTTATAGACTTGAAGTAGATAGTATAGATTTCAATGCTGCTGGTTTTGTTTGTCTGGCAAAGAAAGTGTTCCCTTGTGGATCGAGTAGAATTGTCTGTGTTTATAGGTGGTGGCAATATGGTTTCTGAAATGGATTGATCTTTTTTGGTATATTAGAAATCATTTTTATGTTAACATTTGTGGGGATTTAAAAAAATACAAAAATAAAAATGAAATAAAAAGAACAAAACTCCCATAAAGCCTTTCACTGGAAATTCAATCTGCACATGTCTGACAAAAGGGACTGACTACCTTCCCCAAAAAGAATCCCTCTGCCATTCTAACTTAGGCCGCAACTGAGTGTAGTTCGTTTTCCTGGCCAGGGGTTATCTCCTCACTCAGCCACTATGACCCCGTTCAATAAAGCCTAAGTCATAAAGCCACCTTCTGCCTTTGTCTCTTTCATTTCTCGTTCTTTGAATGTATTCCATTTTAGCTCACCAGCCCAGAGGAAACAAGAATTACGACAAATTACGATAAATAAATAAGAATTACAACAAAAAAAGAGAAGCCCCCCCCACCCCTAAAATACATTTAACACCCTAAGTTGGTTGTTTTCTTTCAAGTAACACCGTAGCTGGGGTCGTTATTTTAATAGTCACCGGGTAGCAATTTATGAGGCAGGAGACCAGGACGCACTTCCTCAAAAGAATCCCTCTACCATTCTAACTTAGGCCGCAACTGAGTGTAGGTCGTTTTCCTGGACAGGGGTTATCTCCTCACTCAGCCACTATGACCCCATTCAATAAAGCCTAAGTCATAAAGCCACCTTCTGCCTTTGTCTCTTTCATTTCTCGTTCTTTGAATGTATTCCATTTTAGCTCACCAGCCCAGAAGAACTAAGAACCAAGCTTTTATATGGGGTTAAGATACCAGCACCAAACAAACTTTAATTAGAAATGGATTGATCTAGTTGGTATATTAGAAATCATTTGTGGGGATTAATACAAAATACAAAAATAAAAATGAAATAAAAAGGATCAAAACTCCCATAGAACCTTTCACTGGAAATTCAATCTGCACATGTCTGACTACCTTCCCCAAAAAGAATCCCTCTGCCGGTAATTTATGAGGAAGTGCGTCCCGGTATCCTGCCTCATAAATTGCTACCCGGTGACTATTAAAATAATGACCCCAGCTACAGTGTTACTTGAAAGAAAACAACCAACTTAGGGCATTAAATGTATTTTAGGAGGGAGGCTTCTCTTTTTTGTCGTAATTCTTATTTATTTATCGTAATTTGTTGTAATTCTTATTTATTTATAGAAATTTGTCATAATTCTTGTTTATTTATCATAATTTCTTTTATTCATGTTTGTTTGATGTCTTGTTTTTAGTTTAAATAAACAAGAATTACGACAAAAAAGAAGCGACACCCCCCCAATACATTTACTTGTCAAAAATATCTATCTCCATTTGTTCATATCTATCTATATTATTTGTTTGTTTATCTATCTATCTATCTCAGTCTATTCCAAACTATATATCCATCTTCTATCTAAACAAGAATTACGACAAATTACGATACTGACTGAGCTAAACCTGCCCCCTACTATAATAAAGTTTTGTGTGCCCCTGAAGTTACAGCGAATCCAGTGACTGTGAAGTCTAATGTTGAAAAACATTCTCGACCACAGATGTCGCATTTGAAGGCCGTCTCTGAAGATGTGCTGGTGGCTTTTTTCGTGGTGTTGCATGAAGCTAAGAGGTCCAGCAACTCTGTCAAGATGTTGTATACTCTTCTTTTTACTTCTATTATTTCTTCTGCTCATCTTTGGTATCTTACGTTTTCTTCCAGCGTCTGGACCTTGTCTTGGGGACTTTGGTCTGGTCTTCTAGGTCAGTCTTGTTGCCAAGACATTCATCAACCACAAAACCATATTATTTATTTAAACCTTTATTTACTTAACTAAACATATTTCTCTAACTAATCAAGCGCGCGTGTGCAGTGAGTCTCAGCTAAAGCAGTAACATCTTATCTGCCTGACGTCCAAGCTGAAACTGAGAATCAAGCAGGTCCCACGTGACTTCACATATTTCGCGGGCTTTCTGTAATATTCCATGGAAAGTCCACCCGTGATATGAAAAGGGGCCATCCCTTCAGAAATACAGGGGGTTGACAATAATCTATGCAACTGCATAGATTATGTAAACAAAGATACAGCATTGGTTGTAGTAGATAATATATAAAAATATTGATAAATGATTGTCCCAACCATATTGCCTTATGGCAAGACCCAACCCTTTTTATCATATATGTATCATAAAATCATATCCCTACCTTAATAATACTGACACTAGAACCCAATGTTGACCAGCAAGAATAGATAGATAGATAGATAGATCTCTGGGTCAACTCCTTGGAATTTCATTCTGGATTTCCATATCTTTGGTAAAGGAATGCTTCATCAGGTACATTCTTCAACAAGAAGATTACAACCTTTGATGAGAATGACGTTAAACTCTATCTGATGGTGAGGTTCCAGTTCTGGAGGTCTGGAGAATGTGGAGCACCCCTCATCACCATTGCTCCCAGGTCCACTCTGACCTGAGTTGGGTAGTACCTGTTAGGGTTCAACATCTATGGGTTAAATAGAAAATTTGTTTATAAAAAATATTTTTAAAAATTTCTACCAAACTATCGCTTATTAACAAACTGCATCTTAATGACAAACTTCCAATTCTGGAGCTCCAGATAGTGGGAGTACCCCTTCATCACCATTGCCACCATCTCCCAGGTTCACTCTGACCCTGAGTTGGTAGTACCTGTTGGATCTTATCTATGAGTTAAATAGAAAAAATGTGTTTGAAACAAGTGGTTTATGAGGCAAGAAGGATATGGCTACATAAATCTCTCATGCTGCACGTTTTTAATCAGAGATGAGACCCCAACAGGTACACCACTCCGGGTAAGAGGTGGCGCCAGTGAGTAATAGCGATGAAGGGGTACTTCCACATTTTCTTAGCGCTCTAGAATTGGAACCTTGCCTCTAGATGCAGTTAATACTCAGGATGCTAAAACCTCATCCAGCGCCTTCTAGCTAAAAAGGGTTGGGTATTTTCCATGAAGGTAATTAGGATTGGGACAATCATATAGGTGCTAGGGCTTCATGGACAACTGCTTGATCGTAGGGTGTCTCTCCCATCGCCCGTCTAGCCTAAGCGAGAGTTCAAAGTGGTGTCGCATGTCATGTACTGCTCAGTAGTGTAGGTCGATTTTTCACTTTTTAAAAATATCAAATTGTCCATCTATGCGAAAGTTGTGTGTTAGTATACTGAATGCTGATACCAAAAATTAGATCTTTTACTTGTACCATTGTTTGAGGAAATAGCATCGAATAGTAGGGCCAGCAATGGGTTAGAACTGCACGAGGGTCCTTTGTGATATATACTTGTAATTGTTAAGATGCTAATGGACTTGCTGAATTGTACTGTTGTTGGAAACTCTATCTGCAAAATTGAGAATAATAGTGTTTAGGCTGTGTTGTTATTATTTTCTGACATCCCACCATGCCAGATGAACAAAAAGTCCAATTTATGTGGAGAGCCATACACAAATCAAAGCTTCTTTTGAGGTGCCTCAGGCACTTGGCAATAATGCCATCCCTACCTCGTTACCTGGAGGATAGACATGCTGGGATCACACTAAGAGTATATATATATATATATATTATATATATATATTGGAAATACGGTGAGAAATTAATCCGACAATAGAGAAGAAAATATTTAAAAATATAACAAACACAGGATGTTATGATCAGGAAAACAAATTTTAGTGTCAATACTTAAGCATTTCGGTATATTGTACCATCTTTCATCCATATCCCAAATCTTTTTTATACAATACGCTAAAGACTAATGCATGAAATACATACTAAAATTTTAGGAGGGAGGCTTCTCTTTTTTGTCGTAATTCTTATTTATTTATCGTAATTTGTTGTAATTCTTATTTATTTATAGAAATTTGTCATAATTCTTGTTTATTTATCATAATTTCTTTTATTCATGTTTGTTTGATGTCTTGTTTTTAGTTTAAAATAAACAAGAATTACGACAAAAAAGAAGCGACACCCCCCCAATACATTTACTTGTCAAAAATATCTATCTCCATTTGTTCATATCTATCTATATTATTTTGTTTGTTTATCTATCTATCTATCTCAGTCTATTCCAAACTATATATCCATCTTCATATCTAAACAAGAATTACGACAAATTAACGATACTGACTGAGCTAAACCTGCCCCTACATAAATAAAGTTTTTGTGTGCCCCTGAAGTTACAGCGAATCCAGTGACTGTGAAGTCTAATGTTTGAAAAACATTCTCGACCACAGATGTCGCATTTGAAGGCCGTCTCTGAAGATGTGCTGGTGCTTTTTTTCGTGGTGTTGCATGAAGCTAAGAGGTCCAGCAACTCTGTCAAGATGTTGTAACTCTTCTTTTTACTTCTATTATTCTTCTGCTCATCTTTGGTATCTTACGTTTTTCTTCCAGCGTCTGGACCTTGTCTTGGGGACTTTGTGTCTGGTCTTCTAGGTCAGTCTTGTTGCCAAGACATTCATCAACCACAAAACCATATTATTTATTTAAACCTTTATTTACTTAACTAAACATATTTCTCTAACTAATCACAGCGCGCGTGTGCAGTGAGTCTCAGCTAAAGCAGTAACATCTTATCTGCCTGACGTCCAAGCTGAAACTGAGAATCAAGCAGGTCCCACGTGACTTCACATATTTCGCGGGCTTTCTGTAATATTCCATGGAAAGTCCCACCCGTGATATGAAAAGGGGCCATCCCTTCAGAAATACAGGGGGTTGACAATAATCTATGCAACTGCATAGATTATGTAACAAAGATACAGCATTGGTGTAGTAGATAATATATAAAATATGATAAATGATTGTCCCAACCATATTGCCCTTATGGCAAGACCCAACCCTTTTTATCATATATGTATCATAAAATCATATCCCTACCTTAATAATACTGACACTAGAACCAATGTTGACCAGCAAGAATAGATAGATAGATAGATAGATCTCTGGGTCAACTCCTTGGAATTTGCATTCTGGATTTCCATATCTTTGGTAAAGGAATGCTTCATCAGGTACATTCTTCAACAAGAAGATACAACCTTTGATGAGAATGACGTTAAACTCTATCTGATGGTGAGGTTCCAGTTCTGGAGGTCTGGAGAATGTGGAGCACCCCTTCATCACCATTGCTCCCAGGTCCACTCTGACCCTGAGTGGTAGTACCTGTTAGGGTTCCATCTATGGGTTAAATAGAAAATTTGTTTATAAAAAATATTTTAAAAATTTCTACCAAACTATCGCTTATAACAAACTGCATCTAATGACAAACTTCCAATTCTGGAGCTCCAGATAGTGTGGAGTACCCCTTCATCACCATTGCCACCATCTCCCAGGTTCACTCTGACCCTGAGTGGTAGTACCTGTTAGGATCTTATCTATGAGTTAAATAGAAAAAATGTGTTTGAAACAATGTGGTTATGAGGCAAGGAAGGATATGGCTACATAAATCTCTCATGCTGCACGTTTTTAATCCAGAGATGAGACCCCAACAGGTACTACCACTCCGGGTAAGAGTGGGCCAGTGAGTAATAGCGATGAAGGGGTACTTCACATTTCTTAGCGCTCTAGAATTGGAACCTTGCCTCTAGATGCAGTTATACTCAGGATGCTAAAACCCTCATCCAGCGCCTTCTAGCTAAAAAGGGTTGGGTATTTTCCATGAAGGTAATAGGATTGGGACAATCATATAGGTGCTAGGGCTTCATGTGACCAACTGCTTGATCGTAGGGTGTCTCTCCCATCGCCCGTCTAGCCTAAGCGAGAGTCAAAGTGGTGTCGCATGTCATGTACTGCTCAGTAGTGTAGGTCGATTTTTCACTTTTTAAAAATATCAAATTGTCCATCTATGCGAAAGTTGTGTGTTAGTATACTGAATGCTGATACCAAAAAATTAGATCTTTTACTTGTACCATTGTTTGAGGAAATAGCATCGAATAGTAGGGCCAGCAATGGGTTAGAACTGCAACGAGGGTCCCTTTGTGATATATACTTGTAATTGTTAAGATGCTAATGGACTTGCTGAATTGTACTGTTGTGGAAACTCTATCTGCAAAATTGAGAATAATAGTGTTTAGGCTGTGTTGTTATTATTTTCTGACATCCCACCATGCCAGATGAACAAAAAGTCCAATTTATGTGGAGAGCCATACACAAATCAAAGCTTCTTTTGAGGTGCCTCAGGCACTTGGCAATAAAGCCATCCCTACCTCGTTACCTGGAGGGATAGACATGCTGGGATCACACTAAGAGTATATATATATATATATATATATATATATATATGGAAATACGGTGAGGAAATTAATCCGACAATATGAGAAGAAAATATTTTAAAAATATAACAAACACAGGATGTTATGATCAGGAAACAAATTTTAGTGTCAATACTTAAGCATTTCGGTATATTGTACCATCTTCATCATATCCCAAATCTTTTATACAATACGCTAAGACTAAAGCCATGAAAATACATACTAAAAACCAATCACAAAACACCACCCAAACAAACCCTCATGATCTACCCACCCTGATAAATACATATGTATACCTAATACACTTAACATCTTTCATTTTGGCCCTCACACAAACATTACTTAGCAGTGTCCTGAAGATGATACAATATACCGAAATGCTTAAGTATTGACACTAAAAATTGTTTCCTGATCATAACATCCTGTGTTTGTTATATTTTTTAAATATTTTCTTCTCATATATATATATATATATATATATATATATATATATATATATATATATCTTACCAGTTGAATGGCCAAACCCACTTGATACAGAGCCAAAAGGCCGAGTTGCTAACAAGTAAGGGTATACTATATTCGCTGGACCACTGGCACAGCAGATCTGATATAATATATTATATTATTATATATATTATTGTAGTAAAAGTAAAGTCAGCAGAGTGGCCTCTTGTCAGTATCAACCAGACAATGAGGGAGTCTATCTCCTTTTCACTAGCACTAGACCAGAAAGATTTTTTTTTTTTGCATTTTACCATCAGCTCTCCAATTTACTACACAGACACTCTATCTATCTATCTATCTATCTATCTATTTATTTATCTATCTATCTATCTTAACTTAGATATTAACACATCTATCTATCTATCTTATCTATCTATCTATCTCGGCTTTTCACATCTCTCTCTCTCTCTCTCTATCTATCTATCTCTCTCACTCACTCACTCACTCACTCACTCTCTCTCTATCTATCTATCTATCTCACTCACTCACTCACTCTCTCTCTCTCTCTCTCTCTCTCTCTCTCTCTCTCTCTATCTCTCACACTCACTCTCTCTCTCTCTCTCTCTATCTATCTCACTCACTCTCTCTCTCTCTCTCTATCTCACTCACTCACTCACTCTCTCTCTCTCTCTCTCTCTCTCTCTCTCTATCTCACTCACTCACTCACTCTCTCTCTATCTATCTATCTATCTCACTCACTCCTCTCTCTCTCTCTCTCTCTCTCTATCTATCTATCTATCTATCTATCTATCTCACTCACTCTCTCTCATCTATCTATCTATCTATCTCACTCACTCACTCTCTCTCTCTCACTCTCTCTCTCTCTCTCTCTCTCTCTCTCTCTATCTCTATCTATCTCACTCACTCTCACTCTCTCTCTCTCTCTCTCGCTCTATCTATTTATCTATCTATCTCACTCACTCACTCACTCTCTCTCTCTCTCTCTATCTATCTCACTCACTCACTCACTCACTCTCTCTCTCTCTCTCTCTCTCTCTCTATCTATCTATCTTAGATATTAGCACATCTATCTATCTATCTATCTATCTATCTCATGCACTGAATTGATGGGGGCTGGTATCGAAACCTGAACCTTGTGGTTCCTAGACGAATGCTCTCGTATGTAATTACTCTATTTTACAGGTTGCTAAATATCTGTTCTGCCAGAACAACCTGATGATGATGAAATAAGACATTGAAACATCTTATAAGAAATAGTGATGAAGATTTGAAATCTTATTATAATGGAGACTTAGTGTCTGTCTGTCTATAACTGAAACTACATGACTGCTTACATCACAATACCCTCAGGAATTGCATAAGTTTATAAATGAGTATTTAATTTATAGTCAAATTCATTAATACATAGAATAAATCTAATTTATGAATGTATTTAAAAATCTTATCTTATTATAATAGAGATTCAGTGTCTGTCTGTCTGTAACTGAAACTACATGACTACTTACATCACAATGCCCTCAGGAATTGCATAAGTTTATAAATGAGTATCTAATTTATAGCCAAAATAATTAATACATAGAATAAATCTAATTTATGAATGTATTTAAAAATCTTATTATAATAGAGATTCAGTGTCTATCTGTCTGTAACTGAAACTACATGACTGCTTACATCACAATACCCTCAGGAATTGCATAAGTTTATAAATGAGTATCTAATTTATAGCCAAAATAATTAATACCTAGAATAATAAATCTTATTCATTAACGATGTCTCAATGAAAATCTGAGTTAGATTTGCCTCAAAACAGCCCATGTTATTAGTGCGTTTAAAATCCAGCAATGGTGTGGTGAATTTGCAGACTAGTTTTAACTCTAGGTCAGAGTGGACCTGGGAGTAATGGCAATGAAGGGGTAATTTCACACTCTTCAGAAATCTACAACTAAAGTCTCACAGCTTTAGTTGTAGATGCAGTTTTGTTAACTATTCAGGACACCCTTTATTTTTATTTTTTTATTTTTTTATTTTTTATTTATTTTTGTTTCTGGGGGGGGGGGGTCTTACTCCTCAGCAAGAGATGTAATTGGCATATACTAGATCTTGTCGACAAAGAGGTGGTATCGTAGATTGACACATTTACATATGTCACCATGATATATACTTACCTGGCACATCTTCAGGGAACCATGTGTCCCATTGCATAGGGTAGGGTCAGGATCAATCCTTTATGCCTGAGGGGTCCCAGAGGGGTCCCAGAGGTATGTGCTTTGGAAGCTGAGCAATTTTTGTTGTCAGATGAATTTATGTCACAATAAATCATCCTCTACTTTTTCTCTAATCCGTTGGTGCTATATTTGTTATTTTCCAGAGAAGAGGAGGAGAAAGATGGATGGAGAAATTGAGGGGGAGGACAATAATGAAAGAGGAGGTACATCCAGGGTACCAAGAGAGGGGCCTTTACATCACAATCATCTTCATCATCATCATGTCACGCTATTAGCACAGATATCCATGACAATCTCTTTAGATCCATCTCTATCACTCATTGTTCTTGGGAGGTCCTCTACGCAGCATCCAGTATCTGCACAGAGCTGGTCAATGTACATCTTTGCTGGCCAGCCCATACTGGTATGTCCATCTGCTGGCTTCCACAGGAGGACGTCTTTCAGCATAAAATAACCTAACAAGGGTTGACATGCCATAAAATCCAACCAATCACCAAGAATGAATAAAACAAAATGTCTTCAGCATAAAATAACCCAACAAGCGTTGACATGCCGTAAAATTCAGCCAACCAACCAATCAACTGACCAACCAACTAACATTACCTTTAATAATAACTAGAAGCATCTACCCAGCATCACCTGGGTAGAGGGGGGGGGGGCAAAATCCCTGGTGTATTGATTTGTTTACTTGTGAGATTTACAAATGCTGGATATTTTTAAGTAGAATTTCAATGCTATTTCTATGTATATTTTAATTTTTAAATATCTTCAAATATAATTCAAAATTTCATAATTTTTGCCCAAAACGTATAAACCAGAAAAAATAAAATAAATATTCAATGTATATATTAGGGATACCCAAAATGAGACTAAATTGCATTTTTGACAAAATGACTTTAGCCCCCTCTAGGGAATAATTATTTACCAAAAATCAGGGAATTATCGGATTTTAATGAAATTTTCAGTGTTTATGTATCAATGAATGATCTTTATAATGCATTTATTTTATTTCAAAATTTTCTCATTTTTTCAGGTCACTTATTTTTGACCCACCGCCCTTATGTTGGGGTGCGTAACTTTTTTTTTTCAAGTTGGTCTTTCCGTTTTCTAATTACAGTAAATAAAGAGATAAAAGACCAAAGTTATGAATAGAAACAAAAAAAAATTTTTACGGTGGCTTTTCTATGAGAAAATATGTACCAAAAATCGAAAAATAAAATGTAAAAAAATAATAAATAATTCATTTTTTGGAGATTTCTTTTTTACTCATTCCGATAATTATTTAATTGGCTATTATTTTATAAAAGAAAAAATTATACATCAATATTTTTTCTGCTTAAAAAGGGGAGGGGGTACATTTTCAATTGAGTTTTTCTTCAAAAAGTATACTTTTCAGTAATAAAATAAGGTTTGCATTAAATAGATATTTATTTTTAGAATCTAAAAGTATGATATTTTAAACTTAACATCAGGCTTTTCATATCTTAAATGAATTTTATATATTAATTTTTCATAGCAAAAATACTAAATTAAAGTTTTGAAATAAAATAACTAATGCATTATAAAATTCATTAATTGATAAATCAATGCTGAAAATTTCATTAAAATCGGATAATTACCTGATTTTTGGTAATTTTTTTTCCATCCCAAATGTTTCATTAAAATTGTAAACAAGCACCTAAAACCATTGAAAAACAGCCAAAATGGCGGATCGTGTTGAAATTGACCAAAACAAATCTTTTTAAATCTTTTAAAATAAACTGCATATGTAGTGATATTTTTCTTTTTGTAATGATGGTCATTATGTTACTACTTATCATTTTAGACAAAAGTTTGACCTTAAATAATAGATTTAATTAATTTTAATTTGTTTTAAAAAGCTAGCAGCCGACAAATTTGGGTATGGCTAGTGTATATATATTTACTTTGTCATTAATTATTTTATTTTCGTAGTTTCATCCGGACATAAATACATACATACTAACCGCCCTTTAAAAAAGAAAAGAAAAGAGGACTGTTCATATCAGAAGTCACCCTGATGCAACACCATGAAACTAAGAGGTTCCAGAAGAAAGCCGTGGCAACAAAGCACCGGAACATCAACATCTTCAGGGACCGCCTTCAAATGCAACATCTGTGGTCGAGAATGTTTTTCAAACAATGCACTTCACAGTCACAGGAGGTGCTGTAACTTTAGGGGCAAAAAAACTTTATTATAGTCTTCCGAGACTGAAATACCAATATAAACTGCCCTTTCAAGGGACCGGATTAGCTCAATCGGTAGAGCGTTCGGCTAGAAACCTCAAGGTTCCTAGTTCGATACCGGTCCTCGCCAACTCAGCGTATGAGTAGCACAGGGATCTGCGCGGTAGAGTAAGGAGCTGATGGTGGGTGTGACGCTCCACCTTAGACACCAAAACAATCCCCTTGGTCTAGCACTATTGAAAAGGGGATAGACTCCCTCACGGACTGGCTGATACAGACTTCAGGCCGCCCCGACAACTTATATATAAACTGCCCTTTATACATGTATAGATGGCTGACCATGTGTTTTCTCATGAAAAATAAACTTGATATTGTTAATAATTCTTCCTAAAGTTATAAATAAGATATGAAATGGATATTTTCATGGCTTCTTTTCAAATTAATTTTGTATTTGATGCAAAGAATTTGATTCCGAGATAAATTCAGCTTCACGGAATCTAAATTCAGCATTTACTCTATGAGTAGTTTAGTCATGGCCTTTTTTTTTTCCGACAAAAAGCAAGAAGCAAAGAATAAGGTGTGGCCTTTAATTTGCTGTCAAAAAAGATTAATTTATATGGATTTATTCACTTGGTTACATTTATAAAGATGGGTTTTTTTTAACTGCTTGTCTGGAAATGGAACAAATTATCACAACCTATTATCACCATGTTTGCTCTACACCCTTAACTGTTGAGAAGATTTTGCCAGACTTTTGCTATTGTCTTAATTCCTGGAGACTAGAATCCTTAACTTGTTGAGAGTAATCTCAGACAGCAGCCTATAGATTTAAAAATGAGACTTTTTTGAAAAAAAATTGACTTTTGCTATTGTCTTAATTCCTGGAGACTAGAATCCTTAACTTGTTGAAAGTAATCTTGTTGCGTAGCGCCTTCTTCGCTACTCTGAATCGTATACGTTGCAGCTATACCGCGGTATCGTCTCTAACCCTTAGACAATATATGTAGGGGTCGCTTAACGAAGACACAAGACATGCTGTATGTAGTAGGAGATTGAACTTTTATTTCTTTCCCTCATGGTGCGTGTGAGTGGCGAGTTTGACAATGGGAACTGCCCAAGGGTTGACAATGACTGCTACTGCTGCTGTGATAACTAGCATTGTTGAGGTAGAGGGGTAGCTGAACCTCACTGGCAGCGATGGCCCATGTCGACGGTCACTCCTTATGCTCTGTTCGCCGTCTCCTGTCTGGGGGTCTGACAACTCGACCCTCTGGCTTTTGTATTGACGACTGCCTACGCATCTTTATCTTGTGATCTGATAACTATTTCCGAACTTGTTGTTACCCATCCTTCTTTTGTTCGCTTTACCGGAAAAAGTCCTTTGTCATTTTTGTCGTCTTTTCTTTGCTTTGTTTAATTTAACCGGAAATTCCTATTTCCGTTTGTACAATATCCAACAATCTCAGACAACAGCCTATAGATTTAAAAATGAGACCCTGTCAAGCTGAAATAACATTTTGTACAATGGAAGTACGCCCTACAGAAAAGACTGGGTAATCCTAAAGAGAGCAAAAGTGGAAGTGAGCAAAACTGGAGATAACTTTTTATAATTGGGGGCTGACCACAGTCATTGTGTTACATAATGGATAGGCATAGCCAATCATTTTTAGCAAGTAGTGTAATGTAGTTTGAAATAATGATAAAACAGTGGGAAATCACTCTCATTCAAATAGTTTGATTGACAGGTTTTAAACTCAAGTTTATCTGGAACAGGGCTCTCATTGGTTTAGAGAGTCAGGTGACCAGGTGATGCTGTGAAAGTAGAATTAGAAGTTAGTGGAGTTGAGTCCCGTGACTCATTTGGGCAGGACATATTTTTCTGTCTCTGCAACCCCCCGTAGTGTGTGTGGGTCAATTAGGTATTGAGAGAAAAGGCATTCAGGGGAATGAAAGTGTGTACAAACAAAAATGTCCCTGTGTTGTTTCATGAATTAAAAAGAGGTAGATGGAACATAGAGAGAGACAACTCCTGGAGAGAAATAAAATTTAAATTGAAATAGATCACTAATTAGCACTGAGTCTATTCCAGTAGTGACCACCCCAAGCGGAGATTTAAGAGGTTTGAATTCACAGTTTTCCTTCTCCTAGACTGGTTGCCTAACCAAGGTTAAAGAGCACAGTCTGTCTGTACCTACTTACCTTCGCACTGACCTGATTACAAGGCTGGGTATTAAGTTTTAAATTTAAATTGAAAATAGATCACTGATTAGGACTGAGCCTATTCTAGTAGTGACCACCCCAAACAGAGATTTTAAGAGGTTTGAATTCAGAGTTTTTCCTTCTCTTAGACTGGTTGCCTAACCAATGTTAAAGAGCCCAGTCTGCCCTACTATTTACCCATAGCTGGAGGGAAAATAGTTGGATTCATACCTTTTCCCAAGGGTATTAGTGCTATGTGAACTGTAGCTTTGTCCAGGAATTGAACTCTGGTGGACAAGTCCATTTCCTATGACACTAACCAGTACACCACTGCACTTCCCATAACAGAGATAGATGTCTAACCCAATATAAAAGAAGAAACCCTTAAATAGAGAAAGCAGATTCTAGAATGAAAAAGAAAAAAAATAGAGGGGAAAAATAAATTCGACTTGTTCAACAATGTCGTCGCCGTCACAAAATCTATAGCACAAATCACCAACTCAAATATCTTCAGCAGCTGACAAATCGCCACTCCTGCTGTCATCACCCCACTTCTACTTATACAAGTTTTTCCTTCAACATCCGGGTGTCTGCACTCCATGCACGAGATTCCCGAGCCAATCCCGGCCGTCGGAATCCTCATAGCCATCATCCGGGCACCTGGCACTTACATCTGGGACAGTAGTATCTTGAATTCAGTGCCGCCCACTTGCATTCCGAAGGACACGGGTTCGATTCCACATGCCAGGCAAAGCCTAGCCCGCTTCCTTCGAGAATACGGTAGGCCACTCACCTCGTCTTCTCTGTCACACAGATACTTGGCCTGATCCAAGAAGAAACCTGATATGAGTAAAAGAAAGGAGAACCCAAATTGAAGAATAAGCAGAATCCTGAAGATATCAAAGAGAGCTATGTAACAATTGTCTTAATTCTTGGTGATCATAAAGTGGGTGCCTAGTTTTCGTTTGGTTTGGTTTGTTTTGTTTTATGGCATATCAACCTCAGTGGGTCATTTAATGCCGACTAAGTTTTGGGTTCATAGTGGTAGTTTGGTAGAAAACAAATGTATATAAGAAACTTTTTTCACGGTGGGCCAGATAATTGAAAAAAAATAACATTATTGTTGTGTTCAATACTTGCTATCCAGAACGAAAGCTCTGAGAAAAAGATGTAAAACAAAATTGTATCTTTCGATGTTATATTCATGGATGAGTGGTGTAAGATGCACAAAACCAAATTTAACCAACATACTCATTTTCAAAACATTACCAAAGAATGCAACATTAGCAGAAAGGTTTAGTGAGATTTGTGAAACTGAAGTTTGTCTTTTAAGATATCGTCAATGTTTGGTTTGGAATTGCTACATCCAATCAAGAGAATTGCTTTCAAATGTTTATCAGTCAATTTCGTTCGATGGGTTGATTCCATAGTCAAGTCCATGAAGATTTAGTAAGCTTAACATAATATCTAAATTTAAATGGTATCAGAATGTCTCACATTCTGTACGTTTTAACAAACAAATTCAAGTACTGTTGGCAGGCCTCATAAAATGCCTTCGTGGGCTGGATCTGGTCCATCGGTCATTGTTTGGTGACCCCTGTTATATACCATCAAATATTTTGTGATTTTTTTTTTGGGGGGTGGGGGGGTTCAAGGGAATAACTCTAAGGAGATTATGATATGCTGGATCTCAAGTCATATAGAAGTGAGCGGGAATGAAAGAGCTGACTCTGCAGCTAAATCGGCTCTAGATTTGATCCCCAACAATTTCAAGATACTATATACTGATTTGAAACCTAAAATTAATAGATTCCTTCATACAAAATGGCAACAAAACTGGAATAACAACATCCACAATAAACTCTTCCTAATCAAACCCACTGTGGGAGGCTGCAGACCAACTTTAAGGAAGTCTAGAAAGTCATTGTGTCTCGATTACGTCATACAAGACTAACGCACTCCTATATACTCAAACAAGAACAACAACCACAATGTGGAACATGTCAAACACCTTTGACAGTTAAACACTTATTCATGGAATGCAGGTTTTTTGCTCACATCAGAAACCATTATTTTAAAGCAAAAAATATGAAAGATCTGTTTGAAAACGTCAACATGGAGGATATTCTCTCTTTTTTGAGGGAAATAAAATTATACCATAGAATATAGACATGAAACTAATCAATACCATCCAACATAATCCCCAATAATGCTAACACATTGTAAAAAAACAATTACTAAAAAGTATAAATATAAATACATGATATGTATCACTTCCTAACCGTTAGGCATGACATAACCCCAGACGGGTTGATATGCCTTTTAAAGAAAAGAAAATTATACTATAGAATATAGACATGAAAATAATCAATACCATACAACATAATCCCCAATAATGCTAACACATTTTTAAAACCAATTACTAAAATTTATAAATATAAATACACGATATGTATTACTTTTTTTTTTTGATCTGGTCAAGGATTAAAAGTCTTCAACACGAATGATACGCGCGTGGAATCATCATTCCCGTGTTGTTACATAACATCTGCAATCGCGTAATCAAGTCAAAAACAAATGCGTTTTCAAATAACAAACTGCACTGATAACAAAACATCTCCAATGAACAGATCATATAATTTCTTCTCTGTAGTATTACATTTTTTTTAATACCCTGTCCAGTGGCAAACGCTGCTTGGTAGCACTAGGAAGTGGCAGTCCTGCCTTAGCTACCGAAACTGTGTTATCACTCCTAGTTGGCAGCTGATGAGGGCAGGGTATCGTACGTGCTATCACACGTTGTATGACGAAAAAAAATTTAAAAAACAAACAAAAAAAAAACACTTCCTAACCGTTTGGCAGACGGGTTGATATGCCTTTTAAAGAAAAGAAAATTATACCATAGAATATAGGCATGAAACAAATCAATACCATACAACATAATCCCCAATAATGCTAACACATTGTTAAAACCAATTACTAAAAAGTATAAATATAAATACACGATATGTATAACTTCCTAACTGTAGGCATGACATAACCCCAGACGGGTTGATATGCCTTTTAAAGAAAAGAAAATTATACCATAGAATATAGGCATGAAACAAATCAATACCATACAACATAATCCCAATAATGCTAACACATTGTTAAAACCAATTACTAAAAAGTATAAATATAAATACACGATATGTATCACTTCCTAACCGGTAGGCATGACATAACCCCAGATGGGTTGATATGCCGTTAAAATCAATAAACAAACAAACAAACAGAAAGGCACCTTGGTTTAACCAACAGGCAAATGTGCACTTTGTGTTTTGTTTTTCTATTATGTCACAGTAACAACTACACATTAGCCAAGTTGAGTCAGACGGTCTCAGCAAAAAGGATTGCTCACTTCTAAGCAAAGATTTATACTGTAATGCAAATCGACCTTTTCTTAGGTAATTCTAGAGCACACAGGACACATCTGTCAGTACATATTAACATACACACACACACACACACACACACACACACATAAACACACACACACACAGACACGCACACAAACACACACATAAACACACACACACACACATAAGCATACACACACACAAACACATTTATAAACACAGACACACACATACATTTACATACATACACTTAAACACACATCAGTCAGTACATATTAACACACAGACACACACATAAATGCACACACACTTACATACACACACACTTACATACACACATATAAACACACACATGCACAAACACACATGAACACACAGACACACACACAACACACACATAAACATACACACACACAAACACATTCATAAACACAGACACACACATACATTTACATACACACACTTAAACGCACATCAGTCAGTACATATTAACACACACACACACACTTACATACACACACATAAACAGACAGTCACACACAAACACACATATGATCACACATACACACAAGCACAAACACACACACACACACACACACACACACACTTACATACACACATATAAACAAATACACATATACAAAACACACATATGAACATACATAACATACACACACACACACACACACATTCATAAACACAAACACACACAAACACACAAATACATTTACATACACACACTTAAACACATCAGTCAGTACATATTAACACACACACACACACACACACACACAAACACAAGCACACACATACACACACACACACACACAACACATTCATAAACACACACACATAAACACAGACACATACAATTACATACACACACTTAAACACACATCAGTCAGTATATATTAACACACAGACACACACACAAACACATTCATAACACACACACAAACACACACACACACACACACACAAACACAAAACAAGCACACACACACACACACACACACAAACACATTCATAAACACACACACATAAACACAGACACATACATTTACATACACACACTTAAACACACATCAGTCAGTACATATTAACATACAGACACACATATACAGACACACACACAAATGCACACACAAAGGCACACACACACACACACACACACATATATATATATATGTATACTGTGTGCTGCAGAAATACCACCTATATTTCAAACTGTCACTTGTGAGGTGCAAATGAACTTAGGCAAGTGGTAATGATAGCTCCATCTAGCTAATGACTTTCCTTTTGTTTTTCACATACAATTAGTTACAATCAGTCCGTGGACTGGCGAACACCGTCCATTTGAAGTTGAAACATTTCTAAGGCTGGTGAATCTTTAAGTGCTACACAGACAACTTTTCATGCTCATTTTATGTTACATCAGAATGATGCTGTTCCTGATAGAAAATTGATATTGCTATGGATTGACAATTTCAGAACCACACATTCATCGATTAAAAGAAAGCCACCTGGAAGAATTAGACGACGCTAATCACCATTAAGTGGCAGAAATACGGCCAGACATGACTCTTGGTCCTTTTGTCAACCTTTAAAAACATGGCCAGTCTGAGCGATGATCATAAGTAATTAGGTCATTTATGAGGAAGTGCGTCCCGGGCCCCTGTCTCCATGTAAGACATTAATAATATAAGTAGGAAAGAAAGATGAAAAATAAAAAGAATAAAAGAAGGAGAAAAATAAGAAGAAAAAATAAAGAAAGAAAGAGTAGAAGAAAGAAAGAAAGAAAGAAAGAAGGAAAGAAGAGTAGAAGTAAGAAAGAAAGATTGAAAATAAAAAATGATAAAAGAAGAAAGAGAAGGAAAATAAAAGAAAGAAAGAGTAAAAGAAAAAGGCAAAAGAAAGAAAGAGAATGTTTAAAAAAGAAAGAAAGAAAGAAAGAAAGAAAGAATAAATGAATGCATGATCGAAGAAGTAAGACAGATTTTTAAAAGATAATGGCTAAAGAAGAAGAAATAATAGAAGAAAAAATAAAAGAGTAAAAGAAAAAGGCAAAAGAAAGAAAGAAAGAAAGAAAGAAAGAAACCATTGCCACTTATTAAAGTTCATTTGCACTACACAGGTGAGAGTTTAAAATGTGGGAGGTATTTCTGCCGCACCCTGTATGTGTGTACGTGCATGTGTGTGTGTAAGTAATTGTATTTGGAAAAGAAATGGTAAGAGATTAGCTAGATGAAGTAGTCCCCTGTTCATTTCCAGACAATGGAATTGAGTGTCAGCATTGTTATAACAATTTCCAGTGGTGAGAGGGAGTCTCCCTGGAAGATGACTCTTTGGATTTTTACCTCTGGTAGGATTTGTCGTCCTGCTGTTAATTCAAATTGCATTTTTATCATTATCATTTCACTCCTTGTGAGTTTTGTTTTTACAAAAGGTTTAAATGGTGGTCTTTCACAGGAGTCCAACTGACAATAAGTCTCTTCAGATTTCCAGGATTGTTCTAAACGTTCTGGCCGATCTTACCAATGCTGTGGTCTATATAGGCTCAATGGTTTCTATGATTTTCAATTACTCTAGTCTTTTTTTCCAAACTTTGGGAACAATTGGAATCGACGTCCACCTCATGTTCCACAGATTTTTTTTAGTTCTCTTTAAAATTCCAATTATTATTATTATTATTATTATTATTATTATTATTATTATTATTATTCCTTTTGAGTTTTCACATCAGTGTTAGCTGATGGTCTTTCACTGGAGTCTGAGTGACAGCAAGTCTCCTCAGGTCTCCAGGACTCTTCTGAGTATTCTGGCAGGTTGCAGCAGTGCAGTGTTCTGAATGGTTTCAATCCTTCCTCTGATATCCAAACTTTCCAAGCCCTTTTCCAATCCTTTTGGGACTGTTCCAAGTGCACCAACTACAATTGGTATAACTTTCACTTTCATATTCCATAACTTTTTCAGTTCTCTGGCAAGGTCCAGATATTTGTCAATTTTTTCATTTTCCTTTAGCTTCACCCTGTGATCTGCTGGTACTGCAAAATCCACCAGTTGACAAGTTCTTTCTTTTTTGTTTATCAATACTAGGTCTGTCCTTCTTGCTGGGATAAGGTGATCCGTTTTTATCTCAAAGTCCCAGGGAATTTTGTGCGTTTCGTTCTCAAGAAAAGATTCTGGTTTATGCATATACCATTTTGTTGTGTGGTCAAAATTTAATTTCTTGCATAATTCCCAGTGGATCACCTTCCCAACCCAGTCGTGTCTAGTTTTGTATTCTAATTGTGCTAGTTTGCTACATTCGCAGAGTATATGGTTAACAGTCTCATCTCTATTACCGCAAAGTCTACATTTACTATTTGTTGGGTCTTATCAATTTTCGCTTTGATGTAGTTTGTCCTTATGGCATTATTTTGTGCAGCAATTATAAGTGATTCTGTTTCTCTTTTGAGGTTTCCCTTTCTTAACCATGTCCAAGTCTTTTCATGTGCAACTTCATCTATTTGTTGTTTGAAGCGTCCATATAATTGTTTTTCTTCCCATTTTTGTTTTCTAGTCTTTGTCGTTTTTCTGTTTGTCCATCTGCCGTTTCTACTATTGTTGGCTGCCATAAGTAGTTTGTCTTTGCTCTTCCTTGTGTAATCTTCAAGTTGCTGGATTGTGGTTTCTACGCATTCCTCTATGTTGGCAAGACCTCTTCCCCCTTCCTTTCTTGACACATACAATCTATCTCTATCATCTCTAGGGTGGAGAGCCTTGTGCATGGTCATTAATTTTCTCGTCCTTTGGTCTATTTGTCTTCTTTTGTCCATTTTAAGAATGGTCCTGAGTATCTTATAATGGGGACAGCCCAGGTATTAATTCCTTTGATCAGATTTCTGCTGTTGAGTTTCGTTTCTAGAAGTTATTATTATTATTATTATTATTATTATTATTATTTACTCCTTTTGAGTTTTCACAACAGCGTTAGCTGATGGTCTTTCATTGGAGTCTGAGTGACAGCAAGTCTCCTCAGGTCTCCAGGACTCTTCTGAGTGCAGTGTTCTGAATGGTTTCAATCCTTCCTCTGATTTCCAAACCATTGCCACTTGTTAAAATTCATTTGCACCACACAGGTGAGAGTTTATAAATGTGGGAGGTATTTCTGCCGCACCCTGTATGTGTGTACGTGTGCATGTGTGTGTTTAGAGTGTGATAAACTATTATAAATGTACGTATATAAATCTATATGCATTTATGTGCGTGTGTGTGTGTGTGTGTGTGTGTGTGTAAGTGCGTTTCTGCGGCACACTGTTTATGTTTGTATGCATTTACGTATGTACATGCACACATACACTCATAAGGGCTGAGTGGATATAGTGATATAGTTTATCACTCTAAATACACTCCCAATACATGTGTACATGCACACAAACACACACACACATGCACGCACACACATACATGCACACACACACAAGCATAAAGGTTGAGTGGATATATATATTTACCAACCCCTCCGCACGAGCAGGATGCGACACAATGTCAATTTCTTAAGCGGAGTTCAACAGGTTTGAATTCAGAGTTTTCCTTCTCCTAGACCAGTTGCCTAACCAAGGTGAAAGAGCCCAGTCTGCCCTACTATTTATCCATAGCTGGAGGGAGAGTAGGATTCATACCTTTCCAAGGGTATTTCCCATGACTAACCATTACACCACGCGCTTCCTAGGCTGAGTGGATATAGTGGGTAAAGTTTATCTGTCTAAATACACTCCCAATAAACGTGTACACACACACAGACACACACACATATATGTCTGTATATACACATATATATATATATATGTGTGTGTGTGTGTGTGTGTGCATGTACACGTTTATTGGGAGTGTATTTAGACAGATAAACTTTATCCACTCAGCCTTTATGCGTGCGTGTGTGTGTGTGTGTGTGTGTGCATGTATGTGTGTGTGCATGCGTGTGTGTTTGTGTGCATGATGTACACATGTATTGGGAGTGTATTTAGAGTGATACACATAAATACACAAAGGATACACGTGGGTACTCATGTGTGTTCATTTATCAAAAGTTCTTAATGAAATCTGATATCAATAAATACCTTTGTACAAAATTTCATTTATTTTATTCATTTCATTGAAACTGGAATTTATTTTTTTTTATCTCTTCCTTCTTAATTTCAACTTAACAATGTTCTTTTCTTTTTTTTCTTTCCCTCTTTTCTATTATTATCTCTTTCTCCCTTTCTTTCCTATTTCTTCACACTTCTTCTGAGAACTTATTTTTTTAAATTTTTGCCTCTTGAACATTGTTTTTTTTTACTTATGCATTTTATTTATTTAATTTTTTTCTTTCATTTTTTGTTTCCTTTGGTCATTTTTTTTTTTTCTTTTCTTTCTTTTTTTTTTCTTTCATTTTTGTTTCCTTCGGCCATTTTTTTCTTTTCTTTCTTACTTTTTTTCTTTCATTTTTTTGTTTCCTTCGGTCATTTTTTTTCTTTCTTTCTTTATTTTTTTCTTTCATTTTTTGTTTCCTTCGGTCATTTTTTTCTTTTCTTCTTACTTTTTTCTTTCATTTTTTGTTTCCTTCGGCCATTTTTTTTCTTTTCTTTCTTTTTTTTTCTTTCATTTTTTGTTTCCTTCGGCCATTTTTTCTTTTCTTCTTACTTTTTTTTTCTTTCATTTTTTGTTTCCTTCGGTCATTTTTTTCTTTTCTTTCTTACTTTTTTCTTTCATTTTTTGTTTCCTTCGGCCATTTTTTTTCTTTTATTCTTTCTTTTTTTTTTCTTTCATTTTTTGTTTCCTTCGGCCATTTTTTCTTTCTTTTCTTACTTTTTTTCTTTCATTTTTGTTTCCTTCGGTCATTTTTTTTTCTTTTCTTTCTTTTTTTTTTTTCTTTCATTTTTGTTCCTTCGGTCATTTTTTTTCTTTTCTTTCTTTTTTTTCTTTCATTTTTGTTTCCTTCGGCCATTTTTTTTCTTTTCTTTCTTACTTTTTTTTTTACCTATTTTCTTTTCTTCTTTTCTATTTCTTTCACTTTTATTTTTTTGTCTTTTATTTTTATTCTTCTTTCTTTCGTTTCTTTTCTTCTTCTTTTTTGTTCTTTTTTCACTTTTCAGACCTGTTTTCTTTCTTTTTTTCTTTTTTCTTTTCTTTTCTTTTTTTTTGCTGTCTTTATTCTTTCTTATTCTTTGTTGCTTTTTCTTTTTCGGTTTTCTTTTCTATTTTCATTCCTTCTGTTTTATTCTTTCTTTCTTTTCTTTTTTTCCTTTCTTACATTTTTTTTTTTTTCTGTCTTTGTTCCTTCTTATTCTTTATTTTTTAAAAAACTTTTTTTTACCTTTGTTCCTTCTGTTTTTCTCTTCTTTTTTCTCTTTCTTTCCTTCTTTTTCTTTTGTTTCTGCTGTCTTTCTTTCTTACCTCTGTTCCTTCTGTTTTATTCTTTCTTTTCCTTCCTTCCTTTTTTCTCTTTGTTTCCTGTTTTTCCTTCCTATTCATTCTTTCTTTCTTTTATTCTTTCTTTCTTTCTTTCTTATTTTCTTTCTTTCTTTCTTTCTTTCTTTCTTTCTTTTATTCTTTCTTTCTTTTATTCTTTCTTTCTTTCTTTCTTTACTACCTTTGTTCCTTCTGCTTTATTCTTTTTTTCTCTTTCTTTTTTTCTTTCTTTTGTCCTTTTTCTTTTGTTTTTCCTGTCTTTACCCCTTCCTATTCTCTCTCTCTCTCTCTCTCTCTCTCTCTCTCTCTCTCTCTCTCTCTCTCTCTCTCTTTGTAAGTAATTGCCCAGAATAGATCAAAGAGTTCAATTATCTCAGACATACCTTTGCTGTGATATACCAGGTTTACATACAAATTTTCAACTCACCATGTAAGTAATTATTAGTTTATCACTCTTAGTTCATCTCAGGTAATCTAATGTAATTACCAATTCTGCAAAAGGTTTCCATACTTATGTCAGCTTACAATTCAACCACCAACAACTAACAATGGATTACATTTTCTTAGATACCAATTTTTCAAGAAAACTAACATAAATAGTTTTTTAATTATCAATTTATTTCTGCCGGGCTAAATATTTTTTCATTGATCCAATATTTTTTCAAATTATTTCACAATTGATTCACTATAATAAACATAGATTATTATAAATATTTTTCATTGATCAAATATTTTTTCATTTTATTTCACAACAATTGATTCACTATAATAAACACATGGCATAACAGATAACAATATAACCTATGCACATAAATGGAATGCGCCGACGGCTACTATAAGTAATAGGAACAATTGTGGCTTGAGACGAAGCAAATGCGAGTCAGCTCGTAACTGTATTGGTCGGACGCAATCTCCACTTTCTTTGCTGTAAATTTCTACTCCTTTTGGTTCAATACATTTGTATACATTTTACCAGTCGTTTGTCTTATTTTTTACCCTTAAAACCCATCAAGAGTTATATACACAATGTATATACACAATGTTTCGGCCAATGTGTCCTCCACTTTTTTTTAGTTTGGTTTGTTTTATTTTACGGCATATCAACCCCAGTGGGTCATTTAATGCCAATAAAGTTGTGAAATAAATCAATTCTTAATGGATAATACAATTTTTTTATAAATACATTTTTCTATTTAACCCATAGATGGGACCCTAACAGGTACTACCACTCCGGGTCAGAATGGACCAGGGAGCAATGGTGATGAAGGGGTGCTCCACATTCCCCAAACCTCCAAAACTGGAACCTCACCATCAGATAGAGTTTAACGTCATTCCCAGGACATGTAGACCCGCAGCCACCGCCTTCTAGCACTCATATGATAAAAAGTGCTTGGGGCTTGCCATAAGGGCAATAGGGTTGGGAAAATCATATAGGTGCTAGGGCTTGACGTGACCAGCCAATTGATCGGAGGGGGCCTCTCTGACCGCCCGTCTAGCCCAAGATAGGGCCAAAGTGGAGTATTGCACACTTTTCTTTAGGTGTTTCTTGTTATTTTTGAGATGAGGCTTGATAATTTGTATTATTTAGATTTTTCATACTGTTGTCCTCATCTTTATTGTTATATACACAATGTTTCACCCAAGATGAACTCTCCACAGATTATATGCACCCAAAATATATCCTCACACCTAGGTAAAACCATCATAGATAGTTACAAACCAAACAGACAACAAGACAACACTTAGCATAAAGCCAATAACAACAACAACAACATCACAAAACAAACACAAACAATAACAATCTTAATAAACACACACATACACATACACTCACACACACACAAACATTTACAACCCTTCAAAATATGCATACACAAAAAAAGATTTAAAAAAAACCCAGATAGATCGATAGATAGATAGACACCAACAGATTAAAGGTAGATAGATGAACTGACAGATAGACAGATATTAACAGACTAAATACAGATATATGGACAGATAGATATGTAGATATTAACAGACTATGGATAGACAGACTAATAACAGACTATAGACAGGCAGAGAGATAGATATGAACATACTCTAGTTAGATATATAGACAGATAGATAGAAAAATAGATACATATAGAATATAAACAGACATACAGATGGACAGAAAGATCAAAAATAGATGAACAGACACACATATAGACAACAGATTGATAGACATGAACACATTCAAGCTAAATAGACAGATAGATAGATAGATAGATAGATAGATAGATAGATGGACGGATAGAGTTATAGATAAATATTAACAGACAAAAAAAAGATGTTCAAACTGCCAGCATCTGGTTTTTTTTATCTTTGTTTTTTATTTATTTTTATTCTGATATTATTATTATACAGAATACAATGAGAACGATTCTACCAAGTTCGACTTGAACACTTTACACTACATTCCTTCTCATCTTAAGAACTTTAAGATTTTTTAAACAGACATTCTATTTCCATTCTCATAGTTCCCGCTCTTCAAACCGACTACAACATCATTTCATGCATCCTATCCTTCCTCTACTCGTCTGTCACGCTGCCGTTCCAAGATTTCTACATGTGGTATATTTCTAATGCAATATGAGAAAACTCTTCTACAATCACACCAGAGGGAAATTTATTTCCTACGCAACGAGCTTCTTTTAAAAATGAGTTTTTCACACCAGTGTAAGCTGATGGTCTTTCGCTGGAGTCTAGGTGATAGTAAGCCTTCTCGATTATCCAGGACTCTCCCGAGTATTCTAGCTGATTTCAACAATGCTGTTGTCTGGATGGTCTTAATTCTTACTCTGATTTCCAGGTCTTCTAGTCTGTTTTCTAAACTCTTGAGGACCGTTCCAAGTGCACCAACTACTTTCAACTTTACATTCCACAGTGTTTTTCAATTCTCTAGCAAGGTCAAGGTATTTGTCTATTTTTTCGGTGTTCTTTCATCTTTACCCTGTGATCTACTGGAAAATCTACCTGTTGGCAAGTTCTCTTTTCCTTGTTAATACAATATCATCATTATATATTCTGTATATATCTTATTATAATGGAGATTGTGTGTTTGTCTGTCTGTAACCGAAACTATATTACTACTCAATTCACAGTTACTTTAGTTATTTACATCACATTCTCCATGATTTTATTTTTATTTAAACCTCAATGAATAATAAAATTGTTTTACATTATTAAGACTGTTGACCATATCTATATACTAATAATACGCAATTGTATTTATATATACAATAAAATAGCGGTTTACAGTGTGAACGGGAAGGCTAATTTGCATATTGATCTTAAAAAATTGATTTTAATAAATATATGCTAAGTATTATTGATTTCTAATTGTTTGGTTTTATCTTATTGAATATAAGCAAAAATCTCTGGGATAAATCTTAAAAGAAATTCTTAAAAGAAGAAATAACTGTAATATTATCCTTTACTTCCTATTTTAAGTAAAGAGTTAAATTAAGAAAATTTACCAATGAAAGACGGGAGTAATGAAAAATGAAGGAATAGTTAGTTTCAAAGCTGTTCTATTTTTCGATAATACCCCCTCTGTTCCAAATCGTTTATCTGCATTCTTATTTAGTTTTATTAGCCTTTCTAATTCAACGTGATATTTTATTATATTAAAACTTAAAAACTTGCACCCGGAGGGTGCATAAATTTGCTAGTTATTATTATATATTATTATAATATACAGAATCATGATACACTACCTGGAAAAGGGAAAACTATTAATGGACTATACTATTCATCCGAATTAAAATAACTGAGGGAAGCAATCAAGTTAAAATGCAGAGGGAAGCTGAGAACAGGTGTGCTCTTACTCCATAACACACCCATTCACACTAGTCAGGTTGTAGTAACCGAAGCAGCAACTGTTGCCTTTAGTTGCTACCCCCATCCTCTGTACTCACCAGATTTAGCTCCGTATGACGTCTTCTTGTTTGGTATACTCAAATCCTACCTGCGTGGTCGCCAATTTGTAAAAAAGGATGAGATCTTATGTGATGTGGAGGAGTTGTTGGAGGACGAAGATGCCACCTTCTTCCATGATAGGATTACAAACAAGTGTATTGATGTCAAGATGTAAAAAACTGAACTGATTTTGTGTATATATATATATATATATATATATATATATATAATATAAAGGTCGTTGTTGTCGTCGGGGCGGCCTAATGTCGGTATTGGCCAGACAGCGAGGGAGTCTATCCCCTTTTCACTAGCGCTAGACCAAGGAGATTATTTTAGCATCTGAGGTGGAGCACCACACCTACCATCAGCTCCTCACTTTACCGCACAGATCCCTGTGCTACTCATTCGCTGAGTTGGCGAGGGCTGGTATCGAACCAAGAACCTTGCGATTCCTAGCCGAACACTTCTACCGACTGAGCTAAACCAGGCATAATATATATATATATATATATATATATATATATATATATATATGATGTCAAGATGTAAAAAACTGAACTGATTTTGTATATATATATATATATATATATTATATATATATATATAATCAATTGTAATATTATGGATTTGGACTCATAACTTAGTTTCATGGTTATGCAATCATCAGATGAGTCAAATGGTTGAGATCTTAAAAAACATTTTTTTTTAAATCTCAACCATTTGACTTCTGGTTTTTAAGATCTCAAACATTTGACTCATCTGATGATTGCATAACCATGAAACTTATCAGTCTAAATCCATAATATTACTATTGATTATAAAACTGCTCTGCTTTATTAGCATTGAGCACCTTTTCATGCCAATACTTTTATCATTTTCTCATTCATTCTCTATTCATTATATATATATATATATATATATATAAGTTGAAAAAATAAATAAATGAAGGAAAGAAAATGTTGAATGGCTAAAAATTGTTTAATGGAGTGCCGACAAGTGTTTCGGACAAGAGGATGTCCTTGTACACATTGTATTCTATTTATTATTATTTTAAATACAAAATAAAATAAAATAATAGAAAAATATATAAAAAGGTTTTTTTTAAGTATACAAAAGAATAGCTGTCATCAAGGAAAGATATTTGATCTTTGAAATTAAAATGGTAAGAATACAGAGAATTTGGAAGTGTTCAAAAAATTTTATATATATATTATATATATATATATATATATATATAATAATATATATTATATACAAGGTATGTCAAAAAAGTATCGAGATTTTATACTTTTTGACACACCTTGTATTCTGAAAAAAAAAGTTCCATTCATTCTTCATTTCTATCTTGGTAAGTACAGACTTAAACTTGGTACTTTTTTTACTCACCTTGTACTCTGAAAAAATATAATGTTCCATTCATTGTTCATTTCTATCTTGTAGGTTTTGACATACCTTATATTTTGAAAAATAAAATAACATTCCATTCATTAATTTTTTCCAGAATACAAGGTGTGTCAGAAAAGTACCAAGTTTAAAGCTGTATTTACCAAGATAGAAATGAAGAATGAATTGAACGTTATATTTTTATTCAGAATACAAGGTGAGTCAAAAAAGTACCAAGTTTAAAGCTGTATTTACCAAGATAGAAATGAAGAATGAATGGAATGTTTTTTTTTTTTTCAGAATACAAGGTGTGTCAAAAAGCATCCTAGTCTAGGAGAAGAAACTCTCAATTCAAACCAGCTTTAATTTACTTAAAAATTGAGCTTGTATCACATCTTACCTGTGGTGGAGGGGTTGGGTGAATATATATTGTTATAAGACAAATTGTATTTTTAAAATACCTTAAATTCCTGGGTCAGTTTAAAGAGAGATAGATAGATGGATAGATAGAGAGAAAGAGAGAGAGTGAGGGGTGGGAGAGATATTGAAAGATAGTATGTGTGTGTGTGTGTGTGTGTGTGTGTGTGTGTGTGTGTGTGTGTGTGTGTGACTTTAATCTGCTAAAAATGTCCTAAAAATTAACTGGGACTTGCTGACAGCATAACCCACAAATACAATATAAACTGCCTGATTATTTATTTTGGTTTAGGAAGTTATATATCTTCATATTTATTTTATTTTATTTTTGCAATGACCAAATCAGAACCCATCTCAAAGTAGGTTATTTCTACACAGAAAGGCAGCATCTCCATCAGATTATCTATTGGGATACAGGTGCGTTCTTCCAAATCTGAATCTGCAGTTAACTTATCCTGTACCACTGTCAGAGTCTCATCAGTGGGTACCCAGTGAGAATCGAACTCACTAACAATGGTCTGCAAATCTACCTTGCTAACCATTACACCACGTGAGGTGCCCTGGATTTTCTGATATAGTTATTTACTAAGCTTAGCTTAGATATGGCACAAGGCCAGATTATGGGGCTCCCAATGAGAATCGAACTCAATAACAATGGTTTGCGAAGCGAGCTTGTTAACCATTACACCACGTGAGGTGCCCTGGATTTTCTGATATAAGGCATGGGGCAAATGGTCACTTCTACTTATAGACTCGTTGCCTAACACGTGACCCGAGAAGGATTCCTATTGTCCACTCAATGGCACTGCTGCTGCTGCTTCTGCTGTATTAATAGAGACCTGATTCTAAACTTATGTCATTGACACTCGGACTATCTTGGACGACGGACTTACAAAGAATACTATAACACAGGATACTTATTGGCTTGCTTACTTATTCACTACATCTGGAACTAAGGATGGCGGCCAGATACTTAACAAGACTCACTACATCTAGAGTCTGTCCTTGCTTTTCTATCAGTGTCCAGCATGTCTTGTTCATCTTACTTGAATGGTTTGTGTGATAGGAGGCTAGTAGCCATGCAGCTGTTTTTTTCTGAGGTGCTGCTTTCAAGATTTGTTCAAGACAGCACGTAGTATCCCTGTGTAGTTCCAATATCGCTTTTTCTATAAGTGCTTTGTTAGAGTCCAAGTGGTGAAGCCATACATTAGCACTAGCACAGCTACAGTTTGGAAGAATTCTTGCTTTATTTTATCAGAGAATAACTTGGAAATATTAAGTTAGTAAAAGCACACATATATGTTTTCCTGGTAATTTATGAGGAAGTGCGTCCCGGTCTCCTGCCTCAAAAACCGCTACCCAGTGACTATCAAAATAACAACCCCAGCTCGTCGTAATTCTTGTTTATTTATCGTAATTTGTCATAAATCATGTTTAGATATGAAGATGGATATATAGTTTTGAATAGACTGAGATAGATAGATAGATAGATAAACAAACAAAATAATATAGATAGATACGAACAAATGGAGATAGATAGATAGATATTTTTGACAAGTAAATGTATTTGGGTGGGGGTCGCATCTTTTTTTGTCATAATTCTTGTTTATTTAAACTAAAAATAAGACATTAAACAAACATGAATTTAAAAGATTTTAGTATTTAAAGTAATATAGATAAATATTGAAAAATTGAGATAGATAGATAGATAGATAGATATGAAGATGGATAGTTTTGAATAGACTGAGCTGGGTTATTATTTTAATAGTCACCGGGCAGCAACTTTTGAGGCAGGAGACCGGGACGCACTTCCTCATAAATTACCGTTTTCCTTACTCTATTTCTATCTTTCATCCTCATTATATTTTTTGTGTAGCTCTCACAAACACACACACAAACACAAACACACACACACACACACACACACTTTCATTCTCTCTCTCTCTCACTCTCTCACTCTCTCTCCCCCTCTCTCTCTCTCTCTTCTCTCACTCTCTCTCTCTCTCTCTCTCTCTCTCTCTCTCTCTCTCTCTCTCTCTGGCTTTTTCTTCCTTTTCTTTCTTTCTTTCTTTTTCTTTCTCTCACTCTCTGGCTTCTTCTTCATTTCCTCCCCCTTCTTCTTCTTCTTCTTCTTCTTCTTCTTCTTCTTCTTCTTCTTCTTCTTCTTCTTTATGATAAAGACAGAATGATCCATTATTTACCATAGTGAAACATCTTTGCACTCACAACACGTGTTTTTTTTTTTTGTTTGTTTGTTTGTTTACATTGTTTGTTTATAAACAAAACCTTGTGCTCGTTCGAAGTAAGTCATTTGGTGCCTCTACTGTCTCTTACTGAGATTCCCTCCTTTATAGGAAATGGACGTTTAAGCCTTAGAAAAGTTACTTGATTGAATATTTCAAGCATTGTTGATTGATTTTAACGACATGTCAACCAGTCTATGGTTATTTTATGCCAAGAGGACCAGTACATATGTAAATAAATAAATGAGACTAGTCCATAATTAGCATTTAATATCTTCCTTAGTATCACAGACAAAAAATAAATATACAAATATTCAAGTCTATATAAATTATACATTATTTCAGTAGTAGAGTGGTGAACACATGGAATAAACTACCATCATCAATGTGAATGCTCCCATCTCTGAACTCTTTTAAGACAAGGTTGGATAATCTGTGGAAAGATTATAAATATTCTGTGGAATTAAAATGAATGTTTATAAAGAACAGCTGATGGGCACCTCATGTGGTGTAATGGTTAGCAAGCTAGATTAGCAGACCATTGTTAGTGAGTTCGATTCTCACTGGGTGCCCCATACTTCTGGCCTTGTGCCGCATCTAAGCTACACTTAGTAAATAACTAAGGGCGCTTCATATGGTGTAATGGTTAGCAAGCTAGTATTCGCAGACCATTGTTAATGAGTTCGATTCTCATTGGGCGCCCCATACTCCTGGCCTTGTGCCATATCTAAGTTAAGCTTAGTAAATAAACTATATCAAAATAAGTCCATTGTCAGTGATTTCGATTCTCATTGGGCGCTCCATCCTTCTGGCCTTGTGCCATATCTAAGCTAAGCTTAGTAAATAACTATAAGGAACAGCTGATGGGCACCTAATGTGGTGTAATGGTTGGCAAGCTAGATTAGCAGACCATTGTTAGTGAGTTCGATTCTCACTGGGTGTCCCATACTTCTGGCCTTGTGTCACGTCTAAGCTATGCTTAGTAAATAACTATAAGGAACAGCTGACAGGTCTCAGACCTAATTTACTAGCTAATATATAATAGCATCTTTATTGTCAAGTCACCATTATAGGAAGTGGTCTCCCTCTCTAACAGGAGAGCTACCAAATAGGGGACACAACAGGGGGGGTGGGGTAATTAGGACAGGGTTTAGTTATACATGCAACAGTTGCCATAATGCTAATTTGAAACCTTCTTCCTTCTGATTGCGTATCCAGCAAGTCTCAAGTATCTTTTTCTAACCTTTGTTGATAATTAAGGGAAGTTTCCGTATAGTTCTTCATTGGTCATGTGATCTCTCCAAAAGATCTTTCTCACAGTTCTAACTTCCATGTCTACATTCCATCAATCAAAGTTTCAATTGCTTTATCAATGGTCATCTAAGCAGTGGGGGTAGGGGTGGGGTTGGTCACAGTCAAGTCTGACGCAATGTTCTTCCAATCGACAGGCTAAACACTCCCAACTGTATCATGCTCGTCTCACCAACAATATCCAAAATTATTTCTCTATCCCGCTCGTCTTGACAACAAAATGCTACTGAAGTTGTTCTCTCCCTGGTCTGGGAGGGCAAGTCCTTAAAATATACTTCAATCTCACCACAAAGTAGTTGTTTTATTAGTGTTGTGATGTTAGTCCCAACAGTAAAAAGAAGTCAAGTTGAGATAGGGTAAAATAAGACAAGTGTATTTACAATAATGGTACATATACGACTAGCTTGTCGTTAACGGGAACAGTACTACCTTTACACTCGGTGTCTCACTATCTATAGTGAGAACCGGTGCATGTTCTCCACTGTAGGAATGGCCGGTACAACAATTAGTTAGGCCATGTACTTTATTGGGTGATGTGTTATGTGTTGCTGCAATATGGAACAAGAGGAACAAATTTGTTATACAAGAAATAATACTCCTCAGCTATGACTGATTACTACAATTTATTTCTCTGGATGGTTTGGATACTTTGTTTAATGGCATACCAAACTTAGTGGGTTATTTAATGCCAAAGCCATCATTTTAGAAAAACAGTAGTGGTACTAATTAATCAATCTACAAGGATGACTTTGGTATTAAATAACCCATGAAGGTTGATATGCCATTAAACAAAGAAACCAAACCTAACATATCTAAGTGGAGAAATGAAGATTATTATATCAATTTTCTGAATTAAAAATGCCTGCCTACCTATAAAATCAGCATTAAAAATCCTGTATTTTATTTGGGCTCAATATTTACTAAACTTAACTTAATATGACACAAGGTCGAATAAAAGGAGAAGGAATAGAGAAATGCCAGCCTTTAAAATCAGCACTTAAAATCCTGGATCTTATCTTGCTCTGGCACTGATAGGAAATACGTGACTATTCCAGTCAGGTCATATTTTTTATAAATTTTACTTCAAGGGCAAGGTCTATACAGAGTGTAAGTAGAATAAAAAATCTAGAAAATCTCACTTGCTCAGATTTGGCAACAGTTTTAATTGCCATGTTACAGAGAAGAGGAAATTAGTATTTTTGGTAGATTTTTTTCTTTCTTTTTCATCTTCATGGCTGTTAGGGAAGGATATTGTTTAGAGCCAAATAAAAATATAAGAAGTCTAAAAAAAAAAAGGAATTACTACTTCCCAGTATTTAAATGGTAATTTCAAGAAATAAATGAAGGCAAGTTATATTTAATCAGACAAAAATATTCTATAGTAAAAATCATTTGCAATGCATTTTCATAGTAAAAAAAATCATTTATAATGCATTTTTATAGTAAAAATCATTTGCAATACATTTTTATAGTAAAAAAATCATTTGGAATGCATTTTTATAGTAAAAATCATTTCCAATGCATTTTTATAGTAAAAATCATCTGTAATGCATTTTCATAGTAAAAATTATTTGTAATGCATTTTTATAGTAAAAATCATTTGCAATGCATTTTCATAGTAAAAATCATTTGCAATGCATTTTTATAGTAAAACTCATTTGAAATGCATTTTTATAATAAAAATCACTGGCAATGCATTTTTATGGGAAAAATCATTTGCAATGCATTTTTATAATAGAAATCATTGGCAATGCATTTTTATAATAAAAATCATTTGCAATGCATTTTTATATTAAAAATCATTGGCAATGCATTTCCATAGTAAAAATTATTGGCAATGCATTTTTATAGTAAAAATCATTGGCAATGCATTTTTATAGTAAAAATCATTGGCAATGCATTTTTATAGTAAAAATCATTGGTAATGCATTTTTATAATAAAATCATTGGTAATGCATTTTATGGGGCGCTGCTTCCAAAATGTGTTCAAGATAGCATGCAGCATCCTTGTGTTGTCCCAATATAACCTTTTCTGTAAGTGTTTTGTTAATCCGAGTGGTGCAGCCATACATCTTAGATATACTAATGCTTGGTGGTCACTACTAGAATAGACTCAGGCCTACTTAGGGATCGTATTTCATCTAAAGAAACTTTTTTNTTTAAACAACCATTTTGAGTGGCATTATATTAAAGTTGGTTGTGGTTTATTAATTTTAACGGCATATCAACCCGTCTAGGGTTATATCATGCCTAGCGGTTGGGGTGTTATACATATTGTGTATTCATATATATACTTTTAGTAATTGGTTTTAACAATGTGTTAGCATTATTGGGAATCATACTGTATGCCATTGATTTGTTTCATGTCTATATTCTATGGTATAATTTTATTCCCTTAAAAAGGAGAAAATATCCCCAATGTTAACATTTTCAAATAGATCCTTCATATTGTTTTGCTTTTTTTTAAAGCATTATTAAAGTAGAACCAAACAAACAAACTCAAGAAGTTACAGGAAAAAATTAAACATCAAATAATTGACATTTACATCAAATTGAAAAAAATGCTTAACAAAATTGTTTGGCATTCCAGTGTGTTTGTGTGTGTGTGTGTGTGAGTGAGAGAGAGAGAGAGAGAGAGAGAGAGAGGAGAGAGAGGAGAGAGAGAGAGAGATTAATTAATAAGTAATGTCTTTATATGGTCCTGAGAATTTCAGTACTTTGAGTAAACTTTTGGTGACAAACCTTTTCTAGTCGGCAAATATCAGGACAGCCCTTTTCGTTTTCAGCGACAACAGATCATTCCCCGATCTCAGCTCAAACTCCAACTGTCAGACCAACTCTACTGCCCAACTCCCAGACCAACTACTGATCTCCTAGCCAGGGTCCGGCCTTATATAGTATCTCAACAGAATAAATCTAGAAGGGTCTTCTTCTCGAAGGATCTATTTCTTCCTAGAAGGAAAAAGAATGTTCGATTCGTTCTAATCATTCGATTCCATCTACGGTCATTGTGAGTTCACGGCCGCTCGGATCAAAGTACAATTAACAGTCAAGAAGAATGAAATCCTTCAAAAACCCGTCTTTATGTCTCCAAAAATCTCGTTTATGTTTTTATTTCATTTCGCGGGCCGATTTCTTTAAAGAGACCACCCGGTAAGGTCTGAGAACCATACTACATCTATTAAGCTTTTTTTCTGTTTGACACAAGGCCACAAATATCGTGTTCCCAAGTAAGGTCCGATCATTATGCTACAGTACTCCCACACTCTCCAGAGCTCTATCCTCACTATACAGATGCAGTTTAGTGCCATACCCAGGGGCGGGGGGGGGGGTCTTACCCTTCTACAGAGGATACAGTCAGCATATTTTAAGGTCTACTGATAGGGCGGCTGAACTCTCAACCAAATCAAAGCTACATCAGAGAAGAATTTTATATTTACATTTTTGGTGTTTGGCAAGTGGAATCATCTGCTACAAGTGTTTTTGAATCCTGGCCATCAAAGTTTTTGGAATATTGCCAAGAAATAAACAAAATGCACCAAAAGCTGCAGCGTCTGCATCCAACATTGGTCAGCACCAGAAAAGACCAATTCTTCTTTGTGACAATGACGGATCACATGTCTCACAGACGACTCAACAAGAATTGAAGGAACTCTGCTATGAAAAACACAATATATCTTATACCACTTTCATTGCTTATTCAATTTTTTAAATATCTTTCCTTATATATACTAGCAAATATATGCACCCTCCGGGTGCAAGTATTTAAGTTTTAATATAATAAAATATCAAATTAAATTAGAAAAGGCTAATAAAACTGAATAAGAATGCAGATAAAAAGATTTGAAAACAGAGGAGTATAATCGAAAAATAGAACAACTGAAACTTACTCTTCCATCACTCTCGTCTTTCATTGTTATTTTTCTAATTTAAGTATTTAGTTAAAAGAGGAAGTAAAAAATAAAATGACAGTTATTTTTTCTTGTTAATGGATTTCATTTAAGATTCATTGAAGAGATTTTTGCTTATATTCATTAAAATAAAACCAAACAGTTAGAAATCAATAATGCTAAGCACGTATTTAATAAAATCACATTTTTAATATCAATATGCAAATTAGCCTTTCCGTTCACACTGTAAACCGCTATTTTGTTGATATATAAATATAATTGCATGTTGTCAGTATGTAGACATGGTTAACAGTATTAATATTGTAAGACAATTTTATTAATAATTGAGGTTTAAATAAAAATTAATTCATGGTGAATGTGATGTCAATAACTAAGGGAATTGTGACTTGAGTAGTGATTTAGTTTCGGTTACAGACAGAAAGCACACAATCTCCATTATAATAGATATATATATCCTTTTATATATAATATATATATATATATATATGTACACACACACACACACACACACACTATATATATATATATATCCTTTTATATATATATATCCTTATATATATATATATATATATGTACACACACACATACACACCACACACACACATATATATATATATATGTGTGTGTGTGTGTGTGTGTGTGTGTTGTGTTGTGTGTGAAAGGAAGTGAATCCAATGGTATGTAGTATATTTAAGAAAAATGAAAAAAACACAGGTTTAAATGGGTTAAGTTGGTAACTTATTGGCTGACGCTGCAGTGTTTCGATCTATTAATTAGATCATCTTCAGGTCATTTGTTGGTATATGGAAGGTAATAAGAAATTTTTATCACAGAATAACGAGAAAGCGAGTGGTAGTCATTATTATTCATCTGTTTAAAATTTTTGAGGTTTGAAAAAGGGAGACGGTTTGAATATGACGTCAAATATTCTATTTTATGGCGTGAGTACTGGACGGTGTAGGTGTGTGTATCGAAAGGAAACATTGTGCATTTTTAGGTGTGTGGTTGTGTGTGTGTATGGTGTATAATCTTTTTTTCGATAAACAACGTTTTTCTCGTATTTCTGTGATAAAAATTTCTTATCACCTTCCATATACCAACAAATGTCCTGAAGATGATCTAATTAATAGATCGAAAAACCTGCAGCGTCGGCCAATAAACTCACCACTTAACCATTTAAACCTGAGTTTTTTCATTTTTCTTATATACTACATTATATATATATAATATATATATATATATATATATATATATATATAATTTACATATATACTTGAACTTAGCAAAAATGGTATAAAACTATGTATATATATTTTTTTAATTAACAGAATACTTTTTATATTAAATTTTAAAATATTAAGTTGATATTTCAAGATTTAAAAAAAAAATACAAAAATGATAAATCATCAGATCATTTTACAAACAAGTATTTATTGATAAACATATAAAACTTCTCGCTCGGTTTTATATACAAAGTTAACATACCTGCTTATCTAATTCTTATGCTGACACTGGAGTCTACAACTGCTTGTACCAAATTCTAACTGTATAATGTACATATTAAAAAAAACAAATATCAGTATTTGTTTATTCATGTATATATATATATATATATATATATATATATATATATAAAATAAAGGATAAAAGTAACCTACTCGAGTTTCATCGTCTGAATCATCAGGGTTACATCCGCTGAATTAATCGAGTATTCGATTAATTTCAGTTGGTACCATGTATGACCATTGAAATGGGTCTTATTTTTTAAAAAAATAAAAAATAAGACCCATTTCAATGGTCATACATGGTACCAACTGACATTAATCGAAAACTCGATCAATTCAGCGGATGTAACCCTGACGATGCAGACGATGAAAATCGAGTAGGTTACTCCTTTCCATTGTTAAAATAAATTTTTGCTCTACATTGTATTGAGCACTTTGTATTTGTTTTTTCCCAGTCTTAACCCCTGGATACTGTGCGCCTCCAACGATCGTACTCATACCCACCGGTAAGCTACTACTCATACATTAACAATATATATATATATATATATATATGGTTAGGAGGTTGATTTAGAAGACTATCACAATGCAGGTGTAAAGAAAAAAAATAAATAATACGGTAACAATGGTGTTGTTGGTTAACCTGTATTTAATTCTTGAATTTTCGAGATAAATCTCTTTTTTTCAAAAGATCACTGGAACTGAAGCAGTCTAGTTATGGTATTTCTTTTTAAATGATTTTTTTTTGTAAAATGATGGTATTTTTATATAACTGTATTCTCGTGTTGTATGTTTTCGTGAATGCAATTTTTGTTGTTTTTTTTTTTGTACTTGTGCGTATGTTGTCATGGGCGTGTCATGAAAATGCGTGTTGGTTGTGACGTTTTGACTGTATCCTAGCGCGGGATTGCACGTGTGTATGTGCGTATTAAATATATATATATATATATATGTGCGTATTAATATATATATATATATATATATATATATTTGTGTGTGTATTATTTGGATTATTCGGACTATTGTCCTCATCTTTATTTGCTATCTGTACATCATTTTTGGCTGATGTGCCCTCCAGCCTGCTTCAGGTATTTCTTGTCAGACTCTGGAGCCTTCTCAAAATCGGGAACCTTCTTTTTGAACTTGGGAACCTTCTTGTCATAATCGGGAGCCATCATGGAACTTTAAACCCAACCCTTTATTCAATCCACGGGGGTATCATGTTCTCATTCCAAAATGTTTTAGCTGCAACGTTGTACAGATAACAATAAAGATGAGGACAATAATTTGAATAATCCAAATAATACTAATTATCAAAGCCTCATTTCAAAAATACAGAGAAGTAGTATATATATGTATATATATATATTATATAATATATATATATATATATATATATGTGTTGTGTGTGTGTGTGTGTGTGTGTGTGTGTGTATTTATTCTTATGTGTGTATTTATTCTTATGTATATATGTTGTATTTATATATATATATATGTGTGTGTGTGTGTGTGTGTAAGTGTTGTGTATTTATTTGTATGTGTGTATTTATTCTTATGTATTTATATGTGTATTTATATATATATATGTGTGTGTGTGTGTGTAAGTGTGTGTGTATTTATTCGTATGTGTGTGTATTTATTCTTATGTATATATATGTGTATGTATATATATGTGTGTGTGTGTTGTGTGTAAGTTGTGTAAGTGTGTGTGTATTTATTCTTATGTGTTGTATTATTTCTATGTATATATATGTGTATTTATATATATATGTGTGTGTGTTGTGGGTGTGTTAGTGTTGTCTGTATTTATTCTTATGTCTGTATTTATTCTTATGTTTGTATTTAATTCTTATGCGTGTATTTATACGGTACTATATTTTCGGTACTTATTTTCTCATAGAACAGCAACCGTAAAAAAATTTTTTTTGTTTCTATTCATAACTTCGGTCTTTTACTCATTATTTATTACTGTAATTAGAAAACTAGTTAGTATTGAAAATGACCAACTCGCAAAAATTGTTACGCCCATAACATAAGGCGGCCCGATTAAGGTAAGAAGTCTCCCAAGTTTGAAAAAGAAGGTTCCTGAGTCCGAGAAAATTCCTGAATCTGACAAGAAATACCCGAAGAAGGCTGAAAGCACATCGGCCAAAACCTTTTTCAGTTAACAATGTAGATGAGGACCAAATAATACTGAAGTGAAATACATTCTTTATCCTGCCTAAAGATTAAGCATTTTGCTACATGAAACCCAAGTAACAGTGAAAAAAGTAAAAATATTTGCTTGTAATTTCTTCTTAGCTAATATCAAATGTCAGTAATATATAAATACATGTAAATGTATTATCTATAATCTTCTAAAAGATCATCTAAAAAGAACCTAAATATATATCAAGTGATCATCATCATCATCATTGTAAGATTCAAAGTGATAATACTTGAAATAAACTCCGACAAGGGTTGATAGACAAAACATTTTATATACTGCACAGAATAAACCAGTACATAATACATAGAGGTGTACATGAACATACATACATAAGTAATACAAAGTTATATGTAAAGGATAAACATAAAAGCAACAGACATGAGACTAGGAATAGTCTTGCTGTATGAATCACTTACAGTAGTGTAAGGGGGGTCTCTCTCGGGCATATGAAAATGAAGGAATAGTTAGTTTCAAAGCTGTTCTATTTTTCGATAATACCCCCTCTGTTCCAAATCGTTTATCTGCATTCTTATTTAGTTTTATTAGCCTTTCTAATTCAACGTGATATTTTATTATATTAAAACTTAAAAACTTGCACCCGGAGGGTGCATAAATTTGCTAGTTATTATTATATAATTATTATAATATACAGAATCATGATACACTACTGGAAAAGGGAAAACTATAAATGGACTATACTATTCATCCGAATTAAAATAACTGAGGGAAGCAACCAAGTTAAAATGCAGAGGGAAGCTGAGAACAGGTGTGCTCTTACTCCATAACACACCCATTCACACTAGTCAGGTTGTAGTAACCGAAGCAGCAAACTGTTGCCTTTAGTTGCTACCCCCATCCTCTGTACTCACCAGATTTAGCTCCGTATGACGTCTTCCTGTTAGGTATACTCAAATCTTACCTGCGTGGTCGCCAATTTGTAAACAAGGATGAGATCTTATGTGATGTGGAGGAGTTTTTGGAGGACCAACATGCCACCTTCTTCCATGATAGGATTACAACAAGTGTATTGATGTCAAAATGTAAAAAACTGAACTGATTTTGTATATATATATATATATATATATATATGTTTATATATATATATAAAGGTTGTCGTTGTCGTCGGGGCGGCCTAATGTCGGTATATATATATATATATATAAGGTGTGTCAAAAATGTATTGAGATTTTTTGTACGTTTTGACACACCTTATATTTTGAAAAATAAAATAACATTCTATTCTTTAATTTTTTCCAGAATACTAGGTGTGTCAAAAAAGTACCAAGTTTAAAGCTGTATTTACCAAGAAAGAAATGAAGAATGAATGGAATGTTTTTTTGTTTTTTTTCAGAATACAAGGTGTGTCAAAAAGCATCCTAGTCTAGGAGAAGAACACTCTCAATTCAAACCAGCTTTAATTTACTTAAAAATAGACCTTGTATCGCATCTTACCTGTGGTGGAGGGGTTGGGTGAATATATATTGTTATAAGACAAATTGTATTTTTAAAATACCTTAAATTCCTGGGTCAGTTTAAAGAGAGATAGATAGATGGATAGATAGAGAGAAAGAGAGAGAGTGAGGGGTGGGAGAGATATTGAAAGATAGTGTGTGTGTGTGTGTGTGTGTGTGTGTGTGTGTGTGTGTGTGTGAATGTAACTTTAATCTGCTAAAAAATGTCCTAAAAATTAACTGGGACTTGCTGACAGCATTAACCCACAAATACAATATAAACTGCCTGATTATTTATTTTGGTTTAGGAAGTTATATATCTTCATATTTATTTTATTTTATTTTTACAATGACCAAATCAGAACCCATCTCGAAGTAGGTTGTTTCTACACAGAAAGTCAGCATCTCCATCAGATTATCTATTGGGATACAGGTGCGTCCTTCCAAATCTGAATCTGCAGTTAACTTATCCTGTACCACTGTCAGAGTCTCATCAGTGGGTAACTTCGTGAACAGACTCACTACATCTAGAGTCTGTTCTTGCTTTTCTATCAGTGTCTAGCATGTCTTGTTCATCTTACTTGAATGGTAATATGCAGGATACCAAGTCAGGGGGAATGAAAGAGCTGACACTGCAGCTAAATCGGCTCTAGATTTAATCCCTGACAAGTTCCAGATACCATATACTGACTTGAAACCTAAAATTAATAGATTCCTTCATACAAAATGGCAGCAACACTGGAATAACTGTATCCACAATAAACTCTTCCTAATCAAACCGACTTTGGGAGGCTGCAGACCAACTTAAAGGAAGTCTAGAAAGGAACAAGTCATTATGTCCCAATTATGCATTGGTCATACAAAACTAACACACTCTTATATACTCAAACAAGAACAACAACCACAATGTGAAACATGTCAAACACCCCTAACAGTCAAACACTTATTGATGGAATGCAGATTTTTTGCTCACATCAGAAAACATTTTAAAGCAAACAATATGAAGGATCTATTTGAAAATGTTAACATTGGGGATATTTTCTCCTTTTTAAGGGAAATAAAATTATACCATAGAACATAGACATGAAACAAATCAATGCCATACAATATAATTCCCAATAATGCTAACACATTGTTAAAACCAATTACTAAAAGTATATATATGAATACACAATATGTATAACACCCCAACCGCTAGGCATGATATAACCCTGGACGGGTTGATATGCCGTTAAAATTAATAAACCAACCAACTTGAATGGTTTGTGTGATAGGAGGCTAGTAGCCATGCAGCTGCTTTTTTCTGAGGTGCTGCTTCCAAGATTTGTTCAAGACAGCACGTAGTATCCCTGTGTAGTTCCAATATCGCTTTTTCTATAAGTGCTTTGTTAGAGTCCAAGTGGTGAAGCCATACAGTAGCACTGGCACAGCTACTGTTTGGAAGAATTCTTGCTTTATTTTATCAGAGACAAACTTGGAAATATTAAGTTAGTAAAAGAACACATATATGTTTTCCTGGTAATTTATGAGGAAGTGCATCCTGGTCTCCTGCCTCAAAAATTGCTACCCGGTGACTATCAAAATAACAACCCCAGCTCGTCGTAATTCTTGCTTATTTATCGTAATTTGTCATAAATCTTGTTTAGATATGAAGATGGATATATAGTTTTGAATAGACTGAGATAGATAGATAGATAAACAAACAAAATAATATAGATATATACGAACAAATGGAGATAGATAGATAGATATTTTTGACAAATAAATGTATTTGGGGGGGGGGTCGCTTCTTTTTTTGTCGTAATTCTTGTTTATTTAAACTAAAAACAAGACATTAAACAAACATGAATAAAAAAAAATCTTAGTATTTAAACTAATATAGATAAATATGAACAAATTGAGATAGATAGATAGATATGAAGATGGATAGTTTTGAATAGACTGAGCTGGGTCGTTATTTTAATAGTCACCGGGCAGCAACTCTTGAGGCAGGAGACCAGGACGCACTTCCTCATAAATTACCGTTTTCCTTACTCTATTTCTACCTTACATCCTCATTATATTTTTTTGTGTAGCTCTCACAAACACACACACACACACACACACACACACACACACACCACACACAAACACACTTTCATTCTCTCTCTCTCTCACTCTCTCCCTCTCTCTCCCTCCTCTCTCTCTCTCTCTCTCTCTCTCTCTCTCTGGCTTTTTTCTTCCTTTCTTTCTTTCTTTCTTTTCTTTCTCTCACTCTCTGGCTTCTTCTTCATTTCTTCTCTTCTTCTTCTTCTTCTTCTTCTTCTTCTTCTTCTTCTTCTTTCTTCTTCTTCTTTTCTTTTCTTTTTTTTTATAATAAAGACAGAATGATCCATTATTTACCATAGTGAAACATTTTTGTACTCACAACACGTGTTTTTTTTTTGTTTGTTTGTTTGTTTGTTTACATTGTTTGTTTATAAACAAAACCTTGTGCTTGTTCGCAGTAAGTCATGTGGTGCCTCTACTGTCTCTTACTGAGATTCCCTCCTTTATAGGAAATGGACGTTTAAGCCTTAGAAAAGTTACTTGATTGAATATTTCAAGCATTGTTGATTGATTTTAACGACATGTCAACCAGTCTATGGTTATTTTATGCCAAGAGGACCAGTAAATATGTAAATAAATAAATGAGACTAGTCCATAATTAGCATTTAATATCTTCCTTAGTATCACAGACAAAAAATAAATATACAAATATTTAAGTCTATATAAATTATACATTATTTCAGTAGTAGAGTGGTGAACACATGGAATAAACTACCATCATCAATAGTGAATGCTCCCATCTCTGAACTCCTTTAAGACAAGGTTGGATAATCTGTGGAAAGATTATAAATATTCTGTGGAATTAAAATGAATGTTTATAAAGAACAGCTGATGGGCACCTCATGTGGTGTAATGGTTAGCAAGCTAGATTAGCAGACCATTGTTAGTGAGTTCGATTCTCACTGGGTGTCCCATACTTCTGGCTTTGTGCCGCATTTAAGCTACACTTAGTAAATAACTAAGGGCGCTTCACATGGTGTAATGCTAGTATTCGCAGACCATTGTTAATGAGTTCGATTCTCATTGGGCGCCCCATACTCCTGGCCTTGTGCCATATCTAAGTTAAGCTTAGTAAATAACTATAAGGAACAGCTGATGGGCACCTCATGTGGTTTAATGGTTAGCAAGCTAGATTAGCAGACAAATTGTTAGTGAGTTCGATTCTCACTGGGTGCCCCATACTTCTGGCCTTGTGCTACATCTAAGTTATGCTTAGTAAATAACTATACACAGAAAACTCTCATGTGGTGTAATGGTTAGCAAGCTAGATTAGCAGACAAATTGTTAGTGAGTTCGATTCTCACTGGGTGTCCCATACTTCTGGCCTTGTGTCACATCTAAGCTACGCTTAGTAAATAACTATAAGGAACAGCTGACAGGTCTCAGACCAAATTTACTAGCTAATATATAATAGCATCTTATTGTCAAGTCACCATTATAGAAAGTGGTCTCCCTCTCTAACAGGAGAGCTACCAAATAGGGGACACAACAGGGGGGGGGGGGTAATTAGGACAGGGTTTAGTTATACATGCAACAATTGCCATGATGCTAATTTGAAACCTTCTTCCTTCTGATTGCGTATCCAGCAAGTCTCAAGTATCTTTTTCTAACCTTTGTTGATAATTAAGGGAAGTTTCCGTATAGTTCTTCATTGGTCATGTGATCTCTCCAAAAGATGTTTCTCACAGTTCTAACATCCATGTCTACATTCCATTAATCAAAGTTTCAATTGCTTTATCAATGGTCATCTAAGCAGTGAGGGGGGGGGGTTGGTCACAGTCAAGTCTGACGCAATGTTCTTCCAATCGACAAGCTAAACACTCCCAATTGTATCACGCTCGTCTCACCAACAATATCCAAAATTATTTCTCTATCCCGCTCGTCTCGACAACAAAATGCTACTGCAGTTGTTCTCTCACTGGTCTGGGAGGGCAAGTCCTTAAAATATACCTCAATCTCACCACAAAGTTGTTGTTTCATTAGTTAGGCCATGTACTTATTGGGTGATGTGTTATGTGTTACAGCAACATTGGACAAGAGGAACAAATTTGTTATACAAGAAATAATACTCCTCAGCTATGACTGATAACTACAATTTATTTCTCTGGATGGTTTGGTTACTTTGTTTAATGGCATACCAAACTTAGTGGGTTATTTAATGCCAAAGCCATCATTTTAGAAAAACAGTAGTGGTACTAATTAATCAATCTACAAGGATGACTTTGGTATTAAATAACCCATGAAGGTTGATATGCCATTAAACAAAGAAACCAAACCTAACATATCTAAGTGGAGAAATGAAGATTATTATATCAATTTTCTGAGTTAAAAATGCCTGCCTACCTATAAAATCAGCACTTAAAATCCTGGATCTTATCTTGCTCTGGCACTGGTAGGAAATACGTGACTATTCCAGTCAGGTCATATTTTTTATAAATTTTACCTCAAGGGCAAGGTCTATACAGAGTGTAAGTAGAATAAAAAATCTAGAAAATCTCACTTGCTCAGATTTGGCAACAGTTTTAATTGCTAAGTTAGAGAGAAGAGGAAATTAGTATTTTTGGTAGATTTTTCTTTCTTTTTCATCTTCATGGCTGTTAGGGAAGGATATTGTTTAGAGCCAAATAAAAATATAAAAAGTCTAAAAAAAAAAAAAGGAATTACTACTTCCCAGTATTTAAATGGTAATTTCAAGAAATAAATGAAGGCAAGTTATATTTAATCAGACAAAAATATTCTATAGTAAAAATCATTTGCAATGCATTTTCATAGTAAAAAATAATTTGTAATTTATTTTTATAGTAAAAATCATTTGCAATACATTTTTATAGTAAAAAAAATCATTTGTAATGCATTTTTATAGTAAAAATCATTTCCAATGCATTTTTATAGTAAAAATCATCTGTAATGCATTTTCATAGTAAAAATTATTTGTAATGCATTTTTATAATAAAAATCATTTGCAATGCATTTTTATAGTAAAACTCATTTGAAATGCATTTTTATAATAAAAATCATTGGCAATGCATTTTTATAGTAAAAATCATTGGCAATGCATTTTCATAGTAAAAATCATTGGCAATGCATTTTTATAGTAAAAATCATTTGTAATGCATTTTTATAATAAAAATCATTTGCAATGCATTTTTATATTAAAAATCATTTGTAATGCATTTCCATAGTAAAAATTATTGGTAATGCATTTTCATAGTAAAAATCATTAGCAATGCATTTTTATAGTAAAAATCATTTCTAATGCATTTTTATAGTAAAAATCATTTCCAATGCATTTTTATTGTAAAAATCATCTGTAATGCATTTTCATAGTAAAAATTATTTGTAATGCATTTTTATAGTAAAAATCATTGGCAATGCATTTTTATAGTAAAACTCATTTGAAATGCATTTTTATAATAAAAATCATTGGCAATGCATTTTTATAGTAAAAATCATTTGTAATGCATTTTTATAATAAAAATCATTTGCAATGCATTTTTATAGTAAAAATCATTTGTAATGCATTTTTATAGTAAAAATCATTTGTAATGCATTTTTATAATAAAAATCATTTGCAATGCATTTTTATATTAAAAATCATTTGTAATGCATTTTCATAGTAAAAATCATTTCCAATGCATTTTTATAGTAAAAATCATTGGTAATGCATTTTTATAATAAAATCATTAACAATGCATTTTATGGGGTGCTGCTTTCAAAATGTGTTCAAGATAGCATGCAGCATCCTTGTGTTGTCCCAATCTAACCTTTTCTGTAAGTGTTTTCTTAGTCCGAGTGGTGCAGCCATACATCTTAGATATACTAATGCTTGGTGGTCACTACTAGAATAGACTCAGGCCTACTTAGGGATCTATTTCAATCTAAAAAAAAAAATTTTTATAAAACAACCATTTTGAGTAGCATTATTAAAGTAGAACCAGACAAAACAACTCAAGAAGTTACAGAAAAAATTAAACATCAAATAATTGACATTTACATCAAATTGAAAAAATGCTTAACAAAATTGTTTGGCATTCCAGTGTGTGTGTTACATAATTATTGGATCCCTAAGGTATTGTAGAAATCATTATGGCGATCAGTACAGCTGATGGCCTTGAGAGTGAGTGACAGCGTTTGACCTCACTCTGACCTTGCTTTCTGGGGATAGACCGTGTGAACCGGAACCCCCATAGAAAGCCCTCTTCCGGTTTAAGGATACTAAGTAAGTAAGAGTCAGTTAGAACTTGGAGGCTGAGCTAGCAGCATGTAAGCCTCATCTGCGCAGATTGTCTGGGTGGGGATTTGGAATAAAGTAACATCAACATAAATCGAAGTCTTGTGTTTATTACCTAAAAACTAACAATGACACAGGGCTTCTGATAAGGAATGATCCCCAACAGAAACCAGACCCGGAATCCTCAATAGAAGACCAGACGAGACCTTAGAAGATATACCAGACCAAGATAGATGATAGACGATCAGAAGCAAGGCCGGCCGGAGGAATAGACGACAGAGTAAGAAGTAAGAAAGGTATATAACGTTATATGATTTGGTATCGTGAAAAGACCAGTATATAACATATACCTATTTAGTGCCGGTAAAGAAGGCGCTATGCAACATGTGTGTGTGTGTGTGTAAGAGAGAGAAAGAGAGAGAGAGAGAGAGAGAGAGAGAGAGAGAGAGAGAGGAGAGAGTGGATTGTTATTTTAAGTTTATTCTTTTTATTTAATAGATGTGTTGTTATTAATTTAGCAAATTTTAAAACAGAATATTGTCTTTATGTTGTATTGGGTTTTGTTGGTCTCTATCTCAATTGCACCGTCACACGTTAGTATAGCATTTATTCTAACACTAAAAACAACAAATAAATGAATGAAAACTTAGTTCAATTCTAATTAAACAACTAAACAATGACTAACAATATAAAACGTACTTTCTATATATAGAATCAAGTTTGAGAGACCTACCCGTCTGATGGAGAGGGGAATTGAGGATATCTGGTATCTTCTATTTGAGTCAATTCTCTCAGTGGGTCATAAGCTGAACAAAAATAAAAAATAAAAATTGCTGTTAAAAAGTCTGTATTGTGCAAGAAAAACAAACCATTTCTTGGCGACAAAAAAAAATGTTTCATATGTGAAGATGTTATCATGTATTGAAAAAATTATAGTTAAACTATTTATGATGAAAGTCACTTATCGTGTTGGGTAGTCAATCAGTGGGTCATATTTTCCAGTGCTCCCCTTACCTTCCAAAAACCTCAGCAAGATAAGTCTGGCAGCAAGCGCCATTAAGTTTGCAACCCTTTTGTACCTTTTTGAATATATGTTGTTTTTTTATCTTCAATTGTTGTTCTCATCTTCTTTCATCTGAATTTACTTGCTTACAACCTGGGAATTATATGAATCCCACGAACCCTCATATTTTGCAAACTTAAATTTGATATCCTCATACATGTTAGTATAGCATTTATTCTAACACCAACAACAACAAATAAATGAATTAAAACTTAGTTCAATTCTAACGGGTGATTAAACAACAAATAAATGAATTAAAACTTAGTTCAATTCTAATTGAAAAAATTCTAATTGAAATCATCTGTAATGTTGATTCTAAGGATTCTTTTAAAACAACAAATAAATGAATTAAATCTTAGTTCAATTCTAACGGGTGATTAAACAACAAATAAATGACTAACAATATAAATGTACTTTCTATATACAGAATCAAGTTTGAGAGACCTACCAGTCTAATGGAGAGGGGAATTGAGGATATCTGGTATCTTCTATTTGAGTCAATCCTCTCAGAGATTATTTCTGGTAGATTGGGCTCCAAAACTTCTAGACACATCATGTGATTTCTTACATAGGAATAAATGTATTTTACTAACCCAACTATGATCTAATTCGTAAATTCCTACATAGAATGTATCATGGTAAAGCATTAGTTCCCACTAAATCACCAAAGTTAAACAGCTATGAGCCTCTTCAATTGTCCATGCTGTGATGACATCTTTTATATTGCTTAACCTGTAGTCTATGATTTACTACATGGAACAAACTACATGGAATATTTTTTTTTAAATGGATGAAAGAATCCTGATAGATTAGCAGAGACTGAAAAGTTAAAGCGACAATTCTTCCAGGTCGTAGTTGTATCCGTGCTACTGTATGGCTACACCACCTGGACCCTAACAAAGCGACTGGGGAATAAACTAGACAGTAGATGCACAAGAATGCTGCGTGCAGTCTTAAACAAGACGTGGAAACAGCACTCCACGAGAAAACAGCTGTACGGCCACCTGCCCTATATCACAAAAAAAACATCCGTGTCAGGCGAACAAGACACGCCGGACACTGCTGGAGAAGCAAGGACGATCTAATGTGACGTTCTTCTGGGGAAACCATCACATGGGCATACCAGCGTGGGCCGACCGGCAAAGACATACATTTTAAGTTTTCAAGTTACTAATGGGTAATTCCATGTCAAATCATCCAGAAAAAAGTAAAATAGTCACCCAATTTAGCAAATTTCAAACTATCATTTTGGTAAAAATAATGTTCAATATATGTCAAATGGTTGGTTGGCAGCCTTTCACCTACGAGAGACGATGGAGCAGTGTCAAATTTTTTTTCTTTGAATTACATAGGGTTTGAATGGAGGATAAGCTGTTGCCCATGCAGCAATTCCCCCACTCTCCACACTGTGGCTGTGATCCAAAGCAAAGGTAAGGTACCAATGCGGTTTGGCAATGGTAGTGTAGCAGGAGTTGATGGGTAGCACTGGATTTCAGCATCACACCACCTTTAGGGTCTCCGGCTCCTGATTTGTTTTCAGGGTTTACTCCCCTAGCCTTTTGTTGAAAGGCAGCATTGTGAGTTCACGGCCGCTCGGATCAAAGTACAATTAACAGTCAAGAAGACTGAAATCCTTCAAAAAACCTGTCTTCATGTCTCGTTTATGCTTTTATTTCTTTTCGGGACGATTCTTTAAAGAGACCACCCGGTAAGGTCTGAGAATCATACTACATCTATTAAGCTTTTTTTCTGTTTGACACAAGGCCACAAATATCGTGTTCCCAAGTAAGGTCCGATCATTATGCTACAGTACTCCACACTCTCCAGAGCTCTATCCTCACTATACAGATGCAGTTTAGTGCCATACCCAGGGGGCGGGGGGGTCTTACCCTTCTACAGAGGATACAGTCAGCATATTTTAAGGCCTACTGATAGGGCGGCTGAACTCTCAACCAAATCAAAGCTACATCAGAAGAATTTTATATTTACCATTTTGGTGTTTGGCAAGTGGAATCATCTGCTACAAGTGTTTTTGAATCCTGGCCATCAAAGTTTTTGGAATATTGCCAAGAAATCAACAGAATGCACCAAAAGCTGCAGCGTCTGCATCCAACATTGGTCAGCACCAGAAAAGACCAATTCTTCTTTGTGACAATGACGGATCACATGTCTCACAGACGACTCAACAAGAATTGAAGGAACTCTGCTATGAAAAACACAATTATATCTTATACCACTTCATTGCTTATTCAAATTTTTTTATATCTTTTCCTCTTTATATATATATATATATATTATATATATATATATATATATATATAAATATATAAATATATAACACACATATATATATATATATATATATATATATATATATAACGCGAGTTCAATTCCTGGACGAAGCTGTTTGAATTTCACATGGCGCTAATATCCTTGGGAAAGGTATTAATCCAATTCTCCCTCCAGCTATGGGTAAATAGCAGGGCAGACTGGGCTCTTTAACCATGGCTAGGTAACCAGTCTAGGAGAAGGAAAACTCAGAATTCAAACCTGTTAAACTCCGCTTAAGAAATTGACCTTGTGTCGCATCCTGCTCGTGCGGAGGGGTTGGTAAATATATATATATATATATATATATATATATGTGTGTGTGTGTGTGTGTGTAAGTGTGTGTGTATTTATTCTTATGTGTGTATTTATTCTTATGTATATATATGTGTATTTATATGTATATATATGTGTGTGTGTGTGTTAGTGTGTGTGTGTATTTATTCTTATGTATATATATATGTGTATTTATATATATATGTGTGTGTTTGTGTGTGTGTTAGTGTGTGTGTATTTATTCTTATGTGTGTATTTAGTCTTACGTGTGTATTTATACGGTACTTATTTTCGGTACTTATTTTCTCATAGAACAGCAACCGTAAAAATTTTTTTTGTTTCTATTCATAACTTCGGTTTTTTATCTCATTATTTATACTGTAATTAGTATCGAAAATGACCAACTCGCAAAAAATGTTACGCCCCCAACTAAGGTAAGAATTAACCCTGGAAACGGCCGATTAAGTCCCAAGTTTGAAAAGAAGGTTCCTGAGTCCGAGAAAATTCCTGAATCTGACAAGAAATACCTGAAGAAGGCTGAAGAGCACATCGGCCAAAACATTGTACAGATAACAATGTAGATGAAGACCAAATAATACTGAAGTGAAATACATTTTTTTATTCCTGTCTAAAGATGAAGCATTTCGCTACATGAAACCCAAGTAACAGTGAAAAAGTAAAAATATTTGCTTGTAATTTCTTCTTAGCTTATATCAAATGTCAGTAATATATAAATACATGTAAATGTATTATCTATAATCTTCTAAAAGATCATCTAAAAAGAACCTAAATATATATCAAGTGATCATCATCATCATCATTGTAAGATTCAAAGTGATAATACTTGAAGATAAAACTCCGACAAGGGTTGATAGACAAAACATTTTATATACTGCACAGAATAAACCAGGTACATAATTCATAGAGGTGTACATGAACATACATACATAAGTAATACAAAGTTATATGTAAAAGGATAAACATAAAAGCAACAGACATGAGACTAGGAATAGTCCTTGCTGTATGAATCACTTACAGTAGTGTAAGGGGGGGCAGAGCCCTAACAAGAGGGGGGTAGACCTAAGTCTAACCCATAGTGTCTCGTAGGTCGAGCAACAGGAAAAAAGAGTGAGAAGTTCAAGTCAGCCGCTTAAATACACCCGAGGCCCCTAGCGGGAACCAGCGAAACTAAACGGGCAGACAACTCTCCAGGCAAATACGAAAATAACGCCACATCATCATCATCATCAAATTGTGCTGATAGCACAGTTTCCTGGGTCTCTCTCTCGCCACCCATCCCTATCAGTCATTTCTCCTGGCACAGTCCTCAGCACAGCATTCAGTCTCCATACATAGTGTTATGGTAATTTACCACACTCCCATGAAATCTTCCAAGTATAAATAGCAGCAGGTACTGCTCGTAAGCGAGAGTCAATATTCAGTTGATAGACCGCCTCACAAGTTACCTTCTCATTTGTATATGTTTGTACTACTGTTCTTTGTTAATATATTTGTTTAACTCATTTCCTCTCTTGTGTCTTTATTCTGGCGTCTAACCAGGCCACAACACATAGCTTGTAAAAAATGGCAAAAATGGAAACTGATGGTAGGTGTGGTGCTCTACCTCAGTCACAAAAAAAATCTCCCTAGTCTAGCAGTAATATTTCAGCAGACAGTCGACAGACCGCCTCGCGAGTTACCTTCTCATTTGTATATGTTTGTAGTCATTTCCTCTCTTGTGTCTTTATTCTGGCATCTAACCAGGCCACAATACATAGCTTGTTAAAAAATGGCAAAATGGAAACTGATGGTAGGTGTGGTACTCTACCCCAGACACAAAAAACAATCACCCTAGTCTAGTAGTAATATTTCAGCAGACAGTCGACAGACCACCTCACAAGTTACCTTCTCATTTGTACATGTTTGTACTACTGTTCTTTGTTAATATATTTGTTTAACTTTTTTCCTCTCTTGTATCTTTATTCTGGCATCTAACTAGGCCACAACACATAGCTAATAAATGTAAGTTTTTGCTGGTAGGCCAACACTGGTGTATCCATGCTTTGGTGTACGCTAAAGAACATCACTTATGAGTTTGTCCTTACTTCTCTAGCAGTGTCTTACTTGGATGATTTGTGTGATAGGAGGTAAGTGGCCATATAGCTGCTTTTTTGTAGCATGAAGTGATATACTAATATACTGTTGTACTGGCCGTTCCTACAGTGGAGAATATACACTGGTTCTCATTATAAATAGTGAGACACCGAGTGAAAAGGTTGTACTGTTACCGTTTAACGGCAAGCTAGCCGTTCCTGTACCATTATTGTAAATACACTTGTCTTATTTTACCCTACCTCGACTTGACTTATTTTTTACTGTTGGATTAACATCACAACATATACATCATCATCATCATCATCATCATCATGTCGCACTGTTGGCACGGATATCCATGACAATCTCTCTCCATCCGTCCCTATCACTCATCATTCTCGGGAGGTCCTCTGTGCAGCATCCTGTATTCGCACAGAGCTGATCAATGTACATCTTTGCTGGTTGGCCCACACTGGCGTGCCCATCTGCTGGCTTCCACAGGAGGACGTCGCTTATGAGTTCATCCTGTTTAGTAACGGAATTACGATAAATAAACAAGAATTACGACAAATTTCTATAAATAAATAAGAATTACGACAAATTACAATAAAAATAAGAATTAAATTTAATACATTTAACGCCCTAAGTTGGTTGTTTTCTTTCAAGTAACACCGTAGCTGGGGTCGTTATTTTAATAGTCACCGGGTAGTAATTTTTGAGGCAGGAGACCGGGATGCACTTCCTCATAAATTACCCACATGGACATGCTAGTTTGGGCCGCCCAGCAAGGACTACATTGACCAGTGTTGTATACTCTCTTTCCTTTCTTTCTTACTTCTATTATTCTTCTTCCAGCGTCTCTTCTAGCGTCTGGACTTCGTCTTGGGGACTTTGTGTCTGGTCTTCCATTGGGGATTTCTCTTTATCAGAAGCCCTGTGTCATTGGTAGTTTTTAGATAATAATACAAGACTTCGATTTAACTTAGATCATATTTTATTCTGAAATCCCCACCAGACTACCTGCACAGATTGAGCCGGCACCATGCATAACACGACTTACCACCGTCGTGGCTTTGGCCGATCTGACTAAAACTCTCTCTAATCTAAACCGGAAGAGGGTCTTCTCCACCGATTCTCACGGTATCCACCGGAAGGATCAGGATGAGGTCAAGCCTTGTCATTCAATCCTTCAAGGCCGTGGGCTGCAACTTATAACAGCCATTTTGGTTTCTACACTACTGTACATAAGTATTAGGAATCTAATAATTATGTAACACCAGCTCTGTGCGGATACTGGATGCTGCGCAGAGGACCTCCCTGGGACAATGAATGATAGAGAAGGTTGGCAAGAGATTGTCATGGATATCCGTGTTGATTGCATGACGTGATGACGATGATATCTACTACTTTACTTATGAATAGCAGGGAGTGGATGAGCAATTCATGACATGCAATACTCCACTTTGGCCCTATCTTGGGCTAGACGGGCGGTCGGAGAGGCCCCCTCCGATCAATCGGCTGGTCACGTCAAGCCCTAGCACTATATGATTTTCCCAACCCTATTGCCCTTATGGCAAGCCCCAACCCCTTTTTATCATATGGGTGCTAGAAGGCGGTGGCTGCGGGTCTACATGTCCTGGGAATGACGTTAAACTCTATCTGATGGTGAGGTTCCAGTTTTGGAGGTTTGGGGAATGTGGAGCACCCCTTCATCACCATTGCTCCCTGGTCCACTCTCACCCGGAGTGGTAGTACCTGTTAGGGTCCCATCTATGGGTTAAATAGAAAAATGTATTTATAAAAAAATTGTATTATCCATTAAGAATTGATTTATTTCACAACTTTATTGGCATTAAATGACCCACTGAGGTTGATATGCCGTAAAACAAAACAAACAAACAATAGCAGGGAGTGAATTTGGGGGGAGGGGGATGGATTTTATATGTTTTTAAATCTAGTAATTTGAATATAATGCCAGTGAAGAAAAGAGAAAATTTTTGGGGGGACAGAGAGATTTTTTTTTTTCATTTCTACTTGAGACGTGTAGTTTACTGTTGACTCAACATGAGTTTTTTTTTTCTTCTTCTATCAGTTGAATAAGTGGGGCACATTCCTTTTAACTGATTCTGGGGTTTCAGCCTAAATGTTATCTTAAATGCAATGTTGATTATAGAATGGAGCAAAGGTGAAAGTTCGCACACAGATCTCTCATATGCAAACGTGATAGAAACAACGTACAATTTTATATTAAAACAAACAGTTTTGCTGCAATAACTGCCATTTTTGCAATTCCACTCACTGTTCTCTGTATTCTTGATAATCGTATAGACGAGGGTGAATCAAAAAGTAATGCCATTTTGTTTAGGACAAATGTATATAACTTAATAACATATAATTACCAACACAGGAACATGTATCATACATCAAAATGAAGCTGGTCCTCTGTGGATCACATCCCTACTTCTCCACATAGGTGAGTCAAAAAGTAATGCCATTTTGTTTAGGACAAATTTATATAACTTAATAACATATAATTACCAACACAGGAACATGTATCATACATCAAAATGAAGTTGGTCCTCTGTGGATCACATCCCTACTTCTCCACATAGATGAGTCAAAAAGTAATGCCATTTTGTTTAGGACTGGTATAATTACCAACACAGGAACATGTATCATACATCAAAATGAAGCTGGTCCTCTGTGGATCACATCCCTACTTCTCCACATGGGTCAGTCAAAGAGTAATGCCATTTTGTTTAGGGCAGGTATAATTACCAACACAGGAACATGTATCATACATCAAAATGAAGCTGATCCTCTGTGGATCAGATCCCTACTTCTCCACATAGGTGAGTCAAAAAGTAATGCCATTTTGTTTAGGACAGGTATAATTATCAACACAGGAACATGTATCATACATCAAAATAAAGCTGGTCCTCTGTGGATCACATCCCTACTTCTCAACATAGGTGAGTCAAAATGTAATGGCATTTTGTATAGGACAGGTATAATTACCAACATAGGAACATGTATCATACATCAAAATGAAGCTGATCCTCTGTGGATCACATCCCTACTTCTCCACATAGATGAGTCAAAAAGTAATGCCATTTTGTTTAGGACAGGTATAATTATCAACACAGGAACATGAAGAAAGGGGTCGGTCTCTTTTTGCTTTCGGACATTGTAGGGTGCGGACCTGACCATGGGTCCCTTATGGGATCACAGTAATCTAGAAGTAGTGTTCTCTCTCTCTTTCTCTCTGCCTTTCCTCCTCTCTGGTACGAGCCCACTAAACGAGCACGATAATAAATATATACGCCGCCGCCACCTTACCGTTATCGTAGTAGCGCTCGAAAAAAAAGGACAACGTTACTTATATCATTTTGGTACCGTGAAAATATACCACAATGGTACATATATCGTTTTGGTGCCGTAATGGAATCTTGAACAGAAAAGAAATTCATAAGTGTTGTGAGGTTTTAAGGGGTCAAATAAAAACAAAACAACAGGTAACAAATGTAGGAAAATGTATTAACAAAAAGTAGACAAATACAATACAGAGAAGTGGGAATTACGTCCGACAAATAGAGTTGTGTGCTGACTCTCATTGGCTTACTCTCAAGCCACAATTGTCCCTGTTACTTATATTAACCCGTCGGCGCATTCCATTAGTCTTATAGGATGTATCACCTATAACAATAAGAAAAATTGAATACTAGTGTAAGAAAAGGATTCAAAGTTATATTTACTTGAATACAAGACTCCGACAAAGGTTTGATAAACAAAACATTTAATACGTAAACAGCACATGGATATAACAAGATACATAATACATAGGTAAAACAAAGTTACATGTAGAAAGATAAATACACATTCATGAATGGTACAAGATATACAAAAAGTACAAACATGAGACTAAGAATAGTCCATGCTGTATAATTCACTTACAGTAATGTAGGGGGGGCGAGCCCCAACGAGAAGGGGTAGACCAAAATCTACCCCATGTGTCTCGTAGGTCGAGGAACCAGGAAAAGAGAGAGAAGCGTTTGAACCAGGCGCTTAAATATAACCGGCCCCTAGCGGGTACCAGCAAACTAAATGGGCAGACAACTCTCCCATGCAAATACGAAACTAACGCTACACTAGAAACAAAGCAATTTTTGTGGAAATGGATTTAAAAACATTTTTTTTTTAACCAAGAGTTTTTAATAACTGCCTCTATTTCCAATTCTGTGTCTCATTTTTGTAACTTTTTATTCATTTTTTATATCAAAATGAATCGATTTTTATCTTATTTTCAGAGGACCAGTGAACATCTAAGATGTCAATCCTTGTTGGGTTATTTTATGCCAAAGTAAGTTTAATAATCACGGTCTCAAATTATACAGGTTGATTGCAAAGTAAATCCCTATATATCACCATGCTGCAAGATGAAATCCAACCAGTTTTCAATACTTGGGAGTATATTGAAAACCTGATTTTTATGCAAGATGGTGCTTGTTAAGTTTCTGACCACCATTCCAATTCTGTGTCTCATTTGTGTAACTTTTTATTCATTTTTTATATCAAAATGAATCCATTTTTATTTTATTTTTAGTTGTGTGGTTCCCACTTTGATTCCATGACACGCTGTGCCCAACTCATCCAAGATATATGTGATGGAGATTTTATTGATATCAACTGTGGTTGACCAATAGAGTTTGTTTTTTCAAAAGGTATCTTCTACAATAGATTTAACTTATTTTTAGTAAAATTATTCAGCAAAAAGTTTTCATTGTTTTTTCCTGGATTTTTTTTTTTTTTTTTTTTTTTTTTTTTTTAAATCCAGGAAAAAACATTTTTGCTATTTTTATTGTCTCTCATCATTTCAGTATCTGATTTCTTTTTTTTCAAATTTTGTGTAGCATGTCCTTTTCCTCCTTTCTTTCTTTATAATAAAAGGAAAAATAGTCCATTATTTAGCTAAACTCATAAGAAATAAGAATTTGACAGATAAGCAACACCAGTTAATCAGGACTTACGTTTTGGCATTTTATCTTAGACGATTTGGAGAAGCAAATCTACTCTACGAAACCAAAAACTTTGGAAGAACTTGAAGGATGAATACAAGAATTTATTTCTGCCATTCCACAAAAGTTCCTGGTAAAATCAGTTGATGTAATTCCCAAGCAGTTTTGAATGCTGGAGGCGAATGCTGGTGTTCAAATAGAATTTTTAATAAAACTCTATTTTATGTTTTCTCATATTCATTTTTTTAATCGTCTTTTTTTTAATAGTAGATCAATAAATAAATAAATAATTTATCAGTCAAGAGTAGTTCCCCTTTGTTTATGTTGGAGTTATAGGAAATAACCACTAATGCTGGTGTTCAAATAGAATTTTGAATAAAACTCTATTTTATGTGTTCTCATATTCATTTTTTATTCGTCTTTTTATTTTTTATTCTTATTTTTTTTTTGTTTTTTTTAGTCCCCACACTACTCTAACTCAATTCTCTTCACACTGTTTACCTTTAGCCATTGAGAAATCAGTGACTAGGTCAGTACAAGGTGAACTGCTGCCAATCACTTCTATAATGGTCATGCTATGAATCAATGGTATCTTTCCATTTATGAATAATTTTATTTAAATTTTACTAGATTACAGTAAATAATTCATAGTCACCATGAATCATGTAACAATAGAAACAAAATATAAACATTGGTAATCCTTAACTTTTTCCTCGTAAATTCCTACCATAAAATAAACTGAACCCTCTTTTTATGTCCGTGTTTTTGCAATAAATGTTTTATTTTTCTTGCACCCGTTATTTTACAATACTAAATATATTTTCTTTATTCTTTAACAAATAAAGAAAATATATTTAGTATTATAAAATAATGGGTGCAAGAAAAATAAAACATTTATTGCAAAAACATGGACATAAAATGAGGGTTAAGTTTATTTTATGGTAGGAATTTACGAGGAAATTTTTTTTTTCATAGTAGATCAATAAATAAATAAATAATTTATCAGTCAAGAGTGGTTCCCCTTTGTTTATGTTGGAGTTATAGGATATAACCACACTAAGACTATGGCACTACAAACCTGCAACAGAAGAATGGTAAATATATGTTCTGTAATTTCACTCCAAATTCTTAACTGGAACAACAAAATAGATTTCAGGCAAAATAACAAAGTTCATTGGCAAAACAAGGATTTCTTTTTTGTATTTATTTTTGTATAATACAAGAGATTTGGGATAAAACAGAAAAACAAAAACAAAAAAGTGGGTAGCCTATATTTTAGTGATATTTTTACAATGTACTTTTATCAAAAAGGTAAGTAATCTAGCAGTCACAGTTTTCACAGATATTTTTGCTTAGTATTACTAGATACCTTTATTTACTTTTCAGAAAATGGACACGTTGCATACACAGCAGGTGGATACCTTTTTATCTATATAGCTCTGACTTAGAATTAAACTGTGAATATATATATATATATATATATTTGGGAGAATATGGGCTTAATTGAAGTTGAACCTAATTTTTGAAAGTTAATTCATTAATAATTAATTAGGCGGGATTTACCTATTTAAATGTAAGGCTATACAAATCGAGAAAAATCAATCTCTGTATGTACATTTCGGCCTATTAGGCCTCATTGGCAGAGCTATAGATATGAAGACCGCTTGCCTGACAATTTGACAGACAGGTTTCGAATCACACACGGGGCGGTCTTCGTATCTATAGCTCTGCTGATTAGGCCTAATAGGCCGAAATGTACATACAGAGATTGATTTTTCTCGATTTGTTTAGCCTTACATTTAAATAGGTAAATCCCGCCTAATTAACTATTAATGAATTAACTTTCAAAAATTAGGTTCGACTTCAATTAAGCACATATTCTCCCAAATATTGTCGGCTGAAAATAGCCATATCACAAACATCGTCTGTTTGTTTACTTCTCATATATATATATATATATATATATATATATATATATATTATTTATATTTTGCTTGAAGGCAATTATAATGCATGTATCGCATAAAATTCGATAATTATAGTAAATAATCTTGACAAGTGAATCCCGGCAAAGGATGGCTCGCTATGCAGAACACCGTACAGACTGTTTCGACTTTATTAAGTCTCATCAGCGATGTATACTAACGACTCCCCTCCGACAGGAATCGAAACCGGGACCTCAGCAGGCATAGTCAGAGACCATATCGCTTCGGACGCCGGTACATAGCAAACAATCCCTGTGAATTTAACCTTGTCAATGATACTTACATGCCTCTACCATAGTAGGTAAGGGGACGTTTATTGAGTAGTAAACAAACCCGGCCGTAAGCTCTTCGGCGAAGTGAATAAGATTTTTGGATGTTTGTTTTTTATAGAAGCATTGTTGAATGAATTATTATTTATATTTTGCTTGAAGGCAATTATAATGCATGTATCGCATAAAATTCGATAATTATAGAAAATAATCTTGACAAGTGAATCCTGGCAAAGGATGGCTCGCTATATATATATATATATATATATATATATATATATATATATATATTGGTTTGGAGGTTGATTTTGAAGGCAATCACAATGCAGGTGTAAAGAAAAATAATAATAAAGTAAAAATGGTGTTGTGTGTTAACCTGTATTTTATTCTTGAATTTTCGAGATAAAATCTCTTTTTCAGATAATTTTCATATATTCAAAATCAACCTCCAAACCAATATATACACAATACTTCAAGCAAATTATAAAACTCTCTTATATATATATATATATATATATATATATATATATATATAAAATTTTAAATTTAATATATACCCTTTGCCCATTAGGTTGTGTTCTGTGGATTTGGGCCCTGAATTGGGAAGTCGTTGTCCTTGCCCTCTGTAATCCTGCGATGGGATATACGGCAAATACAGGTTAAGTGGCTGTACAGTTTGAATTATTATTACCATTGACTAGATGATTTGGCATTCTCCGTTTGTGGCATGGGCTGGTGGCCCAGTGTGTAGAGTCTCCGCTCTTCACTCTGTGGTCCACTGGTTCAATCTCTAGTGGCGGAGATTGTGGTATGCACTGCTGATGAGACCAAAGAAGGTCGAAACAGCTGTCCAGTGCTCCGGATGTCGCAAATGGTGTTTGCCGAGTTGTCTGGTCATGGTAATATGATTCAATTATCAATTATATATTCATATATATATATATATATATATATATAGAGAGAGAGAGAGAGTCATATTTTAGCCCTGAAGAGCTTTATGCGAAACTAATAGTAGGTTCGTCTGACTCAGTAGATATCCTTATTACTTGGCTCTACTTAGGTATCGAGCACTTTTTACAAATTAGCTTCTCCTAGCGGTTATATGAATATATATATATCTTATATACATATATATACATATAAATTGTTTTTTCTTTTGGCCAAATACTATACCAATAGATTTTTTTTGTTGGTACGAATATCTTGGTCTTTTCTTTTTTTCAAAAATTTTTTTCTTCCTGGTTGATGTTTGGTAGTATATTTTTACAATCAAACTCTCTGCCGGGTTTTTTCTCTCCGCAAGGATCTACCAACACGCTTGGTATATTAAATATATATATATATATATATATATGTATATATTATTTACATACACACATATATATATATTTACATACACATATATATATTTACACACACACACACACACACACATATATATATATATATATATGTATATGTATATGTATATGTATATGTATGTATGTATATGCACTTGACCTTAAATAAAAGCTTTTCTCCTTTGCTCAGTATATAAACTAGAATACAATAGATATTTGTAACATTTGGTTTGATTTGGCTGACTGATCCAGGATTTCTACCTACTTTAGACCATTTAAATAAATCATTCAACTGATCTCTTCTTTTCCAACCCTTTCAACTACCAGTTTCTCATAATTATTATTCTAAACTGAATATATTGTTAAGGGTCTGTGTTGTTGTCAGTCAACAAGGCAACCACAGATTGTGAACAACAAAGTTTTTTCTTTTTTGTTTAGCTTTTGGACCAATACAATCAATAATTTTAAGGAATTATCAATTTTGTTGGAAGTGTGAGTCGTGTAACAGTTATTGTTATGGCAAATGGAATCAATAGAAAATACAAAGGTTGGTTGAAAAGTTCACAGTCTGACCAATATACTCTTTTCTTGTAGATGAAATCCTATTTGAAGTAGAAGGGTCTTTTCTATAATTTATAGAGTTTATAGAGCTATACACTTTAGAATTATGAGGGTCAGCTGAAAAGTTCACAGTCTGACCAATATACTCTTTTCTTGTAGATGAAATCCTATTTGAAGTAGAAGGGTCTTTTCTATAATTTATAGAGTTTATAGAGCTATACACTTTAGAATTATGAGGGTCAGCTGAAAAGTTCACAGTCTGACCAAGATACTCTTTTCCTATAGATGAAATCCTATTTGAAGTGGAAGTTTGTTTTTCTATAATTTATAGAGTTTATAGAGCTATACACTTTAGAATTATGAGGGTCAGCTGAAAAGTTCACAGTCTGACCAAGATACTCTTTTCCTATAGATGAAATCCTATTTGAAGTGAAGGGTGTTTTCTATAATTTATAGAGTTTATAGAGCTATACACTTTAGAATTATGAGGGTCAGCTGAAAAGTTCACAGTCTGACCAAGATACTCTTTTCCTATAGATGAAATCCTATTTGAAGTAGAAGGGTCTTTTCTATTATTTAAAGAATTACTTTACAATCACCCTGTAGTATACACTGCTCATTTGGTGAGATCTGTAAATCTATGTCTGTCCTATGGGCTGGCAAGGAACTGAGAGAGATTGATTCCTTCTTTTTGATGCTGAAAGTTAAACTTTTGGTGGAAATGGAGTTATGGGATATTTTTTATTTTATTTTATTTCATCTTATTATTTCTTTTAACTCTTAACATCCTGTTAAGAATTTTCTAAGTCAAGAGCCCCATTCCTATATGGATTTATCAAAAAATGGCTAAAACTGTCCTTTTCATTTAAAGTTACCTTTTATTTCCCTTCTAGATATGTTTAATATTACATTTAAACAAAGGCTAAGTTACTTATAGTGTTGAGCAGATACCATCAAGATGTCTAATCCAGCCGCTCCAAAAACTCTCAAAAGAAATCAAAAGATAAGTCTGGTGGAAAACGCCATTAAGTTTGCAATTTTGTACCTTTCTGTATATATTTACCAACCACTCCGCATGAGCAGGATGTGACACAAGGTCAATTTCTTAAGCGGAGTTCAACAGGTTTGAATTCAGAGTTTTCCTTCTCCTAGACCATTGCCTAACCAAGGTTAAAGAGCCCAGTCTGTCCTACTATTTATCCATAGCTGGAGGGAGAGTAGGATTCATACCTTTCCCAAGAATATTAGCGCTAAGTGAAATGCAATTGTAATATATTGTCTGATCAGTGCACCCAAGGACCAGGCTGAATAGGAAGTGCATGGAGGTTAGGTGCAGCCTGGAAACGAAAGTAGGATGTGACCCTGACCTGACCTTTTGCATCTGGAAATGCAGGTGTATATTTGACATGATTTCGGTGCAGAAATCTGTAGGCGTAGCCCATAGCCAATGAAAACAGCCTTTGTGGGCGAAGAAGCGTGTCTACAGAAAAAACTGGGTAGGTGTCACCAACAAAGAGGCGTGACACCGGGGGTCAGACTACAATAAAAGAAGCCCATAGAGATCGATTAAACAGACGACGATCAGGTGTCGAGATCACTTGAAAAGAACTCCCGAAGGCTCCACATTTGTGTAACCCTGCCAACGACTCTCAGCTGTACACAACCGAGGGAATAAACATCTCATCTTACATTTTCCTAAATACAAGTGTTTGTGTTCTTTGACGGGTCCAGTGTGTAACACAATTACCACATCCAGGATTTGAACTCGAGGCGACGAGTCTATTTCCCATGACTTTAACCATTACACCACGTGCTTCCTACCTTTCTGAATATATGTTGTTTTTTTTTTATCTTCTATTGTCGTTGTTGTCTTCTTCATCCAAATTTAATTGCCTATCTTTTAAGCTGGGAAATTATCTGAAGTTCAGCAAAAATATCATAATAGAATGCTACTAACAACTATTGAATGCTAAAATTTATCTCTTTATTTCTTTCACTATTTATACTGAATATTATTCAAAAGATTCAACATCAAATATTAACAATTTTTAGGAGTAGGGAATCTCTAGAACTCATTTTACAAACAAAAATAGATTATAAAATCTTTGGAGAGCTACAAATTGACATAACTCTGCCAATTTTTGGAATTGGAAGGAGCTTCTCACTAAAAATTAGAGAGCATTACACCCCCCTATTAAACACAATCAGTCCTACACATATATTAAACTCATGCGATCTTCTCAATAAAATTTTAAAATATTTATATGCATAACAAAACTATGAATAGCCTAGACATGATATCCCTACACACCAATATGCCTATCAGAAATGCATAAACCTATTTGCTATTTATTTAAGAAAAATCAATTTCAGCTCATCTCCTCCTATTAACACCTTAATTGTCATATGGAAACACGACATGATTTATTTTAAATTCTAATTATAAGTATTACAAACAAAAATTTAACTTTCAAAATTTTTACCAGGTGTGCTCCACACCTGGTAAAAATTTTAGAAAAATTGAAGGTGGTGATTGACAATGGTCTGGATGATTTGACATGGAATTACCCAAGTATCATTTTTGATAGTTGGTTTGCAAAAGACTTTGAAAGTTAAATTTTTGTTTGTAATCTTATTATAATGGAGATTGTGTGTTTTTCTGTCTGTAACCGAAACTATATTACGACTCAAGTCACAATTCGCTTCGTTATTTACATCACATTCTCCATGATTTTATTTATATTTAAACCTCAATTATTAATAAAATTGCTTCACATTTTTATTAGTGTTGTCCATATCTACATACAAATAACATGCAATTGTATTTATATATACAACAAAATAGCGGTTTACAGTGTGAATGGGAAGGCTAATTTGCATATTGATATTAAAAATGTGATTTTATTAAATATGTGTTTAGTATTATTGATTTCTAATTGTTTGGTTTTATTTTAATGAATATAAGCAAAAATCTCTTCAATGAATCTTAAATGAAATCCATTAACAAGTAAAAATAACTGTCATTTTATTCTTTATTTCCTAATTTAACTAAATAGTTAAATAAGTAAAATTCAGCAATGAAAGACGGGAGTGATGGAAGAGTAAGTTTCATTTCTATTTTTCTATTATACCCCCACTCTGTTACATATCTTTTTATCTGCCTTCTTATTAAAACTTTCTAATTTAATACGATATTTCATTACATTAAAACTTAAATACTTGCACCCAGAGGGTGCATATATTTGCTAGTACTTATAATTAGAATTTAGAATGAATCATGACATGTTTCCATATGACAATTAAGGTGTTAATAGGAAGAGATGAGCTGAAATTGATTTTTCTTAAATAAATAGCAAATAGGTTTATGCATTTCTGATAGGTATATTGGTGTGTAGGGATATCATGTCTAGGCTATTCATAGTTTTGTTATGCATATCAATATTTTTAAATTTTATTGAGAAGATCGCATGAGTTTAATATATGTGTAGGACTGATTGTGTTTAATAGGGGGGTGTAATGCTCTCTAATTTTTAGTGAGAGATGTAACACAAAGACAATACTCTGATGATGGTCTAATATAACAAACATTTAGAATTAGCTAATACATCACTGTATTTGTCTTCTGTCATCATACCGAGATTATTAATACAAACAGAAACAAAAAGTTCTAAATTGTATCTCTAATATGAAATGTGGTAAAAAAATGACCAGCGATGTGAATTCATGATCTGATGTGAAATATCCAATGGAAAGACAAAATGAAAGTTATTTATAAAATAAGACTGACCCTTGACATTTGTGTGATGTCGTGTCAATGTCAAATCTGGAAGAAGTAATAAGAGCAAATGATTCCTCTTGAAGCATTTACCTGTAACATGATACGTAAGAATCGACACATTGGTTGGAATGTAAAAGAGGTAAGAGGATGCAATTCTTGTATTTTTATTGCACCACCCACACGGAACAAATGTCAGGAAAATCTAGTTAAGTCATTAAATCTTGCAGCAAGATCAAATGAAAAGGAATAAAGAATCAAGAAAATGAAAAGGCTTGGCTTGATTTGTTTTATGTAGCTATACCCAAAATGGGCTAAAATGCGTTTTGACAAGGGAAAATAATTGTTATAATCAACTTTGAACAGTATATACGATGGTTCATAAAAGACAAATTGTCACAGATTGTTTCAACGGACACACACAAAGACACATTGGTCCAAAAAACTAACGAGCAGAAAGAAGGAAACAGCTACCTCCGAGTTTTCACAGCGTAGAACTTAAAAAAGCCTCTCTAACGTTTCAACAAGTCAAATAATGCAGTGGATTTGCAGGTACATTAACCAGCAAGAAGAAGCTGCTCACACAAGTGCCAAAACTTCGTTGGGAATTTAGTTTCATTTTTATTTTGGTGTTAATACCTGCAGTTTTGTTTTAGATATAAAGTTATATTGCCTCTCTCTCTATCTTCTCTCTCTCTTTATCTCTTTCTACCTATCTATCTATCTATATTATATATATATATATATATTATAATGTGTGTGTGTGTGTGTGTGTGTGTGTTTATCAAACCCTCTGCTCGAGCAGGAAGCAACACACGGCCATTTTTAAATTTCATTAAAATTGGATAATTACCTGATTTTTGGTAATTTTTTTCCATCCCAAATGTTATGTTAAAATTGTAAACAAGCACCTAAAGCCATTAAAAAAGAGGCTGAATGACGGATCGCATCCAAACCAAATCAAATTGACCAAAACAAATCGTTTTAAATCTTTTAAAAATAAACTGCATATGTAATTATATTTTTCTTTTTTTAATGATGGTCATTATATTACTACTTATCATTTTAGACAAAAGTTTGACCTTAAATAATAGATTTAATTAATTTTAATTTGTTTTTAAAACCTAGCAGCCAACAAATTTGGGTAACCCTAGTTTTATGGCATATCAACTTAGATAGGTCATTTGATGCCAACAAAGTTTTGAAATAAATTCATTCTTAATTCTTTTTATTAATAAATTCATTCATTTTTTATTAATAAATTCATTCTCAATTCTTTTATTAACACATTTTCTATTTAACCCATAGATGGGACCCTAACAGGTACTAACACTCTGGGTCAGAATGGACCAGGGAGCAATGGTGATGAAGGGGTGCTCCACATTCCCCAAACCTCCAGAACTGGAACCTCACAATCAGATAGAGTTTAACATCATTCCCAGGACATGAAGACCCTTAACCACCGCCTTCTAGCACCCATATATAAAAAGGGGTTGGGGCTTGCCATAAGGGCAATAGGGTTCAGGCAAGCATATAGGTGACCAGCCAATTGATTGGAGGGGGAAATGAAAAGGAATAAAATCAAAATTAAAAGAAAACGAAAAGATAGACAAATACTTAGACCTCATCAGAGAACTGAAAAAGCTGTGGAACATAAGAGTGACAGTGATGCCACTTACAGTTGGTGTACTTGGAATGATCCCAAATGACTTGGAAAGGAGATTGGAGCAATTGGAGATCAGAGAAAGAATTGAGACCATCCAGACCACAGCACTGTTAAGATTAACTAGAATATTTAGAAAAGTCCTGGATGTTACAATTCATGAGAAGCCATAAATTGTGAATGTACCTGTAAGTTAGAAATATTTAAATTAAGGGCCATTAATTTTGAATCAAGGAGTCCCCATGGAAAATTACCAGTGACTGTTAATAACCCTTGACCCCTTAGAGGTGCACGATTTGGGCACCATGATAGACACATGATATAGTTTAGTTAGTTATTCAGATGCAAGCCAGCTTTCAGAGAGTGTAGACATAATTGTCGGCTCTGACAAGTCCATCTCTCCCCGGGCAGAACCAATATGGGCTAGAAGATGATAAAACTTGATCAATAACAAACAAGGTAATAACCTACTCGAGTTTCACCATAAGGATCTTCAGGGTTAAATCCAATGGATTAATCAAGATATTGATTAATTGCAGTTGATTGCACGTGTGTATTTTTTTGCTATAAACGGTTGTGAATCTTACATCAACTAACCATTGTGACCTGTTTCACCGGTAAGTTACCTTTTCCACAAATACCATATTATATATATATATATATATATATATATATAATATATAAATGTTCTGGTTATAACGGGAGAAAATTAATATTTTTATAAAAAAGAAGGTCCACAAAATGTATTATGTTTTTAGAAAAAAATGTATTCTTTTACTTACATATGCAACACGTGTTTCAGATCTTCTGGTCTTCTTCAGGCTTTGATCAATATATATATATATATATATATATATATATATGTTGTTCTGGTTCTAACGGGAGAAAATTAAATATTTATAAAAAAGAAGGTCTGCAAATGTATATTGTTTTTAGAAAAAATGTTTTATTCTTTTTATCTTACATATGCAACACGTGTTTCAGATCTTCTGGTATCTTCTTCAGGCTTTGATCAATCATATGAAAATGAATTCTTACATGCGTGTATATATATACATGAGTATTTAATTTTTTATAAAATATATATATATATCTTCAGCCAAGATCAATTGCAAAGATTTACCCAAAGTCAGGCCAAATTAGTTGTTACTCAAGAAAGGATTATAGTTTGGTTTGGTTAGTTGGTTGGTTGGTTGATTTTATGGCATGTCAACCTTTGTAGGGTTATCTAATGTTGCCCAAAATAGAGTAATTTGAAGCCTTAATGCAAATGGTTAGAATCTTCAGCCAGAAATGACATTTAATATTGAGAAATATGCAATGCTAATAATAAATAAGGGAGGAAAGAGAAACCACAGAAAGAATAGAATCACTCAAACAAGATAGTATCAAAGATAAAGAAAACTACAAATATGTGGCAATTTCAGAAGCAAATACCATAAAGCAAACTGCAATGAAAGGAAAATTAAGCAAAAGAAATCCTCAGATGTACAAGGAAATGACTGCAAACAAAACTCTGTGGCAGAAATCCAATCAAAGGAATAAATACCAAGACAGTCTCTCTTGTAAGATGCTCTGGACCCTTCCTAAATGGGACAGAGAAGAGCTCAAAAGTCTGGATCACGAAACAAGAAAACTGATGAGATCTGAATTCAAACTCATTAAACTATGCTTAAAAATTGACCTTGTGTTGCATCCTGCTCTGACCCTTCCTAAATGGGACGAGAGAGGAGCTCAAAACTCTGTGGCAGAAATCCAATCAAAGGAATAAATACCAAGACAGTCTCTCTTGTAAGATGCTCTGGACCCTTCCTAAATGGGACGAGAGAGGAGCTCAAAAGTCTGGATCACGAAACAAGAAAACTGATGAATCTGAATTCAAACTCATTAACTCTGCTTAAAAATTGACCTTGTGTTGCATCCTGTCCATGCAGAGGGGTTGGTAAATATATAGATAGCATTAACATGTTCAAAGATAAAGAATACTACAAATACATGGCAATTTCAGAAGCAAATACCATAAAGCAAACTGCGATGAAAGAAAAATTAAGCAAAGAATTCTTTAGATGTACAAGAAAACTACTGCAAACAAAACGCTGTGGCAGAAATCCAATCAAAGGAATAAATACCAAGACAGTCTCACTTTTAATATGCTCTGGACCCTTCCTAAATGGGACAAGAGAGGAGCTCAAAAGTCTGGATCATGAAACAAGAAAACTGATGAGATCTGAATTTAAACTTATTAAACTATGCTTAAAAATTGACCTTGTGTTGCATCCTGCTCTGGGCCCTTCCTAAATGGGACGAGAGAGGAGCTCAAAACTCTGTGGCAGAAATCCAATCAAAGGAATAAATACCAAGACAGTCTCACTTTTAAGATGCTCTGGACCCTTCCTAAATGGGACAAGAGAGGAGCTCAAAATTTTGGACCACAGAACAAGAAAACTGACGACTAGGCACAAGACCTTACTCCTGAGAGGTGAGGTCAACAGACTAGATGTTGGAAGAAAAAACACAATGGTTATTGTCATAGTAAACAGACACAGCAATACTGTTGTATACCGGCTTCTAATTCACGCTTTCTAAATCAGTATGTTAGTAGTCGTTGCAGGTATGTATATGGTCACGTAGTCGGACTTAAGAAACCACAACACATGGGTATAGTAGGAGTTGATTTTATTTCTCTCCGTCGGCTGGTGGGTGGCGAGCATGACAATAGGAATGTTACATATTAATTGGATCCCTATTACTTTTTAAGGTAGTATAGAAATCCTTATGGCGATCAGTACAGCTGATGGCCTTGAGAGTGAGTGACAATGCTTGACCTCACTCTCACCTTGCGTTCTGGGGATGGAACGTGAGAACGGAAGTCAATAGAGCCCTTCCGGTTTAAGGTGTAAGCAACTCAGTTAGTTGCAGTTAGTCAGTTGGAGTTAGTCAGTTGGAGAGTTAGGACTTAGAAGCGAAGCTAGCAAGATGTGACTCTCCGCGCACATTGTCTGGTCTGGGGTTCTGGAATAAAGTAACATCAAAAGTAAATCGAAGTCTTGTTGTTATTACTAAAAGCTAACAATGACACAAGGCTTTTGATCAGCAGTGATCCCCAGCAGGAACCAGACACGGAACCCAGATAAGAAAGACCAAACTGGAGAAGATATACCAGACCTTAGAAGAAGCAAAGCCGGCCAGAAGACTAGACAACAAGGATAAGAAGTAAGAGAGTATATAACAGGAATGCCCAAGGGTTGACGATGACTACTACTACTGCTAGGATGGTGAGGTAAAGGGGTGGCTGGTGGCGTCTCACCGCCCTTGGCCGCGACGGACCATGTCGACGGTCACTCACTGTTCGCCGTCCGCTGTCTGCTCTTTTGATTCTCCGGTTGACTTCCTTTTATATATATCAAATGCCTACGCGTTTTCTTTGTTCGCTTTTACCGGGAAAAAAGTCCTTTGTCATTTTTGTCATCCCCTCTTTGTTTAATTTAACCGGAAATTCCTATTTCCGTTTGTACAATGTCCAACAATACGGTTTAAATCCTTGATGTGGCTGTTTGCATTTCATAGAATTCAAATACCCTTAGGAAAGATATGAATCCAACTATTCTCCCTCCAGCTATGGCTAAATAGTAGGGTATTCTGGGCTTTTAATCTTGGTATGACAACCAGTCTAGGAGAAGGAAAACTCTGAATTCAAACCCACTAAACTCTGCTTAAAAATTGACCTTGTGTCACATCCTGCCCGTGGCAGAGGGGCTGGTAAATAGATATGCTAGAAGAAGAAGAAGAAAAAAGGAAGATTGTGGCAATTCAGGGACTTAAAAAATATACACAAAGTGTAAAAAGATGCTAATTATAATAACTAAGAACTGCAGCAAAAATAATACAAGGGCAAACAGAAAAATCTATTAATAATGGAGATTCGCTTCCGGTTTTTGTCTGTAACAAAAAAACGACGTCACTGATTACGTCACACTACCTAAAACTCATAACGTAGAATAAATACACTCAAAATTTGAGCATGCAATATTAGACAGTCCTCATTGGTTTTTTAAAACAAGTGTTAAGAAATACATACCTGGTATTATTATCTATATATAGTTTGTTTTATTTTAATATATATTCTAAAGTTATCAGAACTAAGATTCCATTTCAATTTTATTATTTTTTACTCCTTTAATAAATGTATTTTATTTTTTACTCCTTTAATAAATTTGATGATTTTACTTATGATACAAACTCTCTGATATTAAATTTTGAACTCCCATCCCCTCAGGCAATACTTATTTTACGTCGCCCAGAGGTCGTTTTTTTATTTTGCTAGTAGGAATTATAAAATTTTAAAAAAATGGGAAGAAAAACAAATGGAATTATACAGACTTCTGATGTCCAAAGATTGAATGTGTGTGTGTGTGTGTGTGTGTGTGTGTGTGTGTGTTGGCATTATATTATTAAAAGATAGGTAAAGAAGAACAGTTTTCTCGTTTATTCCTACCATAAAATAAACTGAACCCTCATTTTATGTCCGTGTTTTTGCAATAAATGTGTTATTTTTCTTGCACCTGTTATTTTACAATACTAAATATATTTTATTTATTTATTTTAATATTCACTTCAATGTGTATATTCTAAAAGTTTTTATTTTGTGAGAATGTTTAGTTTTAAAGTGGGGGCTCGTTTTACAATTTAGGCATAAATTGGATCCTCCTTTTATGACCGTAATTTTGTTTTTTCGTCGACGATGATTAAAATCTGACGTTTTTATTTTAGAGTACCAAAGCCAAAAAGAAAAGAAATAGGTAATATTCAACTTTTTACTCGTAAATTCCTACCATAAAATTAGGCTTGGGCATTTTATGGTAGGAATTTACGAGTAAAAAGTTGAAGTGTAAAAAAGAACCCCCACTTTAAAACTAGCCAGAAAAATAAAACATTTATTGCAAAAACACGGACATAAAATGGGGTTCCGTTTATTTTATGGTAGGAATAAACGAGAAAACTGTTCTTCTTTACCAAAAGATATCCCCAATTAGCCCTGGTATGACAGTCAATCATTCAAAGATGGCTTGTCCTCTGAAGTGGGATGGAAGCGACGTGTAAACAAGCTTAGAGACAATCTACGTAAACATATTAGCAAGTGAATAACTGGAGCTGAGTAGCTAAATTCAGGGTTTATGAAAGCTTTGGTAATTTATGAGGAAGTGCGTCCCGGTCTCCTGCCTCATAAATTGCTACCCGGTGACTATTAAAATAACGACCCCAGCTACGGTGTTACTTGAAAGAAAACAACCAACTTAGAGCGTTAAATGTATTTTAGGGGGGGGGCTTCTCTTTTTTGTCGTAATTCTTATTTATTTATAGAAATGTGTCGTAATTCTTGTTTATTTATCGTAATTTGTCGTAATTCCTGTTTAGATATGAAGATGGATATCTATATCTATCTATCTATCTACCTCAATTTGTTCATTTTTTACTTTGTTTATATCTATCTATCTGTCTTGCCATCTTCATATCTATCTATCTATCTAGTCATCTTCCTATCTATCTCCATTTGTTCATATCTATCTATATCATTTTGTTTGCTTATCTATCTAAACAAGAATTACGACAAATTTCTATAAATAAATAAGAATTACGACAAAAAAGAGAAGCCCCCCCCAAAATACATTTAACGCCCTAAGTTGGTTGTTTTCTTTCAAGTAACACCGTAGCTGGGGTCGTTATTCTAATAGTCACCGGTTAGCAATTTATGAGCCAGGAGACGGGGACGCACTTCCTCATAAATTACCAAAGCTTTCACTGGCTCTCTGTAGCATTTTCTAGGATAAGTATGCATTGATTGGTTAGAAAGGTTTTGTTCTTGGTCATTGGTCACATTACCTGTTCTCCACTACGTCAGCAACTGTGACCCGGTTTAATATATTTACCAACCCTTCCACACGAAAAGGGTGTGACATAAGGTCTATTTTTAAGTGGAGTTTAACAGGTTTGAATTCAGAGTTTTCATTCTAGACCAGTTTTATGTTCTGTAGTCGTGAAACAAGGGGTGTGGCTTTGTTTTGTTTATTTGTTTGTTTGTTTGTTTGCTAGTTTTATTTTCTTTCTTTTCTTTTTTAAGGTCTTACTTTTAGCTCCAAATTAACTTTTGCATCCTTGTAGGTAAATTATATCTATATATAGATTATTGTAGATAAATTGTAATCATAGATACATTATAATAAACAAAATTGCTCTACACCAATAAAAAGAGATATACATTTTAATCTTTCAAACTTTCAAACTATGTAAAAATAGACAAAAAAAATAGATAAAAATAACAACAACTGGGTGCTGAGTACCGATGTTCAAAAGGATCAGTTATGGTGAGTGGCTAAGTCCTTCAAATATAGTTATAACTAGAATCGGCTATCCGACGTTGCCTTGGTAGAGGGGTGTAATAAAAAGTTAGTTTCGAAGATCCTAAACTATGTAAAAATAATTTAAAAAAACAAAACAAAAACACCACAGACACAGACACATGAAAAAAACCCCAAAAAAAAAAAACAAAACAACAAAACCCCAAAACAACTGAGGTGGTTACTACTAGAATAGACTAGGTAAATTATATCTATATATAGATTATTTAGATAAATTGTAATCATAGATACATTATAATAAACAAAATTGCTCGACACCAATAAAAAGAGATATACATTTTAATCTTTCAAACTTTCAAACTATGTAAAAATAGACAAAAAATAAAAAATATAACAACAACTGAGGTGATCTCTACTATAATAGGCTAAATCCTAATTAGTGATCATCCTCCACACATTACTTATTGGAATTTTATGTTACTATCTTCGGTCTACACTGGTACCTGAGCCCTTAGGGGAGAGGCGTCGGGTTTCACCGACACACATCAGCAGCAGTCTGCCCTAACCTTTAGGTCACATGAGATTCCTTATAAAATGCCTCACAGGGGCTACTACGACTTCTTCTAGTAGTATCCCTTATGGGGATCACACCTCTCTTCTAGTAGTAACCCTTAAGGGGTTAACACCTCTTCTGATAACTACTGGCTCACACCAGTTCCCTAGCGGATATCAAGGTAAGTGCTTTTACGCACCCTCCTTTTCTAAGAGTTTTTGGGACCAAGGACAGAATAGGATTCTCGTCCGTTCCCTCGGAACTTCGGACATTAAGAGTATTTACGGGGTTCGAAGGAGCTCTTATTTCTCCGTAGTTGTAGGCAAATTGTCGGACAAAGAAGACAAACACACAATGGAAATTTAATACATGTATTGACAAATAATACAAGAACTTGTTGCAAATTTTATTGGTATTTGCTACAAAACTTATCTGTGAGTTAAGCAGTTCCTTAAGGAAGTTGGAATGTTGATAGAACGCTTCTTCGGACGTTTCTCGTTCTTCCTTAGTAACCGGTTCTGTGATAAGTAATGGTTGGGGGTGCTATTTTAGAAGTTTCTTGCCCGGGTAACAGTTCCTTTAAATGACGGTGGATGGGGCCCTTCTCAAGTTAACTATCAGCCTTCTGTAGTGTGTTATTGTGACGGCCTTGTAGTATGCGGACACAATGCCTTCGAAAGTGTGCTGTGTGTGGGTGGTAAAGGCGTATAGCTTCACAATGAAAATGCCGGGTGGCTGGCGAAGGCAGCGACAAGTGTTCACTGTGGAAATGCCCGAAGGTTGACAATGACTGCTGCTGGGATGGCTAGCGTTGGTGAGGTGATGGGATGGCTAGGTGGGTTCCACAGCCTCTCGGTCGTGATGGGCCGTGAGCGTTGTCACTCACTTGTTCTCTGTCCCGAGGGTTCTGTCTCACTAAACTCTGCTATTGACTTTCTTTTTATGTATATAAACCGCCCACGCATTTTCTTTTGTTATACTTATCAGCAGACAAATCTTATTTCCGAATTCATTGTTATACCCTTCCTTCTTTGTTCGCGTTAACCGGAAAAAGTCGTTTGTTATTTTTTTTCGTCGTTTCTTTGTTTCGGTTTAAACGGAAAATCCTACTTCCGCCCGTACGATATGCAACAGTATAAATCACTTTTTTCTGCTTTATTTCAACTTTGCAACAACAAAATTACTTTACATGACAACTCTTTTTACCATTTTTCTTTCTGCAAATTCATATACATTGAATTTTTACGAAAAAAATTTTCTGAAAAAAATCAGTAAGTTTTTAAATAAAATAACTGATGCATCATAAAAATGCAATAAATCAATACTGAAAATTTCATTAAAATCGGATTATTTCCTGAGTTTTGGTAATTTTTATTTTCAATAGATATATTTGATCAAAATTGACCGAAAAAATAGTTTTAAATGTATTAAAAATAAATTACATATGTAATATTATTTTTTTTTTTTTTTCTTTTTTTTTTTTTACTGATGCTCATTATGTTACTACTTTTCGACTTAGACAAAAATTTGACCTTAAATAATCGATTTAATTAATCTTAATTTGTTTTTAAAATGAAAAACAGTCGAAAAAATGGGTATCCCTACAACAAGACAAAGCTCATATCTTCTCACCGAGCTCGACATATAACACGCATGCATTTTCCTTGATTTTGATATATAACACTCATGTCTTTTCCTTGTTCAAAACGAAAAATTACAAAGTCAGATTATTCTCATGTGACACAAGCATATATGTCAACACATTCCACTTTGGACCATCTCTTCGAGGAAATATTCATTTCATATTTTTTTGCTTATTCATATCGAGTAAGATATAAATAAGATACTCGAGTCTTAATGAAGAAAGGGAAGAAAAAAGGGCTTAACTTGAAAAACGGTCGGAAAATTAGGGTGACCCAGAAAAACAGAACCCACAAATTTTATTGAAATTTTATGTTATTATCTTCATACAACACCGGCACTTGTTCCCCTAGGGGACAGTGGTCGAATGTCACCGACACAGCAGCAGCCATCCCTAACATTAGTTATCACGTGGTGATCTTTATAAAAAGCCATGACATTAGCGATTCTTCCTCTTTTGGTTGTGACCCTTCTGAGGGCGACTGCTGGCTTCGGTTCACCATACATCTATAAGGTAAGGGCTTTGCTCTCTCTCTCTCTCTCTCTCTCTCTCTCTCTCTCTCTCTCTCTCTCTCTCTCTCTCTCTCTCTCTTCCTACGAACTAGGCATACGGACAGAAAACCCACGACGGACTTCATCCATTCCCTCCTTCTCAAGTGAGATTGCTATCTTTTGACCAATGAAGGCTGATAGCAATTACCTTTAATCACCAGGATAACAACTAAGGGAGCCGACCAGATAAATTCAACCTCGGACAAGCTTCACCCTTTGATACCAATGCAGTCGAAAGGCTGCTAGCAAGAATAAACTTTTTGCAACCTAAACAAACCCACAACCAATTAATTACGGCTTACCTCGAACGGTGCTGTAACCAATTACCCAAACTAAACTAAACTAATGACTACGGCTAAGATAAGGAGCTGAGAACTAAAATAATAACATACGGCAATACCTCACGAATAGGTGCTGCTAACTTTAAAAGAACTCTTAATAACTCCCGGGTTGCTGGTCCGAACCAAACTATGAACTTTCTACTCTTTGTTGTATCATTTTAATGGGCATATATGTATTAAAACCTGTTGCATTTCATATCGTTGTTAACTCGTTCCTTGACGTCATAATTCCGCCCTTTCTCTTCTGCTTACTCCACCCTCCTTGTTAATTTTTATAATTTTGTAATAAAACTGTTAATTTTAACTAGGCGGGGGTTAGGGTTAGGGTTTAAGGTTTAGGTTAGGTTTAGGGTTAGGGTTAGGGTTTAGGGTTAGTGTAATAGGAAAATAAATAAATAATTTGGGTTCTGTTTTTTTTTTGGGGGGGGGTCACCTTGTAATATATTTTAATTTTCCGACCGATTTGCAATTTTAGCCGAAAAAAGGATATGCTATTCAAGAAAAAATATAATAAGAAAAAGAGTAGGGGAAAGATAAAGAGAGGGGCGTGAGCATGCGGAAGCGATAACGCTAATCTGTTTCAATGAAACATAATGAAAAGATGAAGGGCGGAAAGAAATATATGATACATTGAAATATTCAACTATGTTCGTTATGTGCAGTAATCTAATTTTGACAACATATAAATTCTTTTCTTAGACTAGCTTTTGGGGTAACATGGACTTTAGTACCCGAAACTAATTTCAGAAGAAAAAAAAGTAGCTCGGCGCTCTAGATCTCTTGATATGTCTCGACAAAGAAATCATACATTCTTTTAGATCCTCCGTTTTTTGGCATTTCCTCAAATCAGAAAAATGAACAATGGTCGTTATTATTGCCAATTCTTCAAATAACTACACTACACATGAACATAGAATTGCATAACTTGTAACGGTTCTTGTCTTAGAAAATGGACTCTGAAAATTTAGTGTCCTGGGTGTAACACTGTGGGGATTAAAATAAAATAAGAATAAAATAAAATAAATAAAAAATAACTGTTAAGTATCTGGCCGCCATCCTTGGCCAGTTGTAAAGAACTTAAAGTAAATAAGTAAGTCCTGAGTTATAGAATCCTTTGGTAAGTGAATAAGTCCTGTGATATAGAATCCTATGGTCCGTCGTCAAGAAGATCCAAAGTATAATGCTTAGGTATGACCAGTGAAAAGGCCAGTATAAATATAATATAGCAGCAGGAGCATTGCCAGTGTTGGCCAATAGGTTGGTCACATGTTTATCGGCGAGTCTATAAGTACAAGTAGCCATCTGGCACACACCTTATATCACAAAAAAAACAAACAATAACAATCTCCCCAGGAGCCTTCAAACAGGAAGCACCTCTGGACACTCGCAGAAGAAAAAAAACCTTCCTACCGCCAAGAAAATCCCTAGGTCATTCGACTCTGGAACTCTTCGGCATGTGGAGTCACTCATTTGTTTCCATTACTCTCAGGTCCACTCTGGAAAAAATGTTTATTTATTGATGTTCAATGAAGGTAGAAGAAAATAAGCAACATTTTGGGCAAATTATGCTTTCAATTCTAAGAAAGGTAATAAAGTAGCGTGTGGTGATTTGAATAAAACTCCCATAAGCCTTCACCGGAAGAACCCCTTAAGCATGTGCGGGGAAAAGGACCCACTTCCGACCCCCAAGAGAATCTATCGGCCATTCTGACTTAGAGTTTAGCTGTGTCAAGACACTAGCTAAGGAGAAATTTCCTTGCCACATGGTGGCTGTGACCCGTGAATAAAGTCATAAAACTACCTTCTGTCTTTGTCTCTTTTAAGAGTATTTACGGGTTTCGAAGGAGCTCTTATTTCTACTTAGTTGTAGGCAAATTGTCGGACAAAGAAGACAAACACACAATGGAAATTTAATACATGTATTGACAAATAATACAAGAACTTGTTGGCAAATTTTATTGGTATTTGCTACCAGACTTATCTGAGTTAAGTAATGTTCTTGGAGTAGTGGTGATAACAGGGGTATTCTGTTGCTTGTTGGAAAGTTGATAGGACGTTTCTTCGGACGTTTCTCGTTCTTCCTGGTAACTCGGTTCAGTGATAAGTAATGGGGGATGCTATTTTAGAAGCTTCTCGCCCGGGTTAACAGTTCTTTTAAATGACGGTGAATGGGCCTTTTCAAGTAGACTATTTAGTCTTGGTGCTTCTGTAGTGTGCTATTGTGACAGCCTGTAGTCTGTTGACACAATGCCTTCGAAAGTGTGCTGTGAAAAAATCCCTCCGTCCAGGTCAACGTCCGTAGAAGTAAGACCTGTTTTGGGCTAAGTGATGATGAAGTTAGGGACCGCTATTTACGCGACTACCCTCAGTGAGTGCTCGTGATAAGTTGGCCCTGTTTGGGCTAAGTGATGAGAGCGTTTTTTTTACGTCTCTCGTCCAGTAACTGCTATGCGATAAGTGAGGTTTTTGGTTTTGGCGCCAACATACGATGTTGGCGCATTCGCCCCTAGCGGCAGGGAGATAAATTAACTATGGAATTTCCAATACTTTCTTTTTCGTTCTTTGAATTCCTTCCTTTTCAGCGCGGCACCAAATAAGATGGGGTTAAAAGTAAATCCTAGGAATACGCACCAGGAATAACTAACCAACTTTTAAACCTAAAACACTAAACCTCTTGCCACCCCCCCACTAATATAAGAAATATTATCTTAATCAATTATCTCCCTTTGGCCATTGCCAAAATACGAGTGTCGCAGAGCTCAGGGTCTTAGCCATAAACTGATGAGAAACCTCATGCGATTGGCTAAGGGCCTTTGTCAGCGACCAATCAGAGCACACGTTACGAGGCCCAGTTTGGCCGCGAATTTTGAGGCTGATACCATGAAATCACCCTCTTGCCACTGGAATCTCTTGCCACTGCTAAGCCGTTGGTAGAACGAGGAGAATTAGACAGCATGGGGGAGCCGTAAGATTTCGTAAAAGTCAGACTTCAAATACAAGGACAGATAAGTTCGCAAAAGCATTATTTTGCAAACCATTATACACCATTATACAATACACTTTGTAAACCTTGCATACACTTTGTATCTCAACTCACGTATTGTATTTGTATGTTACATGTTCTTGTGATTGATAAACGCATTGTTTTGTTGTAAAGCCTTAGTTTGGTTCGTTAACCTATTCTTTACCCTTATCTGATTGTTTTCTTTATACTAAAACCCACTACAACTATCAAATGAGCTGCAAGACTAATGTCCTGATTATTATATCAATCTGTATCCAGTGGTGAGGCTCTAATTTTGGAGATCTTAAGACTATGGTGTACCTCTTCATTGCTATTACTCCCAGGTCAACTCTGATGCTGAAGTAGTAGTACCTATTAGAGTCCGTCTATGGATCAAATAAATCTGTTTGAAAATTATTAGTATTGGATAGTGATACGGGAAACCATAAAACTGTGTGCAAACAAATGATTATTATTAAACAGTCCACGACATAATTGAGCATATTTTGTGTTTTACTCGTAAGTTTTTACTGCTAGTTTAAGCATTTAACGATATAATGATTGTGTTTTACTCAGTAATGTTTTACTGCTAGTTTAAGTAGTTAATAATATAATGATCATGTTTCTGCTAGTTTAAGCATTTAACGATATAATGATCGTATTTTACTCGGTATGTGTTACTGCTAGTTTAAGTAGTTAATAATATAATGATCATGTTTTTACTGCTAGTTTTTCAGCATTTAACGATATATATGATCCATTGGATAGAGCTCGTTGAAATCTTTCTTTTGCACATGAAATAATATTTTTCTTTCCCGATTACTCGTCAAAGTTATATTTATCTCCCAAATAAACAGCAACACATTGTGTAAAAATGGCGTCAATGATGTCGTAGATTGTAATTCGTGTTAGATAGGAATACTCGAAACCATTTAACTGTATAAACATTATTTGTATTGTTAGGATTATCTTCCTTTGCCTGGAAGAGTTATCTTCCCGCTGGGTTTTCGTGCCAGCCACCAGGGAGGTCTGGTATTAAGTGCGGGTTTTGAAGCTCCCTGTCTCTCTTTTCTACCCCTTCTGATACGTACCCACATGTGTTAGACACATTGTCACACCCTTCTCGGTGGGGGTCGCCCCCCATCACTAGTAAGTGATTTTGAATGTACGGACTCTCCAGTCCTTTAATCTCTACTGTTGTATGTCATGTACATGTATTTCATTGTTACTGTATCTTGTCGTATAAATGTGCGTTTATTATATAAAATGTTATGTCCAGCCCACATGTCGGAGTTTGTTTCGTTTCAACAAGTTATAACATTGTTTAGACCTTGAACCTTACAGTATTATATAAGAATATTGATATTAATACAACAATGTGCAGGCAAATGATTCCAGATAAATAGAAGTGTAACTTTTTTAAATGCAGTGGAATATTGAAAATATAGTTCTTAATACTTCCATCAGAGTTCTCTTTCGGCTTGTGGTGTCCGTTTCTTCATATTGGGATGACGTTTCTTCTTCCATCCAGGTTCTCTGCTATTCTGTACATCCCACCTTTCTTAGTCTTTACTCAAGGAAACAACACAGAGACATATTTTTGTGTATACACTTTTTATCACCCCGAATCCCTTATCTCCCGATACACGCGTTTGGAGACTCAAGCGCACAAGGAGCATAGACACATAACTACGTCTGTAATATTATGAAAAAAAGTGAAAAACACAAGTTTATAAACGAGTAATGTTTATTTCGCCTACGCTGCAGTGTTCGATCTGTTTCAATAGATCTTCATCAGGGCTTTCGTTAGTTTGAGGGAAAAATAAAAGGATCACAGAAAAACAGAAATCTTTCCCTCAACCTAACGAAAGCCCTGATGAAAATCTATTGAAACAGATCGAAACACTGCAGCTTAGGCGAAATAAACATTACTCGTTTATAAACTTACGTTTTTCAATTTTTTCATAATATTACATACTGTCGGATTCACTTCCACTTTTTCCTCACATAACTACGTCTGTCGAATCGCGGCGTTCAGTCTCCCAGATGACTAAATTTCTAATCTATTTTCCCAGATTTGCTGATCACGTGACTCTCTAATAAATAGAGACCCTAGCTTCCCGGTAGCTTCGCGGTGACACCTGTCTATCAAACTGTGGGGATTAAAATAAAATTCAAATAAAATTCAAATAAACAAAAATAACAAACTACCATGAGCCTTCACCGGAAGAACCCTCGAGCATGTGCGGAAAAAAGGACCCACTTCCGGCCACAAAGAGAATCTCTCGGCCATTCTGACTTTAGGCTTTAACTGTGTCTAATCACTACTACGACCAGGGAGATATTTCCTTGCCACGTGGTGGCTATGACCGGTGAATAAAGCCTAAATCATAAAACCACTTTTTGTCTTTGTCTCTTCCTTTTTCTTTCCTTGATTTTTTTTCAGCGCGGCCACCAAAGAAGATGGGGTTAAAAGCAAAACCTAGGAACGCGCACCAAGAATAACTAGCTACCTTTTTACCTAAAACATTAAACCCCTTTCAACTCCACAATGGTCACTCCGACGGGATTTGAACACGCAACATTCGGTTTATCGTTATTTAAAATCTAGATGTTGCAATCCATTATGCAACTTCATCACAATGAAACATTTACAAATTAATCAAATTTCGGCATTAAATAACCCATAAGCAGTTGATATGCCGTTAAACAAATAAATCAAACCAAACCATTGGCGAGTTCAAGTTCTTGATGAGATTGCATCTAATTTTGGGCTAATATCTTTGGGAGAAGTATAAATCGACCTGTTCTCCCGCATGGGTAAAAATAATAAGCAGACAAGGCTTCTTTTAGTACGGCAACAAGTCTAGGAGAAGGTAAACTCTGAATTTAAATCAGCTGTACTCACTTAAAATAAGCGAGAGGAGTACCTCGTGGCGTAATGTTTAACCTGCTGGATGCGACATCGTCATAAGCGAGGTTGAACTTATAGAATACAATTCTATACTTTTTAAATAAATACACGTACACATTTCTTTTTACCAAAATTTAAGGGAAAGAAATTAAAACAAACACACAACACAATCCTTTTCCCAAGCTTAAGGAAAAGAATTAAAAACGAACACACGAACACAATCCTTTTTCTAGATTTAAGGAAAAGTGATAATAGGACAAATGATTACAACAAAAAATCAGAATCGTATTGGCTAGGTTAGTATATGCTTTCTACTACGTCCGCGCGTTTGCGCCAAAAAGTTAATTACTTTTTGATCCGATCAAGTATCAGAAAAGACGAAAATGAAATCGACAAATAGACAGAATTCATTTCACTAGCAGACGACACAGACTTCATCTCACGTTCAAACCGGACACATTCCGACGACCACAAACATACATACAGATATCGTCTCGCTGCCAGATAGAACAACGACCAAGAAACAGGTGTTCGAACGAACGACTCCACTGCCTCAACACAATTACTACTACTACTACCAGTATTCTTACCACTTCGTTCTACCTACATCAAGAATCCGTTTCCAGCAGGTCGTGTATACAAATTTGATTCTCATTTCTGCCACATCTAAACGAACTTTTCCAAACTTAACACAAGAACTTTTTACACTTTACATTACACATATCAATTCTACACTATCCCTTTTGAACATTTCACATATTATTGCAAATTTATTCTCTGAATAAATTTATTTGTTATTTTATAATTATATGCATTTGTTTTATCATTTCTCCGTATTTTCTACCTAAACTGTGTCATATTTTTTTTATTCGTCATTCCTAATATTATTGAACATATACTCATAATCCTCTACAAACTCCGGTCGTGCTATTACGTGCAAATACTCTTGGGAAATGTATTCCCAGCTATGGGTTAGATAGTTAGATAGCGCACTGGAAATACTATCATTAGAATCGCATTTTACGTATAAATAGCATTAGATTACCGATTACAGATTACTTACGTAGCCTAACACTAACCCTAACACTAACACAAACCCTAATTCTAACCTAAAACTAACCATAGCCCTTACTCTAAGCCAATTCCTAGCGTCTCAACGTTTTTGGGTATTTCCATGAAATGTAATGCTTTTTATACGTAAGAGAAAAAGTGGTCGTCGGGGCGGCCTAAAGTCGGTATCAGCCAGTCAGCGAGGGAGTCTATCCCCTTTTCACTAGCGCTAGACCAAGGAGATTTTTTGGCGTCTGAGGTGGAGCGCCACCACCTACCATCAGCTCCTTACTTTACCGCACAGATCCCGTGCTACTCATACGCTGAGTTGGCGAGGACCGGTATCGAACTAGGAACCTTGTGGTTTCTAGCCGAACGCTCTACCGACTGAGCTAAAACAATAATCATTATGTTGACTTTGTCTGACTTAGATTTTCTATGTGCGTGGCGTCAGCTGAATTCAAACTGAGTCGAGTCTACTTCATTTGCATCGAAATCTGCAACATTAATCACTCTGCTAACGGAATCGACAATTTTAGATGGAGATGCAATTGTTGTAACGTCATCCACACCTTCTTTTCATCCACGCCCTTCTTCTTCTTCTTCTTCTTCTTCTTCTTCTTCTTCTTCTTCTTTTCTCTTTTATTATTATTATTATTATTATTTACTCCTTTTGAGTTTTCACACCAGTGTTAGCTGATGGTCTTTCACTGGAGTCTAAGTGACAGCAAGTCTCCTCAGGTCTCCAGGACTCTTCTGAGTATTCTGGCAGATTGCAGCAGTGCAGTGTTTCTGAATGGTTTCAATCCTTCCTCTGATATCCAAACTTTCCAAGCCCTTTTCTAATCCTTTTGGGACTGTTCCAAGTGCACCAACTATAATTGGTATCACTTTCACTTTCATATTCCATAACTTTTTGCAGTTCTCTGGCAAGGTCCAGATATTTGTCTATTTTTTAATTTTCCTTTAACTTCACCTTGTGATCTGCTGGCACTGCAAAATCCACCAGTTGACAAGTTCTTTCTTTTTTGTTTATCAACACTAGTCTGGCCTTCTTGCTGGATAAGGTGATCCGTTTTTATCTCAAAGTCCCAGAGAATTTTGTGCGTTTCGTTCTCAAGAACAGATTCTGGTTTTTATTCATATACCATTTGTTGTGTGGTTCAAAATTTAATTTTTTGATAATTCCAGTGGATCACCTTCCCAACCCAGTCGTGTCTAGTTTTTGTATTCTTGTTGTGCTAGTTTGCTACATTCGCAGAGTATATGGTTAACAGTCTCATCTCTATTACCGCAAAGTCTACATTTACTATTTGTTGGGTCTTATCAATTTTCGCTTTGATGTAGTTTGTCCTTGTGGCATTATTTTGTGCAGCAATATTAAGTGATTCTGTTTCTCTTTGAGGTTTCCCTTTCTTAACCATGTCCAAATCTTTTCATGTGCAACCTCATCTATTTGTCGTTTGAAGCGTCCATATAATTGTTTTTCTTCCCATTTTTGTTTCTAGTTTTTGTCGTTTTTCTGTTTGTCCATCTGCCGTTTCTACTATTGTTGGCCGCCATAAGTAGTTTGTCTTTGCTCTTTATTATATTATTATTATTATTATTATTATTATATTATTTACTCCTTTTGAGTTTTTCACATCAGCATTAGCTGATGGTCTTTCACTAGAGTCTGAGTGACAGCAAGTCTCTCAGGTCTCCAGGACTCTTCTGAGTATTCTGGCAGATTGCAGCAGTGCTGTGTTCTGGATGGTATCAATCCTTCATTATTATTATTATTATTATTATTATTATTATTATTATTATTATTATTATTTTATCTCTTCTAGTATACTGGATATTGTATGATTCAGTATACAGCACTATGTATAAAAGACCTTATCACTAAATGCTAATAGTAATCCTTGACTTCTTCCTAAATAGAAGCATCGATATCATTACGGATCGCTGTCACAAGTACGAGCATTTGAAATGTAATGCTTTTTATACGTAATCTAGTGATATTATCAGTTGCGCGCTATTCTGCATTAGCAGCGAAAAAACAATATCATTATGTTGACTTTGTCTGACTTAGATTTTCTATGTCAGCTGAATTCAAATTGAGTCCAGTTTACTTCATTTGCATTGAAATCTGCAACATTTAATCACTCTGCTAATGGAATCGGCAATTTAGATGGAGATGCAATGGTGTAACGTCGAAATATAAAAGTACATGACATAGTTCCTGTTTCTCTCAGTCAAACGTGACTCTACAACATACAGCTAATATATTTCTGGGTTACGGACAGCTAAAGTTCATGATACCCAGATTTTGTTCTCTGGGGGTAAGTGTGTTTTTGAATTGGTGAAAAACATTCTATTTGCCAAAATATCATGTTTAGTTTGAGCAGTTACGAAGTTATGAAGATGGAAAATCTGCTGAAAAACACTAATCTGCTTTATTTTTTGAGTAAAAGTGTAAACATTCTGTCATGGATGCCAATATAGGTACTAGTTGATAAACTAAGAGAATCCAATTTTGTCGGCTGCTAGCTTTTTAAAAACTAATTAAAATTAATTAAATCTATTATTTAAGCTAAAATGATAAGTAGTAACATAATGACGATCATTAGAAAAGAAAAAATATCATACATATGCAGTTTATTTTTAATAGAATTTAAAAATATTTGTTTTGGTCAATTTCGACGCGATCCGCCATTCTGCCTCTTTTTCAATGGTTTTAGGCGCCTTGTTTACAATTTAAAATAACATTTGGGATGGAAAAAAAATACCAAAAATCAGGTAATTATGCGATTTTTAAATTAATTTTTAGTATTGATCATCAATTAATGAATTTTATAATGCATCAGTTATTTTATTTCAAAACTTTAATTTAGTATTTTTGCTATGAAAAATTAATACATAAAATTCATTTAAAATATGAAAAGCCTGATGTTAAGTTTAAAATGTTATATTTTTAGATTTAAAAAATAAATATTATTTAATGCAAACCTTGTTTTATTACAACAAAGTATACTTTTTGAAGAAAAACTCGATTGAAAATGTATCCCCCCCCTTTTTAAGCAGAAAAAATATCGATGTATAATTTTTTCTTTTATAAAATAATAGCGAATTAAATAATTATCGAAATGAGTAAAAAAAATCTCCAAAAAATTAATCATTTATAATTTTTTTACATTTTATTTTTCGATTTTCGGTACTTATTTTCTCATAAAAAAGCACCCGTAAAATTTTTTTTTTGTTTCTATTCATAACTTCGGTCTTTTATCTCATTATTTATACTGTAATTAGAAAACTGAAAGACCAACTCGAATAAAAGGTTATGCCCATAACATAAGGGGGATCAAAATTAAGCGACCTGAAAAAAATGAGAAAGTTTTGAAATAAAATAAGTAATGTATTATAAAGATCATTCATTGATAAATAAACACTGAAAATTTCATTAAAATCCGATAATTCCCTGATTTTTGGTAAATTATTTTCTGTAGGTGGGGCTAAAGTCATTTTGTCAAGAACGCATTTTAGGCTCATTTTGGGTATAGCTATGATAAACCTTTCTACGTCAGGTAAAAGGTCAAGGTTAACACTATGTCGTATCAGGTAGTTAATATACGACACCGAAAGTACTCCATAAACCAAAGCCGCTTTTTGCCTCTAAAAAAAATACAGATTTGTCGGAGTTCTACCGGAAATTAAAACTTCAAGTCATCTGACAAAATTTCGTTTAAGAAGAAGACAATGGTTTATTTTCACACATCACACATTATAAACAATGTCACATAAAACAAAACAAAACAAAACCTAAAAAACAAAAAAACGTAATGTTGGTTGTTGTAATAATGTGTGGAGGATGATCACTAATTAGGATATAGAATACAATTTTATATTTTTAAATAAATACACGTACACATTTCTCTTTCAAAACTTAAGGAAAAGAAAATTAAAATAAACATACAACACCATCCTTTTTCCAAACTTATGGAAAAGTAATTAAATCAAACACACGAACACAAATCCTTTTCCAAAGATTTAAGGAAAAGTGATTAAACCAATTGTTTACACAAAAAATCAGAATCGATTGGCTAGATATTGTTTACTACTACGTCCGCACATTTGCGCCAAAAAAATTAATTACTTTCCGATCCTATCTCCTAATTATAAATAAAGAAGAAGAAATCAACAAACGGACAGAACCCATTTCGCCATCAGAGAGGACAGAATTCATTTCGCTAGCAGACGAGACAGACATCACCTCACACTCAAACCGGACACAACCAAAGATAAACAAACACGTAGATCTCCTCTCGCTGACCAAGAAGCAGGTGTCAGACTCAACGATTCCACCGTCCTCAACACAATTACTACTATTGCCATTCAATCGTACCACCGCAACCAGCATCAGGAATCTATTTCAAACGGTCAGATACACAAACTTATTTCTCATTTCTGTCCACATCAAAACAAACTTTTCCAAACTTAACATACGAACTTTTTACATTTTACATTACACATATCATCTACACTATTCCTTTCGAACATTTACATATTTGTTGAATACTTGCAAATTTATTCTCCGTCAATTTTAATACACCAGTTCGCCTCTACAAAATTATTATTGCAGATTTATATTCTGAATAAATTTATTTGTTATTTTATAATCATATGCATTTGTTTTATTATTTCTCCGTATTTTCTGCCTAACTGTGTCATATTTTTATTCGTCATTTAATATTCTTTGCGAACCTCTACAACAAGGCCTCTACAGGATTGAGCCAATTCTATCAGAGACCACCTTTTTTTTGAGGGGGGACATAGTTTGAAAGTTGATTATAAGTCATACGTATTAAAAATGTATATTTTGATAAATAATTTGAGTTTGAGAGCAAACATTTTGGTGAAATGCGTATTTGGATTTTTTTTTGTTAATGTATTCCAATCGTTGATGCAGGACCCTGTGATAGATTTAAGGCCATCGGTTTTAGCGTTGGTAAATGGTTTGAAGAGTTCACCTGCAGTTGATTTGTGGGGATGTAATAAAAATAAAAATAAAAAACAACAGCAAACTCCCATGGGCCTTCACCGGAAGAACCCTACGCGCATGTCCGACAAAAAGGACTGTTCTCCGATCCCCAAAAGAATCTCTCGGCCATTTCGAGTTTAAGCCTTAACTGAGTCTGGTCGCTCCTACTAGCCAGGTGGATATCCCCTTGCCACAGGCGACGATGACCGGTCAATAAATCCTAAATCATAAAACATCTTCTGTCTCTATCTCTTTCCTTTTCGTTGAATTCCTTCCTTTTCAGCGCGACCACCAAATGAGATGGGGTAAAAGCAAAAACACACAACCAAAAATAACCAGCTACATTAAACCTTAAAACACCCAAACCTCTCCCTACCCCATAATTTCATCCTACCCCATAGATCCCCTAGTAGAGACAGTGTATAATTCTTTTTTTAGGGATGAAATAGTTTGTGCACAAGAGACTCGACGCAGCTTTGATATAAAAATTAACATTAAATTGACGCACAGAGATAGACAGGGTTAAACGTGAAGGAACAAGTGTACGACGATAAATAGAATACAATCAACAGTTTTATTACAGTTAATTGTACAACAATACTTACAATGTATCGGAAATCTGATAGAGAATTATCTTCCCCTGTCGCTAGAGGGCGAATCGCCAATACGATGTTGGCGCCATAATTAAACCCCAGCACTTGTCTGTAGGCTGTCGACCTAGACGGAGGCGTTTTTTAACAGCATACTTTCTGAAGGTTGTCTCATAGCTTACCATTGAAGGCCGTTATGACAGCATACTTATCAGAAGGCTGAGGACCTAAATAGTCACCTTAAAAAGGGCCCCATCCGAAGATTATTACTTAGGCGAGTAGCTTCCAAAAGGCATTCCCTACACTTTTTTACCTATCGTACGAGAACCGACAAAACGGACGCGTCTTTACAGAACTCTACAACCACAGCGACCAGAATTCCCTTTCTAGAGCCACTTCTCCAACGAACATTATTTCCCCTCACAGATAAGTCTCGTAGCAAATGCCATCAAAATTTGCAGCAACATTTCTGTACCTTTTTGATAATACATGTGTCTGTATTTTATATTCGTGTTTATTTACTTCTTTCGTCCGAATAACCACCACTTCCGGAGAATAAGAGCTCCAACGAAACCCCGTAAATATTCTTAAATGTGCACAATATAACAAAGGGGTTTTGAAGGTAGAATGTTCAGTTAAAGGTTCGTTTGTTTAGGTTAGACAAGCTACGCGAAGGTAAAGTTTTGGATAGGGGTCAAAAGACCGAGGTTAGGTTTAATTGAGTAGTTGTTTGCAAAAAGTTATCCTGCGAGAAGCCTTGAAGATTTCTAAGTATCAAAGGTTGAATGGGGTTAGCTTGTCTGAAGGTTGCAATAATTAATTATCGAAGGCTCTCCAAGTTCTGCGGAAATCAATGGTAATTCATATCGACCTTCAAAGGTTATAGAAAATAAGATTGATAATTATGTAGACAGGTAAAGATAACAGGTAACGAACACAACAAGGCTTATAAAACGAAATGCATTTATCAACAACAAAAGCATGTAACATACAATATACAATACAATGTGTAACTTGTGATACAAATGTGTGTGTTTACAAAGTGTTACAATAGAATAATGCAGCAATAGTATGGTTTGTGTTGCAAGATAATGCTTGCGTGACTTATCTGTCCAGGTAGGAATGTCTTACTAGCTTCGTTTGTTTGACTATACGCATCACCGGCCCTTCCGAGCTGTTTCAAAGTCCCATCGTTCCTCAACGTCTATGCTGTGGAAAAAACACACGTCGTCCCTCAACGGGAGTCATAGTGGAAGAGGCTGATAGAAGGTATCAAACCTCAAAATTTGGCCGCCAAACTGAGCCTCGTAATGAGTTCTCTGATTGGTCGCTGACAAAGGCCCCTAGCCAATCGCATGAGGTTTCTCATCAGGTTATGGCTAAGAGACCCTTGGGCTCTGTGTCCGGCTTTGGTCAAAGGGAGGTAACTGTTTAGGTAATATTATTTTCTACAGGGTTAATGATAATAAATCTCAATGTCCGAAGTTCCGAGGGAATGGACGAGAATCCTTCAAGGGTTAATATTCTGTCCGTTGTCTTAAAACTTGTAGAAAAGAGAGTGCATGAGCACTTACCTTGATATCCGCTAGGGAACAGGTGTGAAAGAGGTTGTTCGCCTAAGGGGTGCAGGGTGAAGAGAGAGAGAGAGAGAGAGAGAGAGAGAGAGAGAGGCATGGTGAGCCCTTTTATAAGGAACATCACGTGACCATAAGGGGAGCCCACTTTCAATAGTAAAAACCTTAATTTTCTCCCACATAAATTACTACTATTTGCAAACACATATACAAAGATATTTTTAACCATACAACTTTCGGACCATATTACCTTTAGGCACCCCTTTTTGATCTCGATTAAGAAAGGGCGTGTTTTTCATTTACACCGTTTTATATCCGGTTGTTTGTTATGGTTAGGGTTAGGGGTTAGTGTTAGGGGCTAGTTTTGTAAAAAAATTTTAAATCTAAAAATCGTCTGTTAAAACAACTGGATATTGACGGTGCAAATGAAAAACATGTCCTTTCTTAATCGAGATCAAAAAGGGGTGCCTAAAGGTCATATGGTCCACACATCCAAAATAACTGCCAAAATGCTCTAGCGGATGATCGTCACAGATGGTGCCATGACCAAATCTTAAAATTCCCTAGTGAATTATCTTCCCCGGCCGCTAGGGGGCGAATAGCTAACATCGTATGTTGGCGCCAAAACCAAATTTCTTCACTTATCGCATAGCAGTTACTGGAGGAGAGACGTAAAAACTAAAAGTAGGTAGTCAATATGGCCATCCGTACAAATATACCAAACTATGGTAAAAGCTTGACAGAGTTTGTCACGGCGGGAACAAAACCTGAACCAAAGAAAGAGCCCACTCCAAATGCACTGTCACTAGTAAAAGACTGGGAATTAAGAGCCGATTAAGATTCCCTGTCCACTTTGTTCAAAGACCCGAAACTCCCTAATGACCCAAGTAAAATTACATCACTGACGACGTCCTCAGGCACCCTAAATGTAGTAAGTAGCGCATATTTAAAATAAAAAGTAAAGTCGACGGTGCGGCCTAAAGTCGGTGTCAGCCAGTCAGCGAGGGAGTCTATCCCCTTTTCAATAGTGCTAGACCAAGGAGATTGTTTTTGTGTCTGAGGTGGAGCGCTATACCTACCACCAGCTCCTTACTTTACCGCACAGATCCCTGTACTACTCATACGCTGAGTTGGCGAGGACCGGTATCGAACTAGGAACCTTGTGGTTTCTAGCCGAACGCTCTACCGACTGAGCTAACCCGGAGTAGGTATGTTCAATTTCTATAAAAGGAGGTAATAAAACTTTTTCAAATTTTTAATTTTAAACAATTGTCAAAAACATTTAATGAAATTTTATTCAACACTTTATTGCCCGTTTTGAAATAATAAAGCGTAATTTCCGAATGTATATTGACAACGTAGCTTACAACGGCGTCTTGGGGCCCTGAAAGTTATCACCATATTTTATCTCTAACTTTTGATGACTGCAAAAAGGCAATTTTATTTTATAAATAGATTAGGGAGTAGCAAAGAAAATCGGATACTATGAGTTTTAAAAGCGAATTAAGAATAATTAAATCTATTATTTAAGGTCAAACTTTGTCTAAATCGATAAGTAGTAACATACTGACCATCATTAAAAAAAGAAAAATATAATTACATATGCAGCTTATTTTTAAAAGATTTAAAACTATTTGTTTTGGTAAATTTGGACGCGATCCGCCATTTTGGTTGTTTTTCAATGGTTTTAGGTGCTTGTTTACAATTTTAACGTAACATTTGAGATGGAAAAAAAATTACCAAAAATCAGGTAATTATCCGATTTTAATGAAATTTTCAGTATTGATTCATCAATTAATGAATTTTATAATGCATCAGTTATTTTATTTCAAAACTTTAATTTAGTATTTTGCTATGAAAAATTAATATATAAAATTCATTTAAAATATGAAAATCCTGATGTTAAGTTTAAAATGTTATATTTTTAGATTCTAGAAATAAATATCTATTTAATGCAAACCTTATTTTAGGCGCCAAAAGTAATAAGTTTTGAAGAAAAACTCTATTGAAAATGTACCCCCTCCCCTATTTAAGCAGAAAAAACATCGATGTATAATTTTTTTCTTTTATAAAATAATAGCCAATTAAATAATTATCGAAATGAGTAAAAAAGAAATCTCCAAAAAATGTATTATTTATTATTTTTTTTACATTTTATTTTTCGATTTTCGGTACTTATTTTCTCATGGGAGCGCAACCGTAAAAATTTTTTTTGTTTCTATTCATAACTTCGGTCTTTTATCTCTTTATTTATACTGTAATTAGTATAACATATGACCAACTCGAAACAATTTTACGCCCCCAGCATAAGGGAGGTCGAAATTAAGTGACCTGAAAAAAATTACAAAGTTTTGAAATAAAATAAATAATGCATTATAAAGATCGTTCATTGATACATAAACACTGAAAATTTCATTAAAATCCGATAATTTCCTGATTTCTGGTAAATTATTTTCTGTTGGGGGGGGGGCTAAAGTCATTTTGTCAAAAACGAATTTTAGGCTCAGTTTGCCAGTCCCTAAAATAGATAAGTAGACATGCAATGCGTTGGGAAGTGAAAAGAGTCTGTTTCTCTCTGAAAAGAGTAAGGTCATGAAATTGGCAGATCATCAAAATCTATTTCCGGTTCTTTTATTTTTAGCATCACGAAAAAAAAAATATTTTAAAGAAATTACAATTATTCGCCCATTTCATTCATAACATAAAGAAGGGGGAAGGGAGGAGAAAGGAGATAAAGAAGAAGAGGAAAAGAAAGGAAAAAAAAAAAAAGAAAGTATCACCACGCAAAAAAAAAACTTAAGCACGTCCATTTCTGATTTTTGTCTCTGAAGATAAAGTTTCTTTGAAATCGATAAGACAAAAAAACAACATCTTCTTGTTTTTATTTTTTATACGCATTGTATTGCCTTCAAATTATTAATATATTATAATTTATTTTTTTGTTTTAATTCTTTACTATTATTTTATTTTTCCATAATTTATTCATTTATTTAGCATTGTTTATCATCATCATCATCATCATCATCATCATCATCATCATCATCAGTTATTTGTTTTTATTATTATTATTATTATTATTACTAGCAAATATATGCACCCTCCGGGTGCAAGTATTTAAGTTTAAATGTAATAAAATATTAGATTAAATCAGAAAGGCTAATGAAACAAATTAAGAATTCAAATAAAAAGATTTGAAACGGAGGGGGTATAATCGGAAAATAGAACAACTGAAACTTACTCTTTCATCACTTTCGTTTTTCAATGCTAAATTTTCCTAATTTAACTATTTAGTTAAAATAGGAAGTAAAGAATAAAATTACAGTTATTTCTTCTTGTTAATGAATTTCTTTTAGGATTTATTGAAGAGATTTTTGCTCATATTCATTAAGATAAAACCAAACAATTAGAAATCAATAATACTAAGCACATTTTTATTAAAATCAGTTTTTTTAATATCAATATGCAAATTAGCTTTACGTTTACACTGAAAACTGGTATTTTGTTGTATATATAAATACAATTGCATATTATTAGTATTTAGGTAAGGCCAACAGTATTAATAATGTCAAACAGTTTTATTATTAATTGAGGTTGTTTGAATAGAAATAGAATCATCGAGAATGTGACGTAAATAACTAAGAGAATTGTGACTTGAGTAGGAATATAGTTTCGGTTACAGACAGAAAAACACACAATCTCCATTATAATAGGATTATCAATTTATTAATTTATCTTTAATGGTTTTATTTTCCAATTCTTTTTTTTTTAAATCTCAGACGAGACTGGGAATTTCTGCTAGTTATAAATATATAGGAAACTAATTACCGAAACTGATCTCTTTCGTCTTGGAGAAACAGTTTGCACTTAAGGAATTTTGATTCTTTTTTTTTTTTTTTTTTCTTTTTCCCCTTAAACTTTTTCCCACTTCCATTATTTTGTCTGGCAAAGAATATTATATTTCTTCCATCCATTCTTGGATAGTTTTAGAAAAAAATGTCAGAACTATGCAGACTGGAATTGCATTTTTTTTTTTCTCTTAGAAAGATCTTAAACAATACAAACTATTAATTTGATTATTTATAAAGGTTATACAAAATGCTGTTCATAAGTACACCCCTATAAATAAGTACACCCCTATAAATAAGTTCACCCCTATAAATAGATATTTACCAACTCCTCCACACGAGCAGGATGTGACACAAGGTCAATTTTTAAGCGGAGTTCAACAGGTTTGAGGTTTGTCCTGTTATCTGTTATCGGCCTTCTTCAGGTATTTCTTGTCGGACTTGGAAGACCTTCTCGGACTCGGGAACCTTCTTTTCGGACTCGGGAACTTTTTTGTTGTAATCAGGAACCTTCTTGTCGTAATCGGGAGCCATCACGGAACTTTGAACCTAACCCTTTATTCTGTCCACGGGGGTATCCTGTTCTCATTCCACAAACCATAGCTGGGGTAGAGGCATTAAGCTGTGTTAATTATTATTCTATATAATTGTATTAATATACAGTGATGCTGATAGCTTTTTGAATTAGTGCATCCTGAGATGCACATATTTGCTTTGAATGAGTCCCAACTAAAGTTTCTTAATAAATTGTAGGGTTTTTATTTATGATAAACAATTAAAACCATCTAACTCCTACCTTGTAACCTATCCTGTGTAATTAGTTTTAAGAAACTATTGAAATGTATTTATAGTTAGCTTGAAATGATGAGTGAAGAAAAAAGAAAGACACTGGGATGCGTGGATACGATTTTACTGTGTCCTTTTAGATTTTTGTGCACCAGGGATGCAGGACGTATACCTATCAGCATTTCTGAATATCTATATATAAGAGCGGTACTTAGTTCAAGATTCCAAACTGCACTACTATTTACCCATAGTTGTAGGGAGAATAGTTGGATTCATACCTTTCCCAAGGGTATTAGCGCTATGTGAATTGTGGCTTCGTCCAGGAATTGAACTCGGGTCTACGAGTCCGTTTCCTACGACTTTCACTAATCTGAATCTTTTTTCCTGGATCTTATTTTCCAATCATTGGAAATGATAGGCTTGGGCTTAATTGAATGAGGAAAGCCATCCTTAAATTAGAAAGGTGGTGTCAAAAATGATCCGACTCTATCGGCATTCCCTTTTTTTTTCAGGATGCCTCAGACATGGATAATGACCTCAACCGAGGCCTAGGCCTCGCCTCAACCCTACCTCCTCTAAGTCAAGTCATCAGCTGTTGCCAAACAGGTCAAGTCCCAATGTATCCTTTCATACAGCAACCAGTCTAGTAGAAGGAAATTCCATACAGCTGTACACTGCTTAAAAAAATGTTGACCTAATATCACATCCTGTCTGTGGCAGATGGGTTGTCTGTGTGTCTGTGTGTGTGTGTGTGTGTGTGTGTCTGTGTGTAAAGACATTCCCCGGATCTGGTTAAGCTGGCTCCACACAATGAATACAATTGAACATAACAAAAACAAAAAAAACAAAAAAACAATACTCAATTTGTAAAGGTTCTACAACTGGTTGGATTTTTAAAGGTGTGTTTCCCAAATATTTTTAAACTTACTAGCAAATATATGCAAGTATTTAAGTTTTAATGTAATAGAATATATTATATTAGAAAGGCTAATGAAACTAAATAAGAATGCAGATAAAATGATTTGAAACAGAGGGGTGTATAATCGAAAAATAGAACTGAAACTTACTCTACTATCACTCTCGTCTTTCATTGCTAAATTTTCCTAATTTGATAACTTAGTTAAAATAGGAAGTAAAGAATAAAATCAGAATTATTTCTTCTCGTTAATCGATTTCTTTTAAGATTTATTGAAGAGATTTTTTGTCATATTCATTAAGATAATTAAAAATCAATAATACTAAGCACATATTTATTAAGATCAAATTTTTAATTTCAATATGCAAATTAGTCTTCCTGTTCACAGTGTAAACTGCTATTTTAGTGTATATATAAATACAATTGCATATTATTCATTTGTAGATATGATTAACAGTATTAATAATGTAAAACAATTTTATTAGAAATTGAGGTTTAAATAGAAATAAAATCATGGGGAATGTGACGTAAATAACTAAGGGAATTGTGACTTGAGTAGTAATATAGTTTCGGTTACAGACAGAAAAGCACACAATCTCCATTATAATAAGATATATAAAATAACATTTTTTGTTGTTTTTTTTTGTTTTGTTTTTTTTTGGGGGGGGGGGCTGTTTTTTCTGAATTTATTTATTTTTATTTTATTTTATTTTATTTTATTTTTTGACTGATATACACTATCAAAAATAAAATTGAAACCCTCTGAAGGAATGGCATCATTTTGTTTTAAGGCATGGCAGGGGGGATGCTTTAAAATATATGAAGTATCAGAGATGCTGATAGCTATGCATCCTGCATCCCTGACACATAAAAATCTACAAGGACGCAGGAAAATTGTATCCATGCGACTCAGTGTTTTTTTTCTTCCCCCACCATTTCCAACTAACTGTAAATACATTTGAGTATTGTCTTGGAAACAAATTACACTGTATATGGTACAAGGTAGGGGTTAGATGGCTTTAGTTATTCATAGATAAAAACTCTACAATTTATTAAGAAACTCTATTTGGGACCCATCAAATTTCCCATGGACTCATTCAAATCAAATAAATTTATATATATTTTTAAACTTATATAAAATTCCAAGATTTGTTCATATAATCAAATTCATCTTTTGCTTATATATATATACCAACCCCTCCGCACGAGCAGGATGGGGACACAAGGTCAATTTTTAAGTGGAGTTCAACAGGTTTTCCTTCTCGTAGACTGGTTACCTAGCCATGGTTAAAGAGCCCAGTCTGCCCTACTATTTAACCATAGCTGGAGGGAGAATTGGATTCATACATTTCCCAAAGGTATTAGCGCCATGTGAAATGCAAACAGCTTCATCCAGGAATTGAACTCGGGTTGACGAGTCCATTTCCTGTAGCTCTAACCATTAGACCACGCGCCTCCATTCATTTTTTGCTTATGGTCAAGTCTCTCTCTCTCTCTCATTTGAACGAATGCAGAAACAAGTAATAAAACAGTGATATCAATCTGACGAATCAATATGCGTGAAACTCAGAGTCATTGAAAATATCAAATAATGTGAACATGTGTCATATAGTACCTAAATGAGTAGAACTAGCAGGACTTGTGGATATACCACAGTATGATAATTTAATTATGACGACGTTTGATAGCGTTTTTTAAAGAGCTATTGCTAAATAGTTCAATATGTAAAATGCAGAATTTAACTCTCTCTCTCTCTCTCTCTCTCTCTCTCTCTCTCTCTCTCTCTCTCTCTCTCTCTCTTATTTTACATATGTTTGCCCCACCTATTTCTTAGGGTACTTGCAGTTCTATTTTCAGCCTTGTAATCAGGTCAGTGTGAAGGTAAGTAGTCAGGTACAGACAGACTGGGCTCTTTAACTTTGGTTAGGCAACCAGTCTAGGAGAAGGAAAACTGTGAATTCAAACCTGTAAAATCTGCTTGGGGTGGTCACTTCTAGAATAGGCTCAGTCCTAATTAGTGATCTATTTTCAATTTAAATTTAAAACTTAATACCCAGCCTTGTAATCAGGTTAGTGTGAAGGTAAGTAGTCAGGTACAGACAGACTGGGCTCTTTAACTTTGGTTAGGCAACCAGTCTAGAAAAAGGAAAACTCGGAATTCAAACCTCCTAATTAGTGATCTATAAAAAAAACAAAAATAAATCTTGGAATGTTATTTTAGTCTCAGTAAGTAAAAAGTAAAAGTAAAGTCGTCGGGGTGGCCTAAAGTCGGTATCAGCCAGACAGCGAGGGAGTCTATCCCCTTTTCACTTCCGCTAGACCAAGGATATTAATTTGGCATCTGAGTCGGAGTGCTACACCTACCATCAGCTCCTCACTTTACAGCACATATCCCTGTGCTACTCATACGCTGAGCTGGCGAGGGCCAGTATCGAACCCGGAACCTTGTTATTCCTAGTCAGACGCTCTACCAACTGAGCTACACAAATACCACAAATATTTGGGAAACACACCTTTAAAAATCCAACCAGTTGTAAAAGTTTCATAAAGTCAGTATTGTTTTTTGAGGGGTGGGGTTATGGGTGTAGTTTTCCATTTTGAAAAAAAATATATCTATCTATCTATCTAGTATTATCTGCGTTATTCGGACTGTTGTCCCCATCTTCATTGTTATTTGTACAACGTTTAGGCCGATATATGCTCCGGCCTTCTTCAGGTATTTCTTGTCGAACTCGGGAACCTTCTCGGACTCGGGAACCTTCTTTTCGAACTCGGGAACTTTCTTGTCGTATTCAGGAGCCATCACGGAACTTCATAACAATGAAGATGGGGACAACAGTCCGAATAACGCAGATAATACTAATCTTGAAGCCTCATCTCAAACATTCAGAGAAATAGTCTATCTATCTGTCTATCATCAATGAAAGCGTGTGTTTAGTTCAGCGAGTCGTCCCTTGACTAATTCATGAATACAATCAAAGTATTTCCTACTTCCTTGTCTGACTTCATCATTTTGGCATTTGACCTCTCACCCACCCACCCCCACCCCGCCCCCAATTAATCTGTGAGAATTTTTTGTCCTTCCCAGGAGATTCAT
>CM042174.1:27438965-27598965 GCA_023376005.1 Doryteuthis pealeii | reverse complement strand
TGTATGTATATATAATATATATATATGTATTATGTATGTATATATACATATATATATATATACATATATATTGTATATATATATATATATATATATGTAGACGTGTGTTACAAAACATGTTGATCAAAAAGGTTGCTGTTGTTAAGATGGTTAATGACCTTAATGTTTTATTGAAAATTAAACTGTTCAGATTTCAACTTGCAGCATTGTTTAAGATAAATAAGAATTATTTTAAAATCATTGTGTATAGTCTGACAAAGTGTGTGTGTATGTGTGTATGTGTATGTGTGTGTGTTACACCTGTCATATTGGAGAGAACATGGAGGGTTGGAAATGTCTGACATGTGGTCGAGTTTTGCTTTCTAAGGCTGGCTATGACAATCATAGGAAGTCTCACCTGGGTCAATCCATGCGGATTCCAGGAGCAAACAATGTGTCTTGTGCTATCTGTGGTAAGGTCTGTAAGTCGGCTTCTGGTCTTAAGAGACATATGGTGGTGCATAAGCATCACATTTTATCATCTGATTCATCTGATTCATCTGAATCATCTCATTCAACGGGAAGGAAGACTTTTCAATGTCATATTTGCATCAATCTTTGTGGATCTGCAGCAGGTTTGATGAGTCATTTGAGGGCTCATGCAAGGAAGGGTTCTGGTGGTGGAGTTGTGGGATTGTGAGGGACGGCAATGATCTGTAAAGATTATGCTATTGCCATGTGTGTGTGTGTGTTTGATTGGCATTTATACACCTCCTCATTACCTGTTTTCAAATAACCATCCCCCCCCACTCACAATTTAAAGATCAAAGTTAAGATATATTCTGTTGTTTTTTTAAATATATTTTCTAATAAACAGGCTTAGAATATGCTAGGATAGGAGTGAAGTATTGTTAACGGTAAAGAATGACAGAGAGAGACAGAGACAGAGAGAGAGAGAGAGAGAGTGGGAGTGAGAGAGAGAGAGAGTGTATGTGAGTGGTAGAAAGAGTGAGTGAGAGAGAGATATATAGAGAGAGTGTGTCTGTGTTTGAGTAGAAGAGAGAGAGAGACAGACAGACAGACAGAGTGAGAGAGAGAGTGGAAGTGGGAGAGAGAGAGTGTGTGTGTGAGTGGTAGAAAGAGCGAGAGAGAGAGAGGGAGAGTGAGAGATAGATAGAGAGAGAGAGTGTGTGTGTGTTTGAGTCGAGGAGAGAGAGAGAGAGAGAGAGAGAGAGAGAGAGAGAGAGAGCGTAGAGTCACACCTGGTTAAAGAAAGGTTCATATATTCTGTCGTACTTTATAGTATCATTTACCCATGAAACTTATTCATGATAAATGAAAGGAGTGTTTAAGATGCCAACTGCTTAAAACAATCAAAACTGGATGTCATTTTCACATAAAGAGACTTCAACTTATAAGGGGGCACTTGATTCTTTTCAAGAGAAAACTGACTGAACATTTTCAAATTGTCTTATTACTAACTAACTATTATTATTACTAACTTACTAACTATTATTATTACTAACTTACTAACTATTATTATTACTAACTTACTAACTATCATTATAACTAACTTACTAACTATTATTATTCTAACTTACTAACTATTATTATTACTAACTTACTATCATTATTCTAACTTAACTATTATTATTACTAACTTACTAACTATTATTACTACTTACTAACTATTTTATACTAACTTACTATCATTATTAAACTACTAACTACTAACTAACTATATTATTACTAACTTACTACTATCATTATTACTAACTTACTAACTATCATTATTACTAACTTACTAACTATTATTATTACTAACTTCTCTGATCTAAGAATTATTCAAGCTCAAATTATCTAACATCCCTAAAAAATTGAGTTTTAAAAAATTAATTGATTGGTTTAGTTGGTTTATTGATTTTAACGGCATATCAACCTGTCCAGGGTTATATCATGCCTAGCGGTTGGGGTGTTTACATATTGTGTATTCATATATATACTTTTAGTAATTGGTTTTAACAATGTGTTAGCATTATTGGGAATTATATTGTATGGCATTGATTTGTTTCATGTCTATATTCTATGGTATAATTTTATTTCCTCAAAAAGGAGAAAATATCCCCAATGTTAACATTTTCAAATAGATCCTTCATATTGTTTGCTTTAAAATAATGGTTTTCTGATGGGAGCAAAAAATCTGCATTCCATCAATAAGTGTTTGACTGTCAGGGGTGTTTGACATGTTCCACATTGTGGTTGTTTTTAGTACCCATCAAGAATGAATAAAACAAAAAGTCTTTGGCATGAAATACCCCAAATTCCAACCAACCAACCAACCAACCAACCGTCAGTCAGTGCATTTTTGTAAATTCCAAATATCTCAAAAACTAACCATGTCCTGGGTATGATGCTAAACTGCATGATGTGGTGAGGTTCCAATTCTGTAGCACTAGGGAGTGTGGAGTACCCATTCATTGCCATTACTCCCAGGCCTACTCTGACCAGGAGGCAGTACATGTTTGGGTCCCATCTATGGAGAAAATAGATTAAAAAGTGAGATTTAAAAAATGTGTTTTAAAAAAATTGAATACCCAACAAGAATGAATAAAATAAAAATGTCTTCAGCTGAAATAAACCAACGTTGACATGGTGTAAAATCCAACCAACCAACCAACCAACCAACCAAAAACTAACCATCAAAAATGCAGAAAATTTAGTCAAGTATTTTACTAAGGGTGGAAATGGATGAGTTTAAATTTGATAAATACTAGTTAAGAATTTTTTTAGTTAGTGAGGTTTATTTGATTTGCAGATTAACTTCTCTCTCTCTCTCTCTCTCTCTCTCTCTCTCTCTCTCTCTCTCTCTCTCTCTCCTTATATATATATATATATATATATGTATATGACAGCACCTCCCCTTTCTTTAAACTTTTATAAAATATAAAAGTTGTAAATTGTTACTAATTTTTTTTTTCCTAAAAACAGAGCCTTAAGTTACATGTAAGAATAATTCCTATGAATTTCTTGTTTATAACAATGAAATAAATACAATTAAAAAGAATTCTTCAAGAAAATGAAAAACGGCAAAAAATTCCTCATTTGCATATACAATTTATCAAATTGACATATTTTCATTAATAAAATTCTCATTAAAGACTGTAAACCAAGTAATTTTCACATGTGATTTTTTTTAAAATCTTCCTTTTTATAATACAGCAAAAATTATGTTATGTTTTATTCATTTTTTAAAAGTTTTATTGCGTTTGTAAAGCATTTAATTCTAAGACTAACAGCAACAAATAAATGAATAAAAACTTAGTTTAATTCTAACAATTTATTAACAAACAAATAAAAACAATGAGTAACAATATAAAGTCTTTCCTGTGTATAGAGGTAAGTTTGAGGGTCTTACCAGTGTGACGGAGAAGATATCTGGTATCTTAGGGTGATTTCTTGGAGAGGTTTTTTCAATTCGCTGCCTCATCAGAGCTGGTCCTGGGTCTTCCGTGATTTTGGTATTTTGCGCCAAAACTTCTGGACTCATCACGTGATTGGTACATCCAATCACAGAAAGCCTCTCCCTCACACAGGAATTACCATGTTACTGACCCAACAGTTTTGTTGTATCTTAATTCATGGGGGGGGGGACAAAAAACACACAAAATTTTGGCCATACCTTGTAATGTGCTTTTTGAAAGATTTTTAAAGATAAAGGGTGCTAGTTCAAATTTGAGCATAATCTCATTCTTTATTTTTCTTTTATATTGCTTAATAACTGATCCTGAATATTCTTAATTTCATGCATTGTTGAAAAAAAAAAACAACCTGTGATAAAGAGGCCTACTCTATGTGTCTGCAATGAAACTATCATTTTATTATCGGTAATTATGAACTTTTATTTAGTAAATTAGTGTGTCCCAGAAAAATCAGAACCCACAAATTTTGTAATAAAACTGTTAATTTTAACTAAGGGGGTTTAGGGTTAGGGTTTGGGTTAGGGCTGTGGTTTTAGGGTTAGGGTTGGGGTTTAGGGTTAGTTTAATGGGAAAATAAATAGATAATTTATATATTCTTTTCTGGGTCACCAGGGTTATCTATTTATTTTATCTATTTATTTTCCCATTAAACAGAAAAAAACAGAACCCACAACCCCAACCCCAACCCTAACCCTAAACCCTAACCCTAACCCTAAACTCCCCTAGTTAAAATTAACAGTTTTATTACAAAATTTGTGGGTTCTGTTTTTCTGTGTCACCGGTATACAGAGTGACCCAGAAAAAACAGAACCCAAATTATTTATTCATTTTCCCATTAAACTAACCCTAAACCCCAACCCTAATTTGTGGGTTCTGTTTTTCTGGGACACCCTAATTTACTAAACAAATCCATGTAGGTCCTGGCTGGGCGTCCCACATTAGCGTGCCCATGTGCTGGCTTCCACAGTAGTACGTCTCTTACGATCTCGTCCTTGCTTCTCCAGCAGTGTCCTGCATTTCTAGCCCGTCTTACTCATATGGTTTGTGAGATGGGGGGCTGGTGGCCATACAGTTGCTTTTTTGTGGGGTGCTGCTTCCATGACTTATTCAGGACCACTCGCAGCATTCTTGTGCAGCTCCCATCTAGCTTATTCTCAAGGCACTTCGTTAGGGTCCAGGTGGTACAGCCATACAGCAGTACTGACACAACTACAGCCTGGAAGAATTGTCTCTTTAGCTTGTCGGGGAGATCGGATTTCCAATACTAATTATCATGATTCTAATGTCTTTTGGTCAGGAAAGGATGCAGAGTATGGTTTTCAGCCTGCATCCCTAGTTCCGAGAAGGTGCATTTGATATATTAAATCCCTGGTAAAGATGTCTGCTACAGTACCTGTACTTCAATATTATATATTATATATATATATATTTTTTTTTTTTTTTTTTCCGTAGTTAGGGTCTTTCCATGTGTGGTTTAACCAAGCTGATGCAGGTAGACCATAAGGAGAGCTCAATGTGCCTAATACCAGTGAGTAAAAGGACAGAGCAAGATATTTAGTAAATGAAGAAAAACTCTAAACTTGCTTCATTACAAAGTAAGAGTCATGTTCTTGTGATTACCTGAAGATGCCGTATTAATACGGTTGAAATAAATTATTGTAATGAAGCAAGTTTAGAGTTTTTTCTTCATTTACTATATATATATATATATATATATATATATATATATATATGAGTACCTGTACTTCAATATTCCTCCTAATTTGAAGCATCGTATTATTTCTTAAGTTCTGGCATGCAAAGAATGCAGTGGATGGTTTACAGCCTACACGCCTGGCTGTGGGGAGGTTCATTTGATACCCACGTATCTGGCAAGGCAGGGGTTAATAGTTACCGAATAAATATGAAAATGATCTGAGCGTAGTAACAAAAATAACAAAATAAGAATCTTAGATGAACCATTGTTCATTTTGGGCTGGTATTTTATTATTTTCATGTTTTTTGCTTTTTAATATAAATTTTTGTTTCTATAAAGACAAACTGAGAGTTTCTCTGAATGTTTGAGATGAGGCTTGATGATTAGTATTATCTGCGTTATTCGGACTATTGTCCTCATCTTCATTGTTATCTGTATGATTATATACTATTTCTCTGAATGTTTGAGATGAGGCTTGATGATTAGTATTATCTGCGTTATTCGGACTATTGTCCCCATCTTCATTGTTACTTGTACAACGTTTCGGACGATATGCTCTCCGGCCTTCTTCAGGTATTTCTTGTCGGACTTGGGAACCTTCTCGGACTCGGGAGCCCTCACACTCAATTGTCCAATTGGACACATGGCCGAGTGGATAAGGTAGTTAGGTTAAGACAGTTCTAAGTGACAGTTATCTCTGGAACCTGAGTTCAATCCTGAGTGAAAGCAGTATTTTATTATATTCATGTTTTTTTGCTTTTTAATATAAATTTGTGTTTCTATAAAGACAAACTGAGAATTGTTATAACAAGCAACAGAATAAGTTAAAAGAAGATCTTTTTTTAATTTTGTTTTATTAAGTCACTACTAAATGTCTGAGACCTCAAAAAATATCAAGGGTGAAGTAATAGTGCAGAGTTTGGGGACCATATGACCTTTAGGCACCCCTTTTGCGATCTCGATACATAAGGACATTTTTTTTTTCATTTACACCATCAAAATCCGGTTGTTTGTTAACAGACGATTTTTAGAGGTTTTTTTTTAAATTATAAAACTAACCCCTAACCCTAACCTCTAACCCTAACCTCTAACCCTAACCACTAACAAACAACCGGATTTTGACGGTGTAAATGAAAAAAAATATCCTTATGAATCGAGATCGCTAAAGGGGTGCCTAAAGGTCATATGGTCCGAGTTTGATAATAAATAATACTTACTTATGTTATTATTATTACTTTTACTATTATTATAATTTTATATTAATTATAGGTATTTTAAAACGTTGTTGCTATTATCAAAGTTTATTTTGTTTAGTTTTGGATTTTTGTGTCTAATATGCAGTGCTTCTAAATTTAACAATATATGCCTACAAGAAAAAAATGCTGCCTAATACACACACACACACACACACACACACACACACACACACACACACACATATATATACATATATATATATATTATATATATATATATATTCACAAATGATTTCTATGTAGTTGTATTATCACTTATCACAATGTTGCCAAGGAAATGATATTCCTGTTAGGGATCAATAACAATATATATATATATATATATATATATATATATATATATATATATATATACGCGTTAATGTATGAGTAGTGGCTTACCGGTGGGTATAAGTATGATCGTTGGAAGTGCACAGTATCCAGGGGTTAAGACTGAGAAAAAACAAATACAAAGTGCTCAATACAATGTAGAGCAAAATTTATTTATAAAATGGATAAAAGTAACCTGCTCAAGTTTCATCGTCTGAATCGTCAGGGTTACATCCGCTGAATTAATCGAGTTTTCGATTAATATCAGTTGGTACCATGTATGTCCGTTGAAATGAGTCTTATCTTTAAAAAAAAAAGATAAGACCCGTTTCAACGGACATACATGGTACCAACTGATATTAATCGAAAACTCGATTAATTCAGCGGATGTAACCCTGACGATTCTGACAATGAAACTCGAGTAGGTTACTTTTATCCATTTTATATATATATATATATATATATATATATATGTATATATAGTATCAAATAAATATAATCAATGTTTTATTAAATTATAGTGACATTGACTATTGTGGGTTGATGGACAGTCATTGTCTGACAGCAACTAGACAATCATTTTCATACCTTTCCAATGGTCATTTGGTTACGTCTTCATTCTTCCTCTTCCTCTCTACCCCCACCCCTCCGCCTTTTGACTGAAGGGGAGAGAGAAAGAATAAACATTTGACTTGAAACGATCATTAACCCCATTTACATGAAACTGTTCGAATTACAGTCAACAAAAAGGAAAATAATCTGAGCCGATCTTTAAAGCAAGGTCACACTTATTCTCATGATGCTATATTGTGATTCATTTAATTATTGTGTTACTCAAAAACTTTATTCTGTTTTTTCTTGTTAGGTGGCATTAGGAGCGTTTATTTGGTTTGGTTTATTTTGTTTTACGGCATATCAACCTCAGTGGGTCATTTAATGCCGATAAAGTTTTGAAATAAATCAATTCTTAATGGATGATACAATTTTTTTATAAATACATTTTTCTATTTAACCCATAGATGGGACCCAGACAGGTACTACCACTCCGGGTCAGAGTGGACCAGGGAGCAATGGTGATGAAGGGGTGCTCCACATTCCCCAAACCTCCAAAACTGGAACCTCACCATCAGATAGAGTTTAACGTCATTCCCAGGACATGTAGACCCTCAGCCACCGCCTTCTAGCACCCATATGATAAAAAGGGGTTGGGGCTTGCCATAAGGGCAATAGGGTTGGGAAAATCATATAGGTGCTAGGGCTTGATGTGACCAGCCGATTGATCGGAGGGGGCCTCTCCGACCGCCCGTCTAGCCCAAGATAGTGCCAAAGTGGAGTATTGCATGTTATGAATTGCTCATCCACCCGGGCTCTATCCTTAAGCATCACGGGTCGCCACCCACGGCCACAGGTGGCCTCATTGGGGGAGTCTTACCCCTCTGCAGAGGGGCAGTCGGTGCATTCTAACGCCCCAGCCGACAGGGCGGACATCAATTATCTTATAGTATATATAATAAGGATCAACAAGCATTTTACATATATTTATTGTATCCCTACACATTCATTTATTTGTTTGCTTATTTAAAGGCTGCCAAAGGTGGCAATTAAGTACAGTGTCAAATCATTTTCTATTCATAAAATTTGTTCATTTTTGTTTTTGAAATTCTGACATGCCCACACGGTCGCAACACATTGCAACATCTTACCGGATGTCAGCCTTGTTCTCAACAAACTTTTAAGAAAGAAAAAAAGAAAGAGAGAAATAAGAAATTACAGTTATTCGCCCATTCATAAAGGAGGAGAAGAAGAAAGAGAGGAAAAAAAAGGAGAGGAAAAGGAAATAAGAAGAGAAATTATAACCACACAAATAAAAAAAACATAAACACGTCATTTCTGAAATTAAACTCTGATGATAAAGCTTTGCTTTGAAATCGATTAGACATATAAAACATCTTTTTGTCTTTATTTTTTACGCATTGTAGTGCCTTCGAATTTTATTATTTTATATAATATAATTATTAAAAAAAAGATTGAATTACTTTAAAGATGGAATATCAACAACTTTTATTTTTCTAATTTGAAAAACGAATCAACCGAAGAGAAATATCTTCTCATATGAAAAAATGGTTAAATCAAACTTAATGGACCTAATTTCCACCATTGTATGTCAAAGAAAAAACAATACCAAAAATCAGGGAATTGACCGAATTTAATGAAATTTCCAGTGTTGATATATTAATGAATAAAAGATATAATGCACCAGTTATTTTATTTAAAAACTTTTACATTTTTTCTGGTCAATTAATTTTGAACCACATATGTTTGTGAATCTGTGTTACGCCTCAAAGATACGTGATATAAAGATAACTTACCTGAAAAAATATAAGGGTTTTCAAATAAAATAACTGGTGATTTATATCTTTTATTCATTAATATATCAATATATCGATATGGTCACACATCGGTTAAATCCTACTTAACGGACATAAATTCCACCATCGTATATCACCCTGCCGAAAGAAAAAATAATACTAAAAATCAAGGAATTAACCGAATTTAATGACATTTTCAGTGTTGGTATATTAATGAATAAAAGATATAATGCACCAGTTATTTTATTTTAAAACTTTTATATTTTTTCAGGTCAGTTAACTTTGAACCATGTATCTTTGAGAATCTGTTATGCCTCAAAGATACGTGGTATGGAAAAAGGCTTACGTGATTAATGCAGGTAATATAACCATCTGGCTTCACTGTCCCTTGGCAGGGCCAGAGACGACATCTCTATTGTTCAAAGAACATAGACAAAAAAGGGTCCATAAGGGGTTTCTAGGACTGTTGTGTGACACTCTGTGGGTCTCCAATGGACTTGTAAAGGGAGATAATTATTTATTGTATTGTAACGTAGTAATATATTCACGGTACCAAAACGGATATATGTAACGTCCTAATAGTGATATATGGTCACAGTACCAAAAGCGATATATGTTGTATAGCGGGTCTTGTCAACATGCCTCCAAATTCACAGCACTAAAAAGGTATTCATTAGGCGACGGTCGTCTTGTCGATAAAAAGGTACAACGCGAGAAAGATATCGTAACAAGCTGCTTAGCTTTTATTTTCGGGCTCGTCTCGTGGGTTGTTTCGAAGAGGAGGAAAGGCAGAAGAAAGAGATAGAGAGAACACTGTTAAATTACTGTGATCCACACTAGGGACCAGAGGCCCGTCCGTATCCTAGGCTGTCGGAAATCAAAAAGAAAGAGAGAGAGAGAGAGAGAGAGAGAGAGAGAGTGAGAGTGAAGTGAGTGCAAGAGAGTGAGTGAGAGAGAAAGAGAGAGAGAAGAGAGAGAGAGAGAGAGAGAGAGAGAGAGAGAGAGAGAGAGAGAGTGAGAGAGAGAGAGTATGTGAAAGAGAGAGAGAATGAGAGAGAGAGAGTTTTAAGGGTGGAGCTAGAATCTTGTGTGACCTTTAACAAGAAAGTAATGAGGGTCGTGACCCGAGAATATTTGTGAATAGAGAGCATGGCTTAAGTGTTAGAGCAAAACACACTGGGCTGAGGATTTTCTGGACTGGTGATTTTATTACAACTGATTAAGAAATTTTTCTTCGTCGTTCCTCGTGACTTCCAGTTCCGGTCAACACCCGAAACTTCCGGTTGGCTTTCAATTCTACATTCGGGGGGTGGGGGGAGGTCACCCCCCGGTCAAATTCCCGACAAACCGTTTTGTGTTCATCACTTTTTTTAAAACCTTTACCCTCTCTTATTTCTTCTTCCTCTCTTTTCTAATAGTAGTCCCCCTCCCAAAACTCAGGACCTTCATCATCTCGTTACAGTATCCCTACAATACCATTAAAATAAAGATATAACTATTTGCTGAAGTAATTAGTAATTTTTTCATTTCTTTTCTTCTTTCAACGTTGATATGATTTTCTTTTCAGATTTTAATTACAATTTTAGTTACATTTTAGTTTTATCTTTAAGCCTTGAAGCTATTAAATTTTGAAAACTTTATTTTTCTGTGCTACTCATACGCTGAGTTGGCGAGGGCCAGTATCGATCTAGGAACCTTGTGGTTTCTAGCCGAACACTCTACCGACTGAGCTAACCCGGCCCTTAAAAGTGTTATAATAACATATTATTATTATATAGATTGCAGGGTTATTGAAATATGATCATTACTATATAGATTTGACTGTTATTAAAATCAGACCATTATTATTTAGATTCGACTGTTATTGAAACTATTAACTTTTTTCATAATTATCCCCCTTGAGGAATTATAAGGATTAGGTTGAGCACAAACATAGCTCTGCAATATTGTTTTATTCACTGAAGTTAAATACATTTAAACTCTATTGCACAAAAATCAGTAGTAACCTCCCCTTGTTTATTTCACTTTGAGGAAGCCATATGTTTTGGTTGGACATTTTCATTTCACCATGAATCAATACAACTGCCTGTTTTAACATGAAAATATCATAAAATGTGTTCTTAATAACAATTAAGTTAATTTCAAATAATGCGCAAGCACAATTAAGATTAACACATTTTATGATATTTTTGTGTTAAAACCTGCAATTGTATTGATTTAACAAATTCGTATTTTCAGTGTAGATTTACAGTGAAATGAAAATGGCCGACCAAAACATATGGCTTCCTCAAAGGGAAATAAACAAGGGGAGGTTACTCTCATTTATGTAGCTAATGTGCAGATTACCTGAAAATCACACTATAATCTTCTATTTGTGTTGGTGTGTTCTGGCAACATACACCCAAACATCAGATGATTATTGTATAAGTAAAGTCGACAGGTCGGCCTAAAGTCGGTATTAGCCAGACAGCGAGGGAGTCTATCCCCTTTTCACTAGCGCTAGACCAAGGAGATTGTTTTTTAGCCATCAGCTCCTTACTTTACCGCACAGATCCCTGTGCTACTTATAGCTGAGTTGGCGAGGACGGTATCGAACTAGGAACCTTGTGGTTTCTAGCCGAACGCTCTACTGACTGAGCTAACCCCCCTTTAAATATTAGTTATAAACTCCACCTAAAGTCATCAGCCAGTCAGCGAGGGAGTCTATCCCCTTTTCACTAGCGCTAGACCAAGGAGATTGTTTTAGCATCTGAGGTTGAGCGCCACACCTACCATCAGCTCCTTACTTTACCGCACATATCCCTGTGCTACTCATAACGCTGAGTTGGAGAGGACCGGTATCGAACTAGGAACCTTGTGGTTTCTTGACGAACGCTCTACCGACTGAGCTAACCCGGCCCCTTGATTATTGTATAGATTATTTTTAATTTTGTCAAATCCTTATTTAATAAAAAAAGAAAAAGAGAGAGAGAGAGAAAAAAAAAAGGAAAGGAAATGAATTTACAAAATAATTGGGAAAGAAAAAAAAAAGAATCTGAATTTATATTTGTAACGTGGCTGCTAAAAGGTGTTTGTGGGAGTGGGTGGGGGGTCGGGGGGGCTGCGAGGGGGGGTGAAGAAGGTCCATGTTATATGTTAATATAAACTAGTAATTAGCTCAATAGACAACCTGACACTCTCTCTCTCTGTCTCTCTCTCCCTCTCTCTCTTCTCTCTCTCTCTCTCTCTTTAAGGAAGGAAATGACATGTCAAGTTGACCCTTCGAATAGAAATCTGTCATTCCTAAAACAATAACTTAATGGACAGTCAAATAAAACTATTTTAATTTGACCCCGTGATGCGTCTTTAAATACTTACTATTTAATAATTTTTCAGGGATGTCAGTATTAATAGAATTGAATGAGAATGAAGATTGTTTTTTTGATTAGAGTAGGGACTGACAAAATGAGCCTAAAATGCGTTTTTGACAAAATGACTTAACCCCCCCCCCTACAGAAAATAATTTACCAAAAATCAGGGAATTATCGGATTTTAATGAAATTTTCAGTGTTTATTTAACAATGAATGATCTTTATAATGCATTATTTATTTTATTTCAAAACTTAGGTGTTTAATTCTTCTATTGGAAAATCCTAGCTACTGGCAAACTGAGCCTAAAATGCGTTTTTTGACAAAATGACTTAACCCCCCCCCCTACAGAAAATAATTTACCAAAAATCAGGGAATTATCAGATTTTAATGAAATTTTCAGTGTTTATTTAACAATGAATGATTTTTATAATGCATTATTTATTTTATTTCAAAACTTTCTTATTTTTTTAAGGTCGCTTAATTTTAACCCCCCTTATGTTGGAGGCGTAACATTTTTTTCAAGTTGGTCTTATACTGTACTAATTACAGTATAAATAAAGAGATAAAAGACCGAACAAAAATTTTTTACGGTGGCTTTTCGATGAGAAAATAAGTACCAAAAATCGAAACATAAAATGTAAAAAAATAATAAATAATTTATTTTTTGGAGATGTTTTTTTACTCATTTCGATAATTATTTAATTGGCTATTATCTTATAAAATTATACATCGATATTTTTTCTGCTTAAAAAGGGGGGGGGCATTTTCAATCGAGTTTGTCTACAAAAAGTATACTTTGATGCAATAAAATAAGGTTTGCATTAAATAGATATTTATTTCTTGAATCTAAAAATATAACATTTTAAACTTAAAATCCGAATATTTTTATTTTAAACGAATTTTATATATTAATTTTTCATACCAAAAATACTAAATTATGCCAAAGACATTTTTGTTTTATTCATTCTTGTTAGTTTGGTTGGCTGGTTGGTTGGATTTTACAGCATGTCAACCTTTGTTGGGTTATTTTATGCCAAATATTTTTTTTGTTTTATTCATTCTTGTTGGGGTATTTGGTTGGTTTTACGGCAGATCAGCCCTTGGGTTATTTTATGCCAAATATTTTTTTTGTTTTATTCATTCTTGTTGGGGTATTTGGTTGGGTTTTACGGCAGATCAGCCATTGGGTTATTTTATGCCAATATTTTTTTTGTTTTATTCATTCTTGTTGGGTATTTGGTTGGGTTTTACGGCAGATCAGCCCTTGGGTTATTTTATGCCAAATATTTTTTTGTTTTATTCATTCTTGTTGGGTATTTGGTTGGGTTTTACGGCAGATAGCCCTTGGGTTATTTTATGCCAAATATTTTTTTTGTTTTATTCATTCTTGTTGGGGTATTTGGTTGGGTTTTACGCGCAATCAGCCCTTGGGTTATTTTATGCCAAATATTTTTTTGTTTTATTTCATTCTTGTTGGGGTATTTGGTTGGGTTTTACGGCAGATCAGCCCTTGGGTTATTTATCCAAATATTTTTTTTGTTTTATTCATTCTTGTTGGGGTATTTGTTGGTTTTACGGCAGATCAGCCCTTGGGTTATTTTTATGCCAAATATTTTTTTTGTTTTATTCATTCTTGTTGGGTTATTTGGTTGGGTTTTACGGCAGATCAGCCCTTGGGTTATTTTATGCCAAATATTTTTTTGTTTTATTCATTCTTGTTGGGGTATTTGGTTGGGTTTTACGGCAGATCAGCCCTTGGGTTATTTTATGCCAAATATTTTTTTTGTTTTTATCATTCTTGTTGGGTATTTGGTTGGGTTTTACGGCAGATCAGCCCTTGGGTTATTTTATGCCAAATATTTTTTTTGTTTTATTCATTCTCTGTTGGGGTATTTGGTTGGGTTTTACGGCAGATCAGCCATTGGGTTATTTTATGCCAAATATTTTTTTTGTTTTATTCATTTCTTGTTGGGGTATTTGGTTGGGTTTTACGGCAGATCAGCCCTTGGGTTATTTTATGCCAAATACGCTTTTTGGTTGTATTCTTCTTTGGCTTGTTTAGTTGGTTGGTGGTTGGTTGGTTGGATTTTAACAGCATGTCAACCTTGTTGGGTTATTTTATTGCCAAAGACATATTGTTAATTCATTCTTTCATGGTACTCAATTTTTTGTTTTTAAGTGACAATTTTGATGGTTGTTGGTTGGTTGGTTGATTTTAACGGCTATATCAACTCATCTGGGTTTATGTCATGCCTAACAGTTAGGAAAGTGATATATGTTGTGTATCTATATTTATACTTTTGTAGTATTTGTTTAAATAATGTGTTAGCATCATTGGGGATTATGTATATGATATTGATTAAGTTCATGTATATATTCTAGGTATAATTTTATTTCCCTCCAAAGGACAGAATGTTTCATGTTGACATTTTCAACCAGATCTTTCATATTGTTTGCATTAAAATAACAGTTTCTGATATGAGCAAAAACCCTGCATTCTATGAGTAAGTGTTTAACAGTCAAAGGTGTTTGACAAGTTTCACACTGTGGTTGTTGTTCTTGATTAATTAGAGTGAAGTCTTTCTATATACTAACAAACAAAGCTTGATAGTTATAAGAAATGAGATTTTGATAGGTTATTTTGTCTAATGGCATATCAACCCTTGTGGGCTTTTTAATGCCAAATCTTTGGGGGGAGGGGCTGGTAAGTTGGTTGGGTTTTACAGCATGTCAACTTTGTTGGGTTATTTTATGCTGAAAACGTTTTTGTATTAATCCCTCTAGTTGGGTATTCATTCTTTTAAAAACTTTTTTTAAACTCATTTTTTTTCTATTGAACCCATAGATGGGACCCTAACAGGTACGACCACTTGCGTCAGAATGGACTTGGGAGTAATGGTGATGAAAGGGGTACTCCATAATTCACAGAGCTCCAAAATTAGAACTTCACCATTAGATGATAGTTGTAAGGATGGTTATATGTTCAACATGCTTTAAATACAAATAACTCCGACAAAGGTTAATAGACAAACATTTAATACAACAGCACATGGATAACAGTAGAATACAACGTTCATAATAAGGTAAACAGAGTTACACAAATAAAGATAGACACATTCATGAAAGATACAAAGTATAACATAAAAGAGTACAGACATGAGCTAGCGATAGTCCATGCTGTAAAGAACTTACAGTAATGTAAGGGGGGCGGAGCCCCACGAGAGGGTTTAGATAGAATCTACCCATGTGGCTCGTAGTTGCTGAAACTATCAAGAGAGAGAGTGAAGGTGTTTGAAACCGGCGCTTTTATACTGGTGCCCTGCGGGCATCATCAACTAAAAGGGGCAGACAACTCCACCAGGCGAATACAAACAAACCCTACACAGTCATACCAGGACAATAAGACTCAGCCACTGCCTTTCTAGCATATATTTGATAAAAAAAAGGTTGGGGTTTGCTGTCAGGGCAATAGGATAAAAACAATCATATAGGCGCTAGGGCTTGATGTAACCAGCCAATTGATCATAGTGGGTCTCCCTGAACAACCGTCTAATAAGGCAAAGTGGAATTTGCATGTCATGGACGGCTCAGCCACCAGGAATCCATCCTTAAACATCATGGATCGTCACCCATGGCCAACAGGTGGCCCCCCCATTGGTGGGATTTTACCCTATGGCATTTAGATAATTTTGGAATGTTGGTGATGCAGAATACTGATACTAAAAATTAGATCTTTTACTTGCACCATTGTTGAGAAATAGCATCAAAGATCGTTGATAAAATGCATTATTTATTTTATTTCAAAACTTTCTCATTTTTTTAAGGTCGCTTAATTTTAACCCCCCTTATGTTGGGGGCGTAACATTTTTTTCAAGTTGGTCTTATACTGTACTAATTACAGTATAAATAAAGAGATAAAAGACCGAACAATTTTTAACGGTGGTTTTTCTATGAGAAAATAATTACCAAAAATCGAAAAATAAAATGTAAAAAAATAATAAATAATTTATTTTTTGGAGATGTTTTTTTTACTCATTTCGATAATTATTTAATTGGCTATTATCTTATCTGAATTTCACCCATGGCCAACAGGTGGCCCCCATTGGTGGGGATTTTACCCTATGGCATTTAGATAATTTTGGAATGTGGTGATGCAGAATACTGAACTAAAAATTAGATCTTATCATGAACCATTGTTTGAGGAAATAGCATCAAGGATCGTTGACTAAACGCACTAAAAATCCTTGTTTTAGAAATTTGCTAGAAATTGGTTAGAAAATGTAATATTTAATCAGAAATGTCATTTTATTTTATTAAAATAAAATGAATTAATATTATAAATAGAATTCAAATTGAAAATGTGACCCCACCCCCTCACCACCGACACCTCTGATATGCTGCTTTTTACCTCATTAACTCTTATGTCCTATACACCTCATTCCACCCGGCTGGAAGTCACATTCATTTTCCTAATCCACCAAAATGATAAGCCTTGTTTCAATGTAATATTAAACATATTTAGAAGTTTTGATTTAAGAAAATAACAGGTAACTTTAAATTAAAAGGCCATTTTTAGTAATTTTTTGAATATTGGTTATAAGAATTGGCTCTGGACTTTGAAAATACTTTACAGGATGTTAAGAGTTAATTAAACTGTAACAGACGATCTTTGGGCTATTTCCTCAAACAATGGTTCATGTAAAAGATCTAATTTTTAGATCTTATATCAGTATTCAGTATACTAACACAACTTTCGCATAGATGGACAATTTGATATTTTTTTAAAGTGAAAAATTGACCTACCCTAATGTACATATAAGGCGTTCATTGTAGGAAATGGACAAGTGCTTTCTTAAATCAGTTGTAATAAAATCACCAGTCCAGAAAATCCTCAGTCCAGTGTGTTTTGTTCTAACACTTAAGCCATACTCTCTATTCACAAATATCTGGGTCACAACCCTCATTACTTTCTTGTTAAAGGTCACACAAGATCTAGCTCACCCTTAAAACTCTCTCTCATATTCTCTCTCTTCTCTTTCTCTCTCTCTCTCATTCTCTCTCTCTTTCTCTCTCTCTCTCTCTCTCTCTTCTTCTCTTCTCTCTTTGCCACACTTACACTCTCTCTCTCTTTCTCTCTCACTCACTCTCTTGCACACTCTACTCTTTTCTCTCTCTCTATCTCTTGCACACACTTACTCTCTCTCTCTATCTCTCCTCTCTCTCTCTCTCTTCTCTCTCACATACTCTTTCATTCTCTTTCACATATACTCTCCCTCTCTCACACACACACTCACATTCTCTCTTTCACTCTCTCTTGCACACTCACTCACATTCTCTTCTCTCTCTCTCTCTCTTTGCACACTCAGCTCACTCACTCACTCTCTCTCTGCACTCTCTCTCTCTCCTTGCACACTCATTCACTCTCTTCTCTCTCTTGCACTCTCTCTCTGCAACCTCACTCAATTACTCTCTCTCTCTCTCTCTCATCTCTTGCACTCTCTCTCTACACCATACTCTCATTCTCTTACATATACTCTCTCTTCACAACACCTCACCACTCTCCTCTCTCTTGCACACTCCATCCTCTTTCTCTCTCTTCTCTATCTATATATATATATATATATATATATATATATATATATTGATACCTGGGTGTCACTTTCTAATTTCTTCCCTTTAATATTCCTAATCGTTTGCCTTTGAAGTGATTACTCTCATTTGACCTTTGACCTTTGACTACTAAAATATACAAGTGGTGCACTTGGTGTAATGGTTATACCATAGGAAATGGAATCAGTGATCAAGGTTCAAAACCCTAAAAGAGGCTGATTGCCTCTTTCACTTTTTCACTTCATACCCTTGGGTAAAGGCATGAATCCACCTGTCCTCCCCTTGGATTGGGTTCTTTAGCCTTGGTTAGGCATCCAACTTTAAAGAAGGGAAAACTCTGAATTCAAACCAGCTTTACTCTGATTAAAAATTGTGTAACGAGATAATGAAGGTCCTGGCTTTTGTGAGCGAGAACTACTATATTAGAAAAGGAGGAAGAAAGAAATAAGTGAGAGAGAGTAATGAACACAAAACAGTTTGACCGGAGCGTGACCTCCCGAATGGAGAATTGAGTGTCAACCGAAGTTTCGGGTGTTGACCTGAACCGGAAGTCACGTGGTGACGTGGAACAATGAAGAAAGGTACAGGTCTCTTTTTGCTTTCCGCAGGCGTAGGGTACGGATCGGGCCTCTGGTGCCTAGTATGGGGTCACAGTAATTAAAAAGTGTTCTCTCTCTCTTCTCTCCTGCCTTTCCTCCTGTCTGATACAAACCCACGAGACAAGCACGATAATAAAGGCTAGCAGTTGTGACTACATATTACACGTTGTAATTTTTATCAACAAGATGACCGCCACGTACAGAATGCCTTTTTAGTACGGTGAATTATCGCACCACGCTACGTTCTTATATCATGTTGGTACTGTGAAATATACTTATATTATTCATGTTGGTACTGTGAAAATACTATATCATTTGGTACTGTGAAAATACTTATATCATGTTGGTACTTGAAATACTTATATCATTTGGTATGTGAAAATACTTATATATTTGGTACTGGAACTTATATCATGTTGGTATGTGAAATACTTATATGACTATATATCATTTTGGTACTGTGAAAATATATATCATGTGTATGTGAAATACTTATATCATTTTGGTACTGTGAAAATACTTATATATGTTGGTACTGTGAAATACTTATATCTTGTACTGTGAAATATTATATCATTGGTACTGTGAAAATACTTATATCATGTGGTACTGTGAAAATACTTATATATTTTGGTACTGTGAAATACTTATATCATGTTGGTACTGTGAAATACTTATATCATTTTGGTACTGTGAAATATACTTATATCATGTTGGTACTGTGAAAAACTTATATCATTTTGGTACTGTGAAATACTTATATCATTTTGGTACTGTGAAATACTTATATCATGTTGGTACTGTGAAATACTTATATATCATTTTGGTACTGTGAAAATACTTATATCATGTTGTACTGTGAAAATACTTATATCATTTTGGTACTGTGAAATACTTATATCATTTGTACTGTAAAATACTTATATATGTTGGTACTGTGAAAATACTTATATCATGTTGGTACTGTGAAAATACTTATATCATGTTGGTACTGTGAAAATACTTATATCATTTTGTACTGTGAAATACTTTTCATTTGGTACTGTGAAATACTTATATCATTTTGGTACTGTGAAAATACTTATATCATTTTGGTACTGTGAAAATATTATATCATTTTGGACTGTGAAAATACTTATATCATTTTGGTACTGTGAAAATACTTATATCATTTGGTACTGTGAAAATACTTATATCATTTTGGTACTGTGAAAATACTTATATCATTTTGGACTGTGAAAATACTTATATCATTTTGGTACTGTGAAAATACTTATATCATTTGGTACTGTGAAAATACTTATATCATTTTGGTACTGTGAAAATACTTATATCATTTTGGTACTGTGAAAATACTTATATCATTTTTGGTACTGTGAAAATACTTATATCATTTTGGTACTGTGAAAATACTTATATTCATTTGGTACTGTGAAAATACTTATATCATTTTGGTACTGTTGAAAATACTTATATCATTTGGTACTGTGAAAATACTTATATCATGTTGGTACTGTGAAATACTTATATCATGTTGGTACTGTGAAATACTTATATCATTTTGGTACTGTGAAAATACTTATATCATGTTGGTACTGTGAAAATACTTATATCATTTTGGTACTGTAAAATACTTATATCATGTTGGTACTGTGAAATACTTATATCATTTTGGTACTGTGAAAATTACTTATATCATTTTGGTACTGTGAAAATACTTATATTCATTTTGGTACTGTGAAAATACTTATATCAATGTTGGTACTGTGAAATACTTATATCATTTTGTACTGTGAAAATACTTTATATCATGTTGGTACTTGTGAAAATACTTATATCATTTTGGTACTGTGAAATACTTATATCATGTTGGTACTGTGAAAATACTTATATCATTTTGGTACTCGTGAAAATACTTTATATCATGTTGGTACTGTGAAAATACTTATATCATGTTGGTACTGTGAAAATACTTATATCATTTTGGTATGTGAAAATACTTATATCATGTTGGTACGTGAAATATTATATCTTGGTACTGTGAAAATACTTATATCATTTGTACGTGAAAATACTTATATCATGTAGGTGTACTGTGAAATACTTATATCATTTTGGTACTGTGAAAATACTTATATCATGTTGGTACTGTGAAATATACTTATATCATGTTGGTACTGTGAAAATACTTATATCATTTTGGTACTGTGAAAATACTTATATCATGTGGTACTGTGAAAATACTTATATCATTTGGTACTGTGAAAATACTTATATCATGTTGGTACTGTGAAAATACTTATATCATTTTGGTACTGTGAAAATACTTATCTCATTTTGGTACTGTGAAAATACTTATATCATTTGTACTGTGAAAAACTTATATCATTTGGTACTGTGAAAATACTTATATCATTTTGGTACTGTGAAAAATCTTATATCATTTTGGTACTGTGAAAATACTTATATCATGTTGAGTACTTAGTGAAAATACCACAACATTATTGAAGTACTCCTGGATGGACTCATGGTCACTCTGTATGATGGATGAAAAGGAGATTCTGTGCCATATGCGATTCGATTTCTGTGTAACCAACACCTCTAGCATATCAAGCAGTTTGCTAGGGTTGGTGTGAAGAAGTAGGGTAAGTATTGATGATAGAATTCTGGACGGTTTAATCAGCACAATTGTACAGTTGAATGTTAGTCTGTATGGGGTAAGATTGGTCATCTTTGTAAATACGTCCCAGTCTATCCTGAACTTCCTGAATTGTTGTGGGTCATTTCCGAACTGAGTTGAGGAAGTTTTGCAGTTTGGTGTTCTTGCATAATTAGCTGATAATGGGAGTGTCCATGGGGGATCGGATCCTTGGCTAGCTTTAGTATAGTGAGCATGTCACCCATAGTCTTGATACCCAGTTCTTAAGCATTGCACGATCCAGCATATGCAAGCTGGACCTTGCAATCTCTTCACTAGAAAATGTCTGGGCATAAGTTTTGGCAGAGGCAACAGATTTGCCTGCCTCAATAAACATCTTTTCCCATCCAGCTAGGTCGAATACTGTTCGCAGCGCCATATTGAAGTCAGTCAGTTAGAAAGTCAACAATTGGTTTGAGCAATGTGACTGGCCAAGCCTAACCATGAAGTTACTAGTTCTCCAATGAACCCACTATAACAGCTTAAATAATTACTGCCACTACTGCCAGGAAGAGTCCATTAAGCTGAGGAGGTGTTTGACTGTTCCACTGTCCAATAGTTAACAATCTGTAACAGTCATTTCCAGACTGCAGGTTCAATCCTGGCTAAGGGTGAAAGTAACACAGAATAACAATTATCAGTATTCTACAAACATTACAATTGACCTTGTGTCACACTCTGATGTTACAATTTTTGAGAATCATGAAATGGTTGGCAAACTTTAAAATAAGTTCATTGGAATGAAAAACGTAGTCAGATAGATTTGCGTAACCGGGGGTTATGATGATTCCAACTGGCCCTGGTACAGAGAACATGGGAATAGGTAGTTTAGAGATTGGATTCGACCTGACTTGGAAGCAGAGCAGACACGTTTGTCTCTTTCTCTCTGCTGGGGTCGATCTCATCTGCGCGGAAAAGATTGAATCATGGGCTGATAAAATAATAAACTTGATCAAGAAAAAAAAATAAAGTCTTGTTGGTTTAATTAAAAAATTATATATTGTTTACGAATATATATATATATATATATATATATATATAATATCATTATTTGTTTACAAATATACATATATAATTTGTTTACAAATATATTATATAATTTGTTTACAAATATATATATATAATTTGTTTACAAATATATATATATTATGTTTACAATATATATATATAATATATTTGTTTACAATATATATATATATATATTTGTTTATATATATATAATATATATATATATATATATTTGTTTACAATATATATTATATATATATTTGTTTACTATATATATATATATATATATAATTGTTTACAAATATAATATAATATATATATATATATATATATATATATTTGTTTACAAATATATATATATATATATATATATATAATATATATATATATATATGTTTACAAATATATTATATATATATATATATATATATATATATAATTTGTTTACAAATATATATATATATATATATATATATATATATATAATTTTGTTTACAATATATATATATATATATATATAATATATATATATATATATATATATATAATTTGTTTACATATATATATATATAATTGTTTACTATATATATATATATATATATATATATATATAATTTGTTTACAATATATATATATATATATATATATATATATATATATATTTGTTTACAATATATATATATATATATTTGTTTACAATATATATATATATATATATATATATATATATATATATATATATAATTTGTTTACAAATATATATATATATATATATATATATATATATATATATATATATATATATATATATATATATAATTTGTTTACAAATATATATATATATATATATATATATATATATATATATACTAGACAAAAAGTGACCCGTTAGGTCACCTGTTAAAGTAAGGAGCTGATGGTAGCTGTGGCGCTCCACTTCAGACGCCAAAACAAACCTCCTTTGTCTAACGCTAGTGAAAAGGGGATAGAGTCCCTCGCTGCATGGTTGATACTAACTTTAGGTCACCCCGACGACTTTACTTACTTTTTATAAGTTTCAGTTAGTTTGTTTTTGTAACCTTGTGTGTCATAATGACCTACGCATGAAGTCTTAACATTTCGAAATTGTCCTGACCTAAATAAGAATCCCTTCTTTTTTTTGTTTTGTTTTGTTACTTACAACTGGATTGTTGGCACAGAAAAGCAAAAATAGATAGTTTGATAACTATTACAATGTAGATAAAATTAAGAAATTAATTTTTTCTATTGTAATACAGTATTTCTTCTTCATTTTTTTTTTCTGACAACTACATTTCTCTACTCTTGAGGTAAACATTTTAACCACGTAACGTTGGCACATTACCAACCTCTGCTTCTCTTACACCAGGTTCTATCAAAAAGAAAGAAACATAAGGTGTGTCTGGGAAAACAGTGCGAGAGAGAGAGAGAGAGAGAGAGAGAGAGAGAGAGAGAGAGAGAGAGAGAGAGAGAGAGAGAGAGAGATGTATCTCGCTCTGAATACGGAGTAGGGGAGATAACTCCATTCAGACAAAAACAGACTGCCAGAATTCAACACACGTGTCTTTTTGCTTCCTACTCTATCTGTCATGGCTGCGTAACAAACCGTGTCCTCCAGTTTCTATGGAACTGGGCAATAAAATTCTTCAAAAGAAGTAGGAAAAGCTAAGTAGTAGAGCTTTTAAATATCAAACAAGAGCAAATTAAGTCGATACCTTTTTTACGGTTTTTTCTCCAACTAATAAGCGCTACTTATTTGACACAATGAACGTCTCACAATTCTTAATGGTTTGCATGCTTGGCTAGCAGATCATCGTTAGTGATTTTGATTCTCACTGGGTGCTTCGTACTTCTGGCCTGGTGCTAAAACAAACTAAGCTTAGTAAATAAATGACTATTTATATTGCACGATGAACGTTTACAAAAGAAACACAAGTTACTTACAGTTACCTCCCTTACATTCATTTTGACCCAAAAGTATGTTCTGTTTTTGTCGCTAGGTGGCATTAAAAGGGTTTAGGGTCATCTTACGTGGTGTAATGGTTAGCAAGATAAATTATCAGACCATTGTTAGTGAGTTCGATTCTCACTGGGCGCTCCATATTTCTGACCTTGTACCATATCTAAGCTAAGATTAATAAACAAATATTAATACGAAGGTCATATGAATACATGGATAAAGAAATGTTGAAAAATTTATTCATTGCATTGGTAAGATCTCATTTGGAATTTGCTAATGTGGTCTGGAGTCCAAGACTAATCAAAGGCATAAAACTCATTGAGGGAGTTCAAAGGAGTGCTACTAAAGTAATGAATGATTTAAAAAAACCTTTCTTATGAAGAAAGACTTAGAAAGATTGGCTTAGCAAGTTTGGTTTATCGACGAACAAGAGGAGATATTGTGGCGAGCCGGAAGTTCATACTTCGACAGACAGAGGTCGAATGACAAAAATAGGTAGTTTGCGCATGTGGACTGCGCACCCTAGTAAAAATAAAATTTAAAATAAAATTCGTAAAATTCAACCAATCAGAGGCGTTCTCACCTAATAAGAAAATTTATCAAATAGACCCCTTTTGGAGCCTATGCTGGACTATAAAAAAGCCAGCCTTTCGGATCCTAACCAGAAAGATCTCATTTGCCTAAGGGAATTCCCATCACCCTTTTTAAGAACATTTCGCTTACATGCTGAAGGTATCTATCTATCTTTCTCTTTAAATAACCTATGCTTTCGGAGATAAACCTTAGATTCATTCAACTTATGCCTGACTGTTGTGTTAACTTTAAACTTTCACCTTTTCTTTCTCACTTTTGAACTGTGAAATACCAGCTTGACTGATGATTATTTGGACATAAAAACTTTAACTTTCTTTCTCATTGTGTGAATTGTAAAATATTTTATTACATTTTACATTTGAACTTAAAAAAAAAGAACTTTTGGCTGAACCTCGCCCAGTATTCGATGCTACCTTTTTGTATACATTTTGTTAATACAATTTTGTTTGTTTAATCAAGAGTTTTGTCTTCTATGCCATGTGCTTGATTTATTTATGGTCTTTAAATGTTTGAACACTTTTATTGAATATTGACATCAAACTGCCCTACCTATCACCATAATATGATTGATGTCTATAAATATACCCATAGATTTTATTCAACCAACTTTGATCTATTAAAAATTGCTCAAAATATCAATACCAGGAGTCATAAATTAAAACTCTTTAAAAAATTTGCAAAGCAAATGCAAGACAAAATTATTTTAGTAACAGAGTGGTGAATAAATGGAATAAACTACCATCAGCAATAGTGAATGCCTGTCTCTGAATTCCTTTAAGGCAATGTTAGATAATCTGTGGGAAGATTATGAATATTCTGTGGAATTAATATGAATGTTTATAAGGAACAGCTTTGAAAAGTTTGAAAAAAACCCAACTTAAAGTAGAAAAATATTATAATAATGAAATTTATTGTGTACAGTGCTCAGGTGCACCACAACTCATCAAAGTCTCATGTCAAGTACACAGAATAATGTTGTGTCAGGAGCATTAACAGTTCACAGTAGTAATATGCATGTATGTGTGTGCATGTGTGTGTGGAGAGTGGCATCAGGTATAGTGTTGGCGGACCACAGGAAGCATGGAGGCTTTGAAAGATTCAGTGCTCCGGCAGCCTACAACAGATGCGGGCAGTTTATTCCATGTCTCCGCAACTCTGAGCGTGAAAAAAATGTTTCCGAAAGTCACGTGAGCAGTGCTGTTTTCTGACTTTGTAAGGCATGTCCACGTGTGTTAGAAAGATGGAGATCAAAAAGGTGCTCAAGGTTGCTGTTGTTAAGATGATTAATGACCTTATGAGCATTTACCAGGTCAGTTGCCAGACGCCGAAGTTTCAACGAATCCATTCCCAGGGCTGCGAGACGTTCAAGAGTATGGTAGATTCCTTGATGGAGGGTATTCGTTTGGTTGCACGTCTCTGTACAGTTTCTAGGAGGTTAATATTTGAGCAAGATAGGGGTTCCAGACTGGTGATAAAAAGAGATAGGACAGACTAGGTCAGATACAGGCTTTTTTACATGTCGGATATTCACAAGTAGTGAGAAAAGGACTCTACATATTCACAAAAGGTGGAAGGACAAAAAATATTGTATACAAAGAGGCTCTCGTCAGAAACTAATCAGAATGTTTAAACCTATTTTTTTGTGTTTATATCAAATTCACAAGTTTTCTATATTAATAAAACTTCTTGCAAATAATAAGGTGTGAAAAAAAGACCTAATATACTAGCTGAAAAAGATATTATTAGTAGATCTTATTATTAAAAGGATTTAGTTTTCACTATTCAAAAAAGTTGCTTCTGTTTCTAATTTGATGTCTCTCGTAGTTATTACTAAGCATACCTTAGATCTGGCACAAGTATTGGAAATTGGGTTATCTGCCCTCACGGACAATAGGGGGCAGAGACACTGAACCCTGATTCAGCAGAACAGGCCTGACAGGCAAAGGGAACAGAACTAGCTGGCACTAGCAGAAGCACAGAGTCCGCACCCGTGAGAGAAACACGTCAACTCCGACATGCAGACATAACAGAACCACAGCGACCTTACCGGACAACAGAACCACAGCAACCTTACCGGACAACAGAACCACAGCAACCTTACCGGACAACAGAACCACAGCGACCTCACCGGACAACTTCGAGACATTGCTAAGACAAATACAACTAAGATAAGTGTACTTGAATCTCTATGCATTACCTAAAAATATATCCCGCCAGGAGAAATCCTCTGGCAAATTCTTAAAGACATTTACACAATTGTATACACACACATTAATACCTAACCCAATAAACTGTTAACCCAAATTATAAACTCTATAATTTGCCTTGTCTCCTTCCTTTACAACAGAGATACTATTTCACCCCAGTATTTCTGTTACAAGTGCCAGGTGAGAATAGAACTCATTAACAATGGTTCTACTAGTTTAGTTTGCAAACAATTATATCATGTGAGGAAAATTACTTGGTGATCCAAGTTCAAATCTTGGACTGTTTGTATTTCCTATTGCTCTAATACTGTTGGAAAAGATAGCCAGTGATTCTCCCTCTAGTTATGGGTAAATAGTAGGGCAGACTGGGCTCTTTAACCTTGGTTAGGCTACCTATTAAGGAAAATAAAAACTTTGAATTCAAACCTGTTAAACTCAGTTTATGGTTTTTCCGCAGAGCCCTAAGAATCTGTTCTCCCAATTTCTTAAATGATAAATACAAACGCATCAATAAATCTTTCATTAATCTATAATACCCTGCTTCTTTCATTCATCGTGCTAAATTAAAATTCATCAAAATCCACAAAAATAAACAGCATACTCCTGTCTAGATATCTGAATTAAAAGGATAACACTCAGACGACGTGTGAAGGGTTAAAGTAGCCATTTTTATTGAGTATACTTGTCTGCCTAGTCAAAGGGCAGTAATTCTTAAGGGTTCAAATACAATTCAACTACAGAAACATCACAACTACCAACTTAACTAGCCCAAATAATAACTCCATAGAAAAGCACATTACACTACTTCAAAGCCCAACAACTTCACTAATTGAAAAAAAACTTATACCATCTAGGCATTAATACCATCATTTGTACATCCCAAAATATAAAAAATTACATAAATGTTTCTGCAAATTCTATTGGTATTTGCTACAAGACTTATCTGAGTTAAGTAATGTTCTGGAGTAGTGGTGATAATGGGTATTCTGTTCGTCAGTAGGAAAAGTTGATAAGACGCTTCGTCTCGGTAGTTTCTCGTTCTTCCTCGTAACCGGTTCAGTGATAAGTAATGGGGGATGCTATTTAGAAGCTTTTCGCCCTGGTAACAGTTCTTTAAATGACGGTGAATGGGCCCTTTTCAAATAGATTATTTGGTCTTCAGCCTAGTCAAAGGGCAGTAAATCTTAAGGGTTTAAATACAGTTCAACTACAGAAACATCACAACTACCAACTTAACTAGCCCAAATTATAACTCCACAGAAAAGTACATTACACTACTTCAAAGCCCAACAACTTCACTAATTGAAAAAAAAAAACTTATACCATCTAGGCATTAATATCATCACTCGTACATCCCAAACTATTAAACAATTACTCAAACACACTTATTAAGAAATCTGAGGTAGGGGTTATCGTCCTTGTCTACGAGTCTCACTATGGAACCAACCAATCACAGGCTAGAATACTTTGGCGGCAAACCCAAAGTGGGAAATTCTTCCTTTTTCTGCTCGATCAGCATCGAAGATGGACCACAAAATTGAATGTCTCTCATATCCAGCATTACGACCAGATAAAGTCGTAGCAGGGGATTCCGATAATTCACCCTACCTCAGGATTTCAGTTAAGTGGACAAATTGTAAATATTTGTGCAGACAAACTAAAAGTTTGCAACCTTATTGTTATATATCTGTAATACATGTTTTTTATTCCTACTAGCAAATATATGCACCCTCCGGGTGCAAGTATTTAGGTTTTAATGTAATGAAATATCGTATTAAATTAGAAAGTCTAATAAGAAGACAGATAAAAAGATATGTAATAGAGTGGGGGTATAATAGAAAAATAGAAATGAAACTTACTCTTCCATCACTCCTGTCTTTCATTGCTGAATTTTACGTATTTAACAATTTAGTTAAATTAGGGAATAAAGAATAAAATGACAGTTATTTTTTCTTGTTAATGGATTTCATTTAAGATTCATTGAAGAGATTTTTGCTTATATTCATTAAAATAAAACCAAACAATTAGAAATGAATAATACTAAGCACACATTTAATAAAATCACATTTTTAATATCAATATGCAAATTAGTCTTCCCATTCACACTGCAAACCGCTATTTTTTGTATATATAAATACAATTGCATGTTATTTGTATGTAGATATGGACAACACTAATAAAAAGGTGAAGCAATGTTATTAATAATTCAGGTTTAAATATAAATAAAATCATGGAGAATGTGATGTAAATAACTATGTTAATTGTGACTCGATTAGTAATATAGTTTCGGTTACAGACATAAAAACACACAATCTCCATTATAATAAAATTTCAAGTTGTTCATTTTATTCTTAACTCTTGACCTGTCTGTCACCATTCGTGGTCACATCTTTATACACTACAGCAAAACAAAAATTCTTCTCCGACTCAGGTGTATACAAAATCTGTTGTGAGCAAAGTGATAGAGTATATATCGGTTTTCATAAGAGAAATACTACATGCTTCGATTATACGTCTTTTGTTTCAATTATGGACGAAAGCGATCATTGAAAGGCTCCAAAAATTGAAATTAGTTCAGATGTTATGTGGGACGAAGGCATTAGATGTAATTATCAAACTTGAGGTCTTTAGAGTGATTGTAAATGCGCTTTTTTTAAATTTCTTTATGTGTTGCCGATATTTTCTATTATTTTTATTATATTTTATTTTGTATTTAAAATAATAATAATAAATAGAATACAATGTGTACAAGGACAATGGCTTGGTCAGAACACGCGTTGGCTCCCCAATAAACAATTTTTATCCATTCAACATTTTCTTTCCTTTATTTATTTATTTTTTCAACATATTTATATATATATATATATATAAAGTCGTTGGGGCGGCCTAAAGTCGGTATCAGCCAATCAGCGAGGGAGTCTATCCCCTTTTCAATAGCACTAGACCAAGGAGATTGTTTTGCGTCTGAGATGGAGCGCCACACCTACCATCAGCTCCTTACTTTATTGCACAGATCCTTGTGCTACTCATACGCTGAGTTGGTGAGGGCCGGTATTGAACTAGGAACCTTATGGGTTCTAGCTGAACGCTCTACCGATTGAGCTAACCACGACCCTTAATATATATACATATATATATATATATATGCTTAATTGAAGTCATACCTAATTTGAAGATTAATTAGTTGATAATTAATGAATTAGGCGAATATATCTGTTCAAATGTAAAGCATAAACAAATCGAGAAAAAGTCAATCTCTGTATGTACATTTCAGCCTATTATGCCTCATCAGCAGAGTTATAGACTGGAAGCCGCTTTGTGTGTGATTCGAACCCTAACTGCCAGGCTGACAGGCGGGGATTCTAACCGTTACACTAGCTGTTTTTTTTTTCCAGATTTCTCGTTTTGTTTATAAACTGCAAAAACATATATATATATATATATATATATTCTTGTAATTTGATAGTAAACCTTTAGAATTAATTCAACAAAATTAAATTTTTACCTCAAATGTTCCGAGATATTGAGCTGAAAATTCAACCACTTGTTCATTGAAAAAACATCGCAAATATGGTCAGCTTTATAAGAATACGATTTTGGAATTTTCTAGGCTTGGTGGAAGAAGGAGAAAATGGAGGAAGGAGGAAAAAAAAAAAAAAAAAAAAAAAAAAAAATGCTGCGTGCAGTCCTGAATAAATCGTGGAAGCAGCACCCCACGAGGAAACAGCTATATGGCCACCTGCCCCCCATCTCACAAACCATACAAGTGAGACGGACAAGACATGCCGGGCACTGCTGGAGAAGCAAGGATGAGCTCATAAGTGACGTTCTTCTGTGGAAGCCAACACACGGACATGCTAGTCTGGGCCGCCCAGCAAGGACCTACATTGACCAACTAAGCAAAGATGCAGGTTGCTGCGCAGAGGACCTCCCTGGGAAAATGAATGATAGGAAAGGTTGGCGAGAGATTGTCATGGATATCCGTGCTAATAGCGCGACATGATGATGATGATGATATATATATATATATATATATATATATATATATATATAGAGAGAGAGAGAGAGAGAGAGAGAGAGAATTAATTAAGCAAAGAATAAAGCAAATTATGTACCGTTGTAGCTTCAGGTCAGGATTTTCTTTTTAGAAATATTTTTCAGATAATTATTCAATGTCATTTTTTTAAAAATATTCTAAAACGAAAAATATTTTCTCGTACTAAATTGAAGGTAAGAATATAAACACAGTTACCTCCCTTAATAAATTAAAGTTATCTCCCTTGTATTTTTTAAATGCTTTTGAATGATCTTTTTATAAATTAAAGAAAAAATCTTTTGACAAAAAATCTATTATATACACAAAACAATGCTAAGAATAGCCACCTGGAATGTCTGGACACCTCCCGATCTTGAGAGATTGGGAAACCCCAAACTACCTACTAGTATCGTGACAGGGAAGCATCTCAATAAGAGGCAGACATCGATGCTCTTGCGGAAATCAGCTTCAGCTATAAGGACCAATTGACAGAAGGGGGTGGGCTTGATACACATCCTCATGGAAAGACAGGTCAATGGTAGCTGTAAGAAGTTTGAGGTAAGGTGACCCGAGCCCTCCATTCTGAAGCGACACGTGACAGACGCCATGAAAACATTTCCTACATTTGAAGTCTGACCTGTGTGGCAGGGCCTGTGTGTCGAGGGTTTCATATGTGTGACAGGGTACACAAAACAAGCTGGATCCGTGGGCCATCTGCGTGCTCACAACTGAACTACTTGTAGAAATGGCCTTATTCTGTCAATCACCATGTATATATATATATATATATATATATATATATATTTGGAGGATATGTGCTTAATTGAAGTCATACCTAATTTTGAAAATTAATTAGTTAATAATTAATGAATTTAGGTGGGCATATCAAGAAAATTCAATCCCTGAATGTACATTTCGACCTATTGACATTTTCTCGATTTGTTTAGCCTTACATTTGAACATATATGCCCGTCTAAATTCATTAATTATTAACTAATTAATTTTCAAAATTAGGTATGACTTCAATTAAGCACATATCCTCCAAAAATTGTCTGCTAAAAAGCCATACCAAATAAACACATTGTTTGTTTATTTATATATACATATGTATATATAATGAACCATTAGACATCAATATATCACTAATAATAAATGCAAATGAAAGTTTCAATTCATTTAACAACATTTATAAAAAAAAAAAAAATTTTTTTAAAGGGTTAAATTGAACTTAACAGACCTAAATTCCACCATCGTATGTCATCCCACCGAAAGAAAAAAAAATCAGGGAATTAAATCGAATTTAATGAAATTTTCAGTGTTAATATATTAATGAATAAAAGATATAATGCACCAGTTATTTCATTTAAAAACATTTATATTTTTTCTGGTCAGTTAACTTTCAACCATGTATCTTAAGAATCTGTGTTATGCCTCAAAAATATGTGGTTCAAAGTTAACTGACCTGAAAAAATGTAAAAGTTTTTGGTAATTTATGAGGAAGTGCGTCCCGGTCTCCTGCCTCAAAAGTTGCTACCCGGTGACTATTAAAATAACGACCCAGCTCAGTCTATTCAAAACTATCCATCTTCATATCTATCTATCTAAATTTGTTCATATTTATCTATATTACTTTAAATACTAAGATTTTCTTTTATTCATGTTTGTTTAATGTCTTGTTTTTAGTTTAAATAAACAAGAATTACGACAAAAAAAGATGCGACCCCCACCAAATACATTTACTTGTCGAAAATATCTATCTATCTCCATTTGTTCATATCTATCTATATTATTTTGTTTGTTTATCTTTCTATCTATCTCAGTCTATTCCAAACTATATATCCATCTTCATATCTAAACAAGAATTACGACAAATTACGATAAATAAATAAGAATTACGACGAGCTGGGGTTGTTATTTTGATAGTCACCGGGTAGCAATTTTTGAGGCAGGAGACCAGGATGCACTTCCTCATAAATTACCAAATTTTTAAATAATATAACTGGTGCATTATATCTTATTTATCAATATATCAACTATAAAAATTTCATTAAATTCGGTTAATTCCAATTTTTGGTATTTTTTTTTCTTTGGTGGGGTGCCATACGATGGTGGAATTTAGGTCCGTTAAATTCAATTTAACTAAAAAAAGAATTTTAAAAATTAAAACTGATGGAAAAAAAAAAAAAGAAAAATATTGTGTACAAATTATTATCAAGAATAGTTTTTGAAGCTATTTTAATTTACAAATAATTATCATTAATTACTTGAAACCATAGAATTGCTTATAAAAAAGGCTTTAGCATTAAATAACTTGACTCTGCTAGAGAAACAAGGATGAACTCATAAGTGACATTCTCCTGTGGACACATATACATGGATACACCAGTGCAGGCCGACCAGCAAAAACCTACATCAATCAGGTCTGTGGGGATTCTGGATGCCGTGTGGAAGACCTGCCTGGGGCCAATGACAGATAGAGACAATTGATGAGAGAGTGCTATGGGGATCTGTGCTGTTAGTGTGACTTGATGATGATGATGATGATGATAGTTTACCAATGATTATTATCATTAGTTAAATGAAACCTTATAATAATTGCTTGCAAAAAAAGATTGACTTTAGCATTAAATAATCCAACAAGGGTTGACATGCCATAAAACCAAGCAGTGGATGATCAAATGGTGTAATGGTTATCAAGCTAGACTAGCAGACCATTGTTAGTGAGTTTGAGTCTCACTGAGTGCCACATACTTCTAATTATTATCATTAGTTACTTAAAACCATATAATTGCTTCCAAAAAAGACTGACTTTGGAATTAAATAACTTAACAAGGGTTTTCATGTAAAACCAACCAAGAAGAATTGTTTACAATTTGTATTAAGAATAGTTGAAGCTATAATTGTTTACTTAAAACCACATAATTACTTACAAAAGAAAAAAGAAAAAAGAAAAAAGAAAAGACTTCAACATTAAATAACTTAACTTGACATGTAAAACCAACCAACATCATCCAAGAGTTATGTACAATTTGTATTAAAAAAAAAAAAAAAAAAAAAAGAAATTTATTGTGTACAGTGCTCAGGTGCACCACAACTCATCAAAGTCTCATGTCAAGTACACAGAATAATGTATTAGCGTCAGGAACATGAACAGTTTACAGTAGTAATATGCATGTATGTGTGCGCGTGTGTGCATATGTATGTGGAGTGTGGCATCAGGTATAGTGTCGGCGGACTACAGGAAGCATGGAGGCTTTGAAAGACTCAGTGCTTTGGCAGCCTACAACAGACGCGGGCATAAAGAATTCGTTATTTGAAACTGTAATTGTTTACAAATAATTATCATTAATTATTTGAAACCATTTAATTGCTTGCAAAAAAGATTTACTTTGGCATTAAATAACCCAAGAAGGGTTGACAGGCTATAAAAACCAACCAAGTTTTGTTAAGTTGAATCCTTGTTACAAGTAAGTTAAAATCATTAATTAAAAGATTTTAATTCACTTGCCAACTTTTTTTTTTGAATTAGCAATAAATTAAAAAAAATTTTTTGGTGGTTGGTTTTGAAGGCTATCACAATGCAAGTGTAAAGAAAACTAAGGCAACTGTGGTGTTGTTTGTTAACCTTTGGTTTATTCTTAATATTTCGAGATAAAAATCTCCTCCTCAGAAGATTTCTGAAGCTCTGGAGGGCCCTGCTAGGTATGGTCCATTTAATTTTGTGTCTTATATCTTCCAAATTCTCTGCATGTTTGTATGTGTGAGTTTATATGTGTGTGTCTGTCCAACAATGTCTAATTATCATTCCAGGTTTGGCCTAGCCTTTTTTGTTTAATTATTAAGCGGTAGCTCATTTAATAGAAAAAAAAAAATTGGTTGTTTAACGCGTCTGTAAATCAGCACTGATTCAATTTGTTAGGAAGAGATAGTTCCAAGATATAATTATTATCTGTTCACTAATTCAAGAAGTCATTCCAAGAAGTCTTCTTCTCCAGGAATCCAACAACTCCTCCAGATATGATTTCGGCAGAATCTTTTGTGTGTATGTGTGTGTGTTATCTAGGCACCCCTGATTCTTATTTTCTCTCCTTTCCTTTTTTCAATTTTATTACTTTCACCCGTTAGCTTGTGTGGCTTCTTCAGATACAGCTGTTTTTTTTGGGTTTTTCTCCCTTATATATATATATATATATATATATATATATATTTGGGAGAATATGTGCTTAATTGAAGTCGTACCTAATTTTTGAAAAATTAATTAATTAATAATTAATGAATTAGGCGGGCATACCTATTCAAATGTAAGGCTAAACAAAGAATTCTCGATTTGTTTAGCCTTACATTTGAATAGGTATGCCCGCCTAATTCATTAATTATTAATTAATTTTCAAAAATTAGTTACGACTTCAATTAAGCACATATTCTCCCAAAAATTGTCGGCTAAAAAAGCCATATCAAAACACATTGTTTACTTCTCTCGCTTATATATATATATATATATATATATATGGAAACAAACATATGGCTATTTTCAGCCGACAATATGTGCTTAATTGAAGTCAAACCTAATTTTTTTTTTTTTTTTTTGAAAGTTAATTCATTAATAATTAATTAAGCGGGATTTAACTGCTTAAATGTAAGGCTAAACAAATCGAGAAAAATCAATCTCTGTATGTACATTTCAGCCTATTAGGCCTCATCAGCAGAGCTATAGATACGAAGATCGCCTCGTGTGTGATTTGATATATATATATATATATATACTGGTTTGCTATGTGTATGCGTGTTTGTGGGTATGTGTGTTTTATTTGTATGCATGCCGTGCCCATATGCGTGTGTGTGTGTGTTGGATTGAAAAATAAAGGTTAACTAATTTTTATCAAAAATTACAATTATAGTTGTTGTCAACTTGGTCTGTAAGAGGTTAAGATAAAGGTCGGGTTAATACTGTAACTTCTATGATTTCCTTTTATATTAATGTTTATATATATATTTTAAATGATATTTAAATAAAATATATATTTTAAAAACATTAAAAAAACCCAAAAAAAACAGTTGTATTTAGCCAAGGTTCACTGTAAGAAAAATCCTTTGTTAAAAGAAAAATAGTAAAGATTTCTTTTTTAAATAAATATTTTCATCTAAATAAACTGAAGAAGTGAAAGCAGCTTAAGGTTAATGACTGCATTTTATTTCAGAGTGGGAAGAGTACAAAATATAACAAAAATTGTCAACCAAGTTTTAATTGAGTAATAATAATAATAATAATAATAAGCTTTAAAAACTCCATCTGAACACAAAAGTATTTATTTGTGAGATATAAGTGTTGATAATTTGCCAGTGCTTCATAGCTGTTCAAAAATGAAGCAATGAAGGATTTTGTTAAAAGGTTAGTTAATTCTGGGTCCACTGACTGTCCCCGAGGGAAAAAGGAAGACTAACAAAATTGGGGAGCAGAATTATTTTCAACAGCACATGACCACAACTGAAAATAAAAAAAAGTTTTTCGTTTGTTTGTTTTTTTTAAAAACCAATTCTGGAGGGACAGGGGTGGTGGAGAAAAAGGGTGTGGGGTCATAGGTGATAGAAAAATATTTCATGAGCAGGTTAGTTTAGAAAGGAGTTGAAAACCTTTTAAAAAAAGCAAATAACAGGCAAAGAAGCAAGCTGGCCTAATATAGGAGGGGGGTGGGGATTTTTTGCAGAGATTACAGATTATATTTTCCTTCCAAGTCTTAAAAGTGAATTTTTCAAGTGAAGTAAAGTTTCTTTTTTCTTTTCTTTTTCGTTAATATATCTACAATATATAAAATTAAAATTTTACAATACAAGATGCTATAATATCTTCATGAATATTGTTCTTCCTGTAGATATTTTTTTTGTTTGTTAAGGTTTTGATCTCTTGTTTGACATAGGAAGGAGCTAAGATAGTTTTCAATCGAAATTCCAAGCTTTATAACAAATGTTTGGAAATGATTGGAAAAATTGAAACAATACTTTATAGAACTAAGTTCAAAGTGGAAACCAGTTTCAATTTTGAATTATGAAAAATTTAACTGGTAAATCATTTTTTTTTTTTTTAATCAGGTTCTTTTTTTATGTAAATATCAACAGTTTGAGTCTAATTTCCTCACATATCACAAGAAATTCATACTAAACCTGTTCAAAAGACAAAAAAAAGAAAGGGTAGACAATGTCAAACTTTAATACCATTTTAAACTAAAAGATAAAAAAATAAAATAAAATTTAGTTCTCGAAAACAAAAATTAAATGAATTACCTACATAATTGCCTAAAAACCACTTTGAATAAACCATTCCATGAATATCTTTTTTTTTTTAAAGACAAAAAAAAAAAAGTTTATTTTATAAGTAGTTGTTTCCTTTTACAAAAATACAAACTGATATAAATTTAAATTTTATATAAGTCGACCCCAGGATATGTAGCCATAACATCAAAATAACAAGATGACCAAAGCAATTGAAAAAAAATGAAGATCTAATTAATAGACAAGTTTCACTTCTGATATTCATTTTCTTATTGCTAAAAACATAAATAATAAATATAATAATCTTAGAAGAAAATAGTAACCTTTTTTTTAAGTTGAAACAATGTTTAAAAAATATTTTTCAATGTTAAGTAATAAAAAATATTCAAGTTGTTTTTACAGAAAAAGGTTAAGCATTAAGTTATTTAAATATAAATTTCCCTTGATCAGAAAAAAAATAGTTAAATCTTTTCTTTTTAATGCTAATACAAAATCTTCAAGAATTATGAGCAGAAGTCTTTTTAAAGAAAAATGTTAAACATTAAGATTCCTTTAAATATAAATTTCCCTTAAAATGTAGGTTAATAATTAGACTAAGTTGAAGAAGCATAAAAAATGTCCATTTCACAACCAGAATGGTTTTAAAAAGTGAGAGAACTGAATTCTAGGAATTACCAACACCAGTAGCTTTTAAGAATCACTATGTTGATTTAAGATCATTTTTTTTTTAATTCTTTAAAATCCAAGTCAAACTAAAAGTAATCTTACCATACAAAAGCCACTCTGATTGTAAAGATTTGTTTTTTCATTCTTATTGCAGAGAAAGAAAGAAAGAAAAAAAGGGGGTAAATAAAAAAATAAAAAAAGAAAGAAAAGAAATAGAAAAATGTCAACCAAAATTTGAAATAAACATTTTTTTATGAATTTATTGAACATTTTATCAATTTATCAATGAAATGTTGAAAAGGCATTTCAACGGGTAAACAGGATTTTTTTTGAGATGAAAAACAAAGTTGGAAAAAAAAAAAAAAAAAAAAAAAAAAAAATGACAACAAAACGCGACGGCCAATGCAACTTAGAGAAAAAAAAAAAAAAAAAATTAAAATCAACTGAAATAAAAATTATGTATAACTGTGTACATAGATTACATAGATATTTTTTTGTTTTTTACTTTTACTGAATAAAGATTCCATGGGTTAACAGGGAAACATGTCAATAACAAAAAGGGAGTCAGTTGAAGGTAAAAAGAAAAAAAAAAATTAAAAATTAAAAATGAAGTAAGAGGGATCTAAAAAATATGTTGTTTATTTTATTTTCATCGTGTGATAATGTCATGCTAATATACAGTCTGATAATTAACTTCTTGTTGTGTTTTGGTTAAAGTTAAAAATTAAAGTGAGCACAGATTTTAAAATACAAGTTGATTAAATTGTTAACCTTGCAGGCTTTGGAATGTTTAAATGTTCAGCCTGGGCCATGTGCAACAAAGTCACATTTACAGATCTAATAAATCTTTTTTTTTTCTTTCTTTTACATTCATCAAAAGAATGTTGGTAAAAATGTCAGAAATGTTTTTAAAAGTTTTATTAACTTAAAACTGATAAGGATTCATAGGGCAAGAAAACCCATTAGATATTATTTTGAAATATCAATAAAAAGACTTCAGAGAAGTGGAAGGAAAATGAAATTTAAAATGTGAAAAATTCATTATGGGGGGATTTTTTTAAAAAAGGGGGGAGTGGAGAAAAGACTGGTATAATTTTATAATCATTCTTTTTTTTATTTTTATACAGGATCCCTAACAGTAAAAACAGCTTTTTCTCTCTCTCTCACAAGCATTCAACAACTTTCCAAATGGAAAGTGCTAGCACAGTTACAGATTCCACTGGAATTAAACTTGCAAAGGAATTATCAAATGCAAGTTTAACTAAACAGAGGAAAATGTTCAATATTTTCAATGCTGGTTAAATGCCAACAGTATTTCACTGAAGTACGTCGTTCTTATACAAGGAAAATGTTGGTTAATAGATTTAAGAATTTAGACTAGTTATCTTTTTTTTTTTTTTCTTGTCGGAAAAAACATTTATATATTTTTATGATATTAAAATAAGAGCAAAAAAGTAGAATCAGATAAAAGGAAAGAAAAAAAAAAAAAAAAAAAAAAAAAAAAAAGGAAAAAAGAAAAGAAAGAAAAAGCAATATAGATAATACATACAGATAACTATCTCCAATATACAGCTACACACACACACACATAAGTATATATATATATGTGAGGAAGCAAATCACTGGATACAATGGATTTTCAATTCAATAAACAGTTTTCTTGACAGATGAGATCTGCATTATCCCATTAATAAACCATATATATATATATATATATATATATATATATATATATATATATATATATTCTGCTAAGCTAAAAAAAACACTAAATTGACATGTGTATAGTGGATACACTTGACCTCTGTTACAATTCACAGAACCAAAAAAGTAGCAAAAATAAAAAATAAAATAAAACTATTTCATTTCTTTTCCCACTGTCATTATAGAAAAAAAAAAAAAATCACTTGAGGTGACATGGGGGTGAAATCAAAAAGGAAAAAGTATAATGAACAGGTTGCATATTCTATGGACTGTGTATGTGTGTATGTGTGGTTTGAGTTCAAGGAATATACAAAGCTACAATCAATCAGAGGTTATTGAGAAGTGTTAAGATGTAAATCTAGGAATTCATTTTCTTATAGGCTGGTCTCTCTAAAAAAAAAAAAAAAAAAAAAAAATGAACTGTGTACAAGTGTTATAGATACATAATAATAGACTACAAGATTTCATTTATTCACAGCTTATCAATTATTGATTCATGTTAGAAATTTACAAGTTAATATTTTTCACCAATATGAAAGATCGATTTTAATGATCACAAAAAGCATTTTTGTTAAGACTAGAATAAAAAATACTTGTGGGTTTGTCTAGAATAATTATCTGTTTGCATATATTATCCCAACTGTGGAACTTGTATGGACATTGTCAGTGATTCTGTAGAATAAGAAGATTGGGCACTGACTACATTCCAGCAATTTTTATTTGTTATTTTTTTTATTGTTGTATTAGGTTTTTTTTTTGTTGTTTTTTTATACATTCCTTGTCAATGTAGTGAAATGTCTATGCAAGTCCACCGAGAGGCCACCTAGTGTTATGGAATACAGTAGGAGCAGGTTTTTAGCCATCTGAACAGTCAATAGTTGTTTATTAAAGTTGTAACTGCTCCATTGTACATAGCATTCTTATCTGATCACTGCAACACTTGTATCTTCAGAAGCATGGTCTTGTGACTAGGTAAGCCATAATAGCGAGGTTGTGTTGCGCCTGCCACAGCACGTCTGTAGCGCCCTGAAATAGAACAAAAAAGTTAAAGTTAAAGTAAAAATAGCATAGTTTATAAAAAAAGGTATTCAAATATCAATAAGATTAGCAGATTTATCAAAAACATATATGTAACCTGCTTGAATAGAAGTAGAAATTCTTAAATAACTCTTAAATGTTCAAAAAAAACAATTGGAAATAGTGAAATTAACTCTTAACATCCTGTTGAGAATTTTCTAAGTCCAGAGCCCCATTTCTATAAGGATTTATCAATAAATAGCTAAAAATTGCCTTTTCATTTTGTTATGTCTTGGAAATACATAAACGAGAAGGTCGAGTGGTTGTAATAATAATTTATTACAAATAATACAAATAACAAAATAAAACGGCTTTCGGCCGGCAAGGTAAAAAAAGTCTCTTGGTAAGATTACTTATCTTGAAAAGTTGTACACGTGTGTTTTCAATCTGAGAATACGAAACAATGTTCGTGGTTGGAGATCAACTCGCATCCCTCTGAGCTAATCCACTGTTGCACTTTATACGTATCTCATTTGCATACGTGCAGGTTACTTCTCTTTACAACACATTTCAAGTTACCCGAGTTATTTCCCTTTGATTTAAGACTTCTAAATGTTTAATATTACATTTAAACAAAGGCTATCATTTGGGGTGGATTAGGAAAATGAATGTGACTTCCGACCGGGCCAAATGAGGCGGTATAGGATGTTGAGAGTTAAAGAAGAATCATGCAGAGAAATATGAATATGAATTTTTTAAAATAAAAGAAAATATGGATTAAATCGAACTTAACGGACCTAAATTACACCATCGTATGTCACCCTGCTGAAAGAAGAAGGAAAAAAAAGAAAAAAAAGAAAAAGAAAAGAAATCAGGGTATTAACCAAATTTAATGAAATTTTCAGTGTTGATATATTAAAGAATAAAAGATATAATGTACCAGTTATTTCATTTAAAAATTTATACATTTTTTCAGGTCAGTTAACTTTGAACCATGTATCTTTGAATCTGTGTTATGTGGTTCAATGTTAACTGACCTGAAAAAATGTATAAATTTTTAAATGAAATAACTGGTGCGTTATATCTTTTATTCATTAATATATCAACACTGAAAATTTAATTAATTCGGTTAATTCCCTGTTTTTTTTTTTTTTTTTTTTTTTTGGCGGAGTGACATATGATCATGGAATTTAGGTCTGTTAAGTTCGATTTAACCAAAATATGTATATATATATATATATATATATATATATATATATATATATATATATATATATATATATATATACACACATGTACATATGTGTAACAACAATTATGTGATAGTGTATGTAGATTTCACTATGGGTGGGTAGGTGAGGGTAAAAATTAAATCCCTGCCCCTTTTCCCTGGGTTTATTGCTCAGCACCCCTGAAGGAGGATGCTTGATGAGATCACACTGTTTTTGTAATAGCCACGCATGAGCTTCGTTTAGTGAGTGGTTTCCTACAGTAAAATGACATCTCAATCCTGATTTGGTGGTAAGTTGGGAAAATACAGTTGCATAGCTGTTGTAACACCGAGTTACATCTTATTATAATGGAGATTGTGGGTTTGTCTGTTTGTAACCGAAACTATATTACTATTCAAGTCACAATTCCCTTTGTTATTTACATCACATTCTCTATGATTTCATTTTTATTTAAACCTCAATTATTAACAAAATTGTTTTACATCATTAAGACTGTTGACCATATCTACAAGCTAATAACAGGCAGTTGTACTTATATATACAACAAAATAGCGGTTTACAGTGTGAATGGGAAAGCTAATTTGCATATTGATATTAAAAATTTGATTTTAATAAATATGTGTTTAGTATTATTGATTTCTAATTGTTTGATTTTATCTTAATGAATATGAGCAAAAATCTCGTGGATAAATCTTAAAAGAAATCCATTAACAAGAAGAAATAACTGTAATATTATTCTTTACTTCCTATTTTAACTAAATAGTTAAATCAGGAAAATTTACCAATGAAAGACGGGAGTAACGGAAAATGATGGAAGAGTTAGTTTCAATGTTGTTCTATTTTTCAATCATACCCCCTCTGTTCCAAATCTTTTATTATACTCCCTCTGTTTCAAATCTTTTATTATACTCCCTCTGTTTCAAATCTTTTTATCTGCATTTTTATTCAGTTTCATTAGCCTTTCTAATTTAATATATTTTATTATATTAAAACTTAAATACTTGCACCCGGAGGTGCATATATTTGCTAGTTTATTTAATGGTTGTTGGTATCCGTCCATCTACTAAAGACGGAGTAGTGTCCAATTTTTATTTAAAAAAAAATTTTTTTTAAATCTGCAACTTTCGTGCACTGAATTTTTAAAAAAAGTGCATTCAGTGCCCCAAAGACTGTCGGTAAAGAAGAACAATTTCCTCGTAAATTCCTACCATAAAATAAACTGAACCCTCATTTTATGTCCGTGTTTTTGCAATAAATGTTTTATTTTTCTTGCACCCGTTATTTTACAATACTAAATATATTTTTCTTTATTCTTTAACAAATAAAGAAAATATATTTAGTATTGTAAAATAATGCGTGCAAGAAAAATAAAACATTTATTGCACAAACACAGACATAAAATGAGGGTTCAGTTTATTTTATGGTAGGAATTTACAAAGAAATTATTCTTCTTTACCAGACTGTCACTCAAGAATTGGCCCCCAGAGTCACTTGCGCAGATACAGATAAAATTTTTATTTTGGACAACGCCATCGTCCTTAGTGGACGGAAAGGATCCAATAGTCAGCAACTGCGTGAGTGGCTGAACAGACCAATTTTTGAATGGCAATCTCTGGTGCAGTGACTGCAAACAAACAGTGATGCTTGCTGGGATCCAGGCTATATAGAAGAGAAATAGTACTATTTTTTAAATATTATTCACTGAAATAGATACATCCATCTTTGTAGGGTGTCCCATTGTGGTGTAATGGTAAACAAGCTAGTCTTACAGAGCCATTATTACTGAATAGTGAGTTCGATCCTCACTGGATGCCCCATACTTAATTTCTGTTCAGTATGTATTTACCAACCTCTCCGTATGAGAAAGATGTGACATAAGGTCAATTTTTAAACAAAGTTTAACGGTTTGAATTCAGAGTTTTCCTTCTCCTAGACTGGTTGCCACACCAAGGTTAAAGAGTCCAGTCTGCACTATTATTTACTATTTAGCTGGAGGAAGAATAGTTGGATGCATACCTTTCCCAAGTGTATCAGTGCAATGTGAAATACAACCAACTTTGTCCATGATCTGAACTCATGTCACAGTGTTTCCTATGATGAAAACCATAACATCATATGTGCTTTCACAGTAAGTGTTAAATTCATTTGTTACATAATTATTAGATTCCTAATACTTGTGGACAGTAGTGTAGAAACCAAAATGGCTGTTATAAGTTCAGCTGGCGGCCTTGAAGGATTGAATGACAAGGCTTGACCTCAGTCCTGACCCTCCGTCCGGTGGATACTGTGAGAATCCGTGGAGTAGACCCTCTTCCGGTTTAGATTAGAAATAGATTTTGAGTTAGATCGGCCAAAGACCACGACGGTGGTAAGTCGTGTTATGCACGGTGCCGACTCAATCTGCGCAGGTAGTCTGGTGGGGATTTTAGAATAAAATATGATCTAAGTTAAATCGAAGTCTTGTGTTATCTAAAAACTACCAATGACACAGGGCTTCTGATAAAGAGAAATCCCCAATGGGAGACCAGACACAAAGTCCCCAAGACGAAGTCCAGACGCTAGAAGAATAGAAGTAAGTAAGAAAAGAGAGTATACAACACATTTAGCCTAATGCCATAATTTCTGGGAAAAACTTAGAAGAAAATAAATAAAGATTACTAGTAGACCTAATAAAAGAATTATTCCTGAATTCCTCATCTGAAGAAATTCTTCAAATATTAATGATCAACATTGGTCAAAATTAGAACCCCCCCCTTTTTTTATGTATTTACCCAACCCCTCCACATGAATAGGATGTAACATAAGGTCAATTTTTTTAAAAGTAGGGTTTGAATTCAGAATCTTCTTTATCCTAGACCAGTTACTGGACCAAGTTTAAAGAGCCCCGTCTCCCCTGTGAGACGACCAGTTCTGCGTTCTGCACCTTCGATGCACGATGTCTAGATCCCCAAACGTTGTGAAATTCTGCGCTGGCCGAGTTGAAGGGCATAAGTTAGAGACAGGCTCACAAGGATTAAAAACAAACAAACAACAAGGGTTTGTAAACAAGACGTGGATGGAAGAAGGGGTGTGTGAGACTTCGCTCTCTCTGCTACTGGCTATCCCTACCGGCGACCTTAACACCTCAACGGCCAGAGTTCTAACTGCCTCAGTGCTGGAGTTTAGCTGTATTTATGTTAAACTCTCCTTCCCCACCCATCTTCTCCGGACCACACAGATGGCCAGTACTTAAATTGAATCGCCGACTTCTAGTCGTTATTAACCCTTAAAATTAAAGTAATTAAATCTTTTTCTAGACATAGTGTCTTCAATAAGTCGACCATTAATTTTTTCAAAAGAGATTTTCTCATAAATAATCCTTTTTGCTTTTAGTACCTAGATGCTTAAGATATCATCAAGTGGTCCCATTTCACGGTGGTCGTATAACCCTCTCAAACCTTACGGCCTAATCTTTTGTGTTTGTAGAAAGGACAACCACCCACTTCTTTTACATATGCCTGGCTTTAACCTATTCTCTTTTTATTCATTTATTTATTTATCTATTCTGACCATGTTCGTCCTCAATCATAGTATCACACCCCTAATATTTACCCATAGCTGGGGTGGGTGGGTTTAGAATAGTTGGATTCATACCTTTCCTAAGAGTATTAGCGATATGTGAAATGCAAACAGCCATATCCAGGATTTGAACTCAGTTCTTCGTATCTGTTTCTTATGATGATAACCATTATACCACAAACACCTTTTTTTTTATGCAAGAGAAAAACAAAAGAAATATACTTACGACTAGTAATCTTCCGTAGCATGAATGTAGTAAAACGACTACATTCACTTCTGACATAAGGTCCTAGAATAGAAAGATTATCCAGGGCTGGGCTTTCAACTGAGTAACTTTCTCTCACAACAGTTGCACGCGGCATGTAATATCCAGACTAGATTTGGAAAAAAAAACAAAGAGAAAACATTTTTTTTTTAAATACATGTTATAAAGACATACATTGCAATATTCATTTTCTGTACATCGAGGGAAATATTTCATAACAATTCTAATATGTGCTATCTCTCTCTCATATATATATATTTGAACAAATTTTTACTGTGTCACTTACCACCTGACCCTAATTGATCCCTGAATTTTCGCTCTCCTTTTATTTATTAAAAAAAAAAAAAAAAAAAAAAAAAAAAAATTCATCTGAACACCGCGTGCATTAACACCAAAACAACTCTGATTATAATGTTTTTTAAATACAAATTTAACGTCATAACATTATATCACGTGAACACGATCCACATCACATAAACGTTAAACAAGCCATGTAAACGCTAAAAAATTACTGGTTTTTAACATCTCAACCATTGAACTCATCTGATGATTGGATTACAATGAAACTTCAAGTTATGAGTGTAAAACCATAATATTACCATCGATATATATATATATATATATATATATATATCTATCGATGCTAAAATATATATATATATATATATATATAATATATATATATATATATATATAGGATATGTGCTTAATTGAAGTAATACCTAATTTTGAAAATTAATTAGTTAATAATTAATAAATTTAGGCAGGCATATATGTTCAAATGTATGGCTAAACAAATCGAGAAAATGTCAATCCCTGAATGTACATTTCGACCTCATCAGCAAGGTTATAGACATGGGAGACTAAAAGCCATATCAAATAAACACATTGTTTATTTACTTACTCTCATATATATATATATAAAAATGGAATTTGATAATGTGCTTTTGAAGCATTGTTATATAAAGTATATTATTTATATTTTTTGAAGGCAATTACAATGCATGTATATCGTATAAAATTCAATAATTATTGAATTTTATACGATATAAGCATTGTAATTGCCTTCAAAAATATAAATATATATATATATATATATATATATATATATATATATATAAGCTGAAGCTAAAATCATAAATTTTCTATTAACCTCTTGTAATATTTGTGTGAAATGATACTCATTAAATGCCACACAGTTACTTGATAGGATAGAGCGAGATCAAAATAAGAATTTTTTTTTCAAATTCATAGCTCCCTTATTTGATTTGATTTTCAAAATCTGATTTCACAGTAATAAAAATGAACAAATCCTCTATTTCTTATCATTTTATTAATAAAATAACTGGTGCATTATATCTTTTATTCATTAATATATCAACACTGAAAATTTCATTAAATTCGGTTAATTCCCTGATTTTATTTTTCCCTTCTTTCAGCAGGGTGACATACGAGGGTGAAATTTAGGTCCGTTAAATTCAATTTAACCGTAAAGTTTTAATTCCAGAATAAAACCTAATATCTGTTAATATTGAGAATTTATAACTTAATGCTAAAAATAATCATTTTGCATATTTGGCAGGATAAAGGGTTAATCTGGCTGTGTCTTTAAAGTTTTGACTTTTTTATCTGGTGGAATTTACATAGTTCATTTAGATTTCAATAATATATTAATAAAATTCTAAACCAGAACCATAATTAGTAGTAAAGTCTGTAGATTGGTCTATTGTTGCTATCAGTTGAACAGCGAGGGAGTTTTGTTGGGTTTTTTTGCTAGCACTAGACCAGGAGATTTTTTTTCTTGCTAAGGTGGAATGCCACACTTACCATTAGCTCCCAGATGTCTTACCGCACAGATCAGATTAGATTACCCAAGATTACTCATGTGCTGGTATCAAACCTGGAACCTTAAGATTCCTAGGAAAATGCTCTACTGACTGAGCTAATTTGTCCCCTTGAAAACCATAATTAATATAGAATTATTATTAAAAGAAAAAGAAAAATAAGCAGCTTACCTTCAATTTATGAAGTAAATCCCACAAATCCTTAGGAGGAGCAATTACTGATCTGTTCAGTTTCATGATGAAACATCTGCCAATGTCTTTGTCCACAATAGCAGTGAAATTCTGAAATAAATTAGGATTATTTTAAAAGTTTTTCTTTAATAATAATAATAATAATAATAATCTCTGGGACTTTGAAATAAATACGGATCACCTTATCCCAGCAAGAAGACCAGACCTAGTGTTGATAAACAAAAAAAGAAAGAACTTGTCAACTGGTGGATTTTGCAGTGCCAGCAGATCACAGGGTGAAGCTAAAGGAAAATGAAAAAAAATGGACAAATATCTGGACCTTGCCAGAGAACTGAAAAAAATTATGGAATATGAAAGTGAAAGTTATACCAATTGTAGTTGGTGCACTTAGAACAGTCTCAAAAAGAATTGGAAAAGGGTCTGGAAAGTTTGGAAATCAGAGGAAGGGTTGAAACCATTCAGAACACTGCACTGCTGCAATCTGCCAGAATACTCAGAAGAATCCTGGAGACCTGAGGAGACTTGCTGTCACTCAGACTCCAGTGAAAGACCATCAGCTAATGCTGATGTGAAAACTCAAAAGGAGTAAATAATAATAATAATAATGAGGAGACCAGACCTAGTGTTGATTAACAAAAAGAAAGAACTTTTCAACTTGTGGATTTTGCAGTTCCAGCAAACCACAGGGTGAAGATGAAGGAAAAGGAAAAGATGGACAAATTCCTGGACCTTGCCAGACAACTGAAAAAGCTATGGAATATGAAAGTCAAAGTAATACCAATTGTAGTTGGTGCACTTGGAACAGTCCCAATAAACTTAGAATAAGTGGGATAAGTACTATAAAAAATTTAAAAAAAACACCTAGTACTTTCAATTACTCTGATGATGGAATTTTATTTCCGAAAATATTTAGAATTAAAAAAAAAGTTAAATAAATATAACTTTCAACAATATTGCATTGTAAATTGCCTTCAAAAATCTTTTTATTAAGATGAAGTTGTTTCAGATGTGTCCTTTAAAGAGAATTTTTCATATGCAAAAAAATCAATTTTTCTAGAAAACTATTTAAAAAATAGTGATAAGGTCATGTTGACATACATTCTGATAATTACCTTCCTGTTGTGATTTGGTTAAAGTTAAAAATTAAAGTGAGCACAGATTTTAAAATACAAGTTGATTAAATTGTTAACCTTGCAGGAAGTTTGGAATGTTTAAATGTTCAGCCTGGGCCATGTGCAACAAAGTCACATTTACAGATCTAATAAATCTTTTTTTTTTCTTTTCTTTTACATTCATCAAAAGAATGTTGGTAAAAATGTCAGAAATATTTTTAAAAAGTTTTATTAACTGAAACAGAATCTTAATAGGTAAGTTTGCATAAGTAAGATGAAGTTGTTTCAAATTACCAACCTCTCCGCACAAGTAGGATGTGTGTGACGGAGAACAAAAAAGAGCAAGACTGTCTTGCCTGCTGGGATTGAACCTGCGTCCGCCCGCATGCAAAAACAAATGCAATCTAGGTACTGGACGGACGCAAGGTTCGACATGTCCCTGGATGTTTGGTTTTTGTGTGTACTTAAAATAACCAAAGCGAGTGAAGAGGACGGTGTTCTTTTAGAAGAGAAGATTGAAAGCTGAGGACGGAGATTATTTGAAATTTTCCTGTCAGTTGGGAGAGAATTAGAGTAATAGAACTTTTGAATTTTTTTTTTTTGGCCCCCTCTTTCGAAAGAATGTGACACAAGGTTAATTCCTTAAACAGAGTTTAACAGGTTTTAATTCAGAGTTTTGCTTCTCCTAGACTGGTTGCTTTACCAAGGTTAACTCTTTGCCTACTTTATAAATAAAATTGTAATCTCTTTGCTCACAGCGGCTCTTGCATGTGTCATTTGTTTACACTGAAAAATCACTAAGGACTCAGATTATAATGATGATAGGACTCTATTTAAATAGAATGGTTTCTGAGTTGAATAAATAGTGAACTTTGAAATATCTCATTGTACAGGTAAAAAATACCAAGAAAATTTGGTAGAGACATGGGCAAAATTAGGCAGATAAAGAGTTAAAGAGCCCAGTCTGTCCTATTATTTACCCACAGCTGGGGGGAGAATAGTTGGATATATATATGTTTTCCAAGAGTATTAGTGCTATGTGAAATACAAACAGCCTAGTCCAGAAATTAAACTCATGTGCTATTTCCATTTCCTATGATGATAACTATTACACTATATGCCTCCAAAATGAATATAAGAATAAAATTGGGTAATCTGAACATTAGCTACATAAATGAGAGTAACCTCCCCTTGTATGTTTCACTTTTGACCATTTTCATTTCACCTTTAACATGAAAATATCATAAAATGTGTTCTTAATAACAATTAAGTTAATTTCAAATAATGCACAAGCACAATTAAGAACACATTTTATATTTTTGTGTTAAAACCTGCAATTGTATTGATTTGAACAAATCTGTATTTTCAGTGTAGATTTACGGTGAAATGAAAATGGCCGACCAAAACAAACGGCTTCCCCAAAGTGAAACATACAAAAGGATGTTACTCTCATTTATGTAGTGTAGCGAGATGGTGAAGGTCCCGAGTTTTGCGAGGACTACTATTAGAAAAGGAGAAGAAGAAATAAGAGGGAGTAAAGGTTTAAAAAAAAAAAAAAAAAAATTATGAACATAAAACGGTTTGTCGTGATTTGACCAGGGGTGTGACCCCCAATTGGAGAATCGAAAGCCAACCAGAAGTTTCGGGTGTTGACCGGAACGGGAAGTCACGTGGTGACATGGAACAACAAAGAAAAATATCGGCCTCTTTTTGCTTTCCGAGAGCGTAGGATACGGACAGGCCTCTAGTCCCTAGTGTGGGATTACAGTAATTTAACAGTGTCCTCTCTCTCTCTCTTCCCTCCTCTCCAACACAACCCACGAGACGAGCCCTGGAAATAAAAGCTAAGCAGCTTGTGACGATATATTTCTCGCGTTGTACTTTTTTATCAACAAGATGACCGCCACGTGCCGAACACCTTTTTAGTGTTGTGAATTTGGAGGCACGTTGACAAGACCCGCTATACAACATATATCGCTATTAGAACATTACGTATATCCGTTTTGGTACCGTGAATATATTACTACGTTACATGTAGCTAATGTTCAGATTACCTAAAATTGACCCTGACATAAGAAGTCAAAAAAGCTGCTCAAAAAGTGAAGCTAATGAGAATAGAGATTGGGCTGGGTTTGTGCTTCTAGCTTCTCATAATAGTCAGTATCATCATACTTTTTATAATTCATTTTAAATGCAAAGTTTTAAAAAAAACCCCAAAGAAACATTGATTTTTTACCAAGAATACAATTGTAATCTCTTATTATCTCTTATTGTATTACATACAAAACTTAAATATACAATCACACACGACATACATGTATATAAGTTTGCTCAACTTCAATGGATAGATCAAACTGTTCATTTGTCAAGTGATCTATCATTTCTACTGTCATATTGGCTATTTCAAACATCTCTCAAATTACTCTGTCAGAAAATAAAGAACCACACACACACACACACAGAGACACACATCAACCAATTCAGTGTCTAATCTATACAACAGCACTGCTCACGTGACTTTTGGAAACATTTTTTCACGCTCAGAATTGTGGAGACATGGAATAAACTGCCCACGTCTGTTGTAGGCTGCCGAAGCACTGAGTCTTTCAAAGCCTCCATGCTTCCTGTGGTCCGCCGACACTATACTGGATGCCACTCTCCACATACATATGCACACACATACATGCATATTACTACTGTGAACTGTTCATGTTCATGACACAACATTATTCTGTGTACTTGACATGAGACTTTGATGAGTTGTGGTGCACCTGAGCACTGTACACAATAAATTTCATTATTATTATTATCTATACAAATCTACGACTCAATAGGAACTCATGGGTTTTGTAGCATCAAGCAATGTTTTTTTTTTTAATTAATAAAATTATAACTCATCTATTGAAAATGATGGTTCATTTATATGTATTTCCTCGAAATATTTTCAAGATTTACAGAATAGTTAAAGATAAAAAAAAACAAAAAAAAACAGGACTTACCCTTTCAAAATCATGTAAGACAATAGCATTCTCACATTCATCAAATTTAGGAATTTCCACTCTTTCATAATCATCATCAGTGATTTCAACAGTTTCCTCAAAGAAAGAGACAGACATATCATTTCTTGCTTGACTCTGGCCAGCATAGCGGAATTCACTGGCTATTGGTTCTGGGTGGTCTTTCGCATAAACAAATCTTGAGTGTAAATGACACCACAATGACCACGGATAACCTGCAAGAAAAAGAAAAAAAAAACAACCTTTGGTCAGTATTCACTCAATAAGGGAAACAAAGTACAATCTTTTCTTTTCTTTTAATATGTGATCAAATTGGCCACATTGAATATAAAATAAACATTGCTTATTGGTAACAACAAATGAATCATTTAAAAACTTATCAAAATCAAGGGAGATAATCCAATGTCAAAATTATTCAATAACCCCAAATTGAGACAAAATGAAATATCAATATAATATAATCACTCAATAAGGGAAACAAAGTACAATCTTTTTTTTTTTTTTTAATATGTGATCAAATTTGGAAGCTTTTCATAGGAAACTGAATTAATTGCATGCATTGTTACAATGACAATCTGAAATAAATAATTACTAGCAGGACCTGTTGTTAAGTATCTGGCCGCCATCCTTGGCCAGTTGTAAAGAACTTAAAGTAAGTAAGTAAGTAAGTAAGTCCTGAACGGTAGAATCCTTTGGTAAGGGAATATACATTTACCAACCCCTCCGCACGAGCAGGATGCGACACAAGGTCAATTTCTTAAGCGGAGTACAACAGGTTTGAATTCAGAGTTTTCCTTCTCGTAGACCAGTTGCCTAACCAAGGTTAAAGAGTCCAGTCTGCCCTACTATTTACCCATAGCTGGAGGGAGAGTAGGATTCATACCTTTCCCAAGGGTATTAGTGCTAAGTGAAATAATTGCCTCGTCCAAGATTTGAACTCGGGTCGACAAGTCCATTTCCCATGACTTTAACCATTACACCACACGCTTCCTGAATTTGGTAAGGGAATAAGTCCCGAGTTCTGGAATCCTACGTAGTGTAAAAGGTCCAGTGATATAATCCTATGTTCCGTTGTCCATGAAGACTCAAAGGCAATTGAGTGGCTAAGATCAGAACAGCCAGTATAAATAATATCAGCAGCAGAGCACTGCCAGTGATTGGCCAATAGTTTGGTCACATGATTATCGCCGAGTCTATAAATAAGAGTAGGCATCTAAGATACACCTTATATACAGAAAAGTCAACACCTGTGGATATATCACAGTATGATAATTTAATTATTACAACATTTGACAATCTTACTTAAGAGCTATTGCTAATTAGTTCAATATGTAAAAAATATAATATGCACGTGGAATCATCATTCCCGTGTTGTTACGTAACATCTGCAATCGCGTAATCAACTCAGCGGCCGAAAACAAACGTGTTTTTAAACAACAAACTGATAACAAAACATCTCCGATGAACGGATCATATAATCTCTTCTCTGCACTATTTCATTTTTTTTTTTAATACCCTGTCCGGTGGCGAAAGCTGCTTGGTACCTCTAGAAGTGGCAGTCCTGCCTTAGCTACTGAAACTGTTATCACCCCTAGTTGGCAGCTATTGCTCAGTGCCTGAGGCGCTCCCCTTGAGGGGGAAGACACAATTTTTAACCCCACCAATGAGTCTCGGCTTGTAGGTGGTCCCACGTTAATAGGGCCTTGTGCCTAACCTAGTACAAGTGGGGTACGAGGATAATACCCACTCCTAGTTGGCAGCTGATGAGGGCAGGGTATCGCATGTGCTATCACGCGTTGTATGACGAAAATAAAAATTTTTTTAAAAATCTTAATTTAACTTTTTCCCTCCTTTCCTTTTCATTATATTTGATTGAAAGAGATTAGCATTATTGCTTCGATGCCCGCCCTCTCTTCCCCTACTCTTTTTCTTTCTTATATTTTTTCTGTGTAGCATATCGCTTTTCTTCCCTTTATTTCTTTATAATAAAAAGGGAATGGTTCATTATTTAGCTGAGGTGATGACACTCAAAAGAAACAAGAATTTGGCTGATAAGCAATACCAGATAATCAGGATTTACATTTTTGCATTTCATCTTGGATAGTCTCATATCTAACCTGAGGGCGTTGCAAGAAGATAACAGTTGTAGGCGTTATTTTCGGATTTGCCTGGGGAGTTGTCTGCCCGTTTAGTTTCGCTGGTTCCCGCTAGGGGCCTTTGATATTTAAGCGGCTGATTTGAACGTCTCTCTCTCTCTCTTTTCCTGTTGCTCGACCTACAAGAACACTATGGGTTAGACTCTGGTCTACCCCCTCTTGTTGGGGCTTTCCCCCCCCCCTTACATTACTGTAAGTGATTCATACAGCATGGACTATTCCTAGTCTCATGTCTGTTGCTTTTATGTTTATCCTTTTACGTGTAACTTTGTATTACTCATGTATGTATGTTCATGTACACCTCTATGTATTATGTACCATGTTTATCCTGTGATGTATATAAAATGTTTTGTCTATCAACCTTTGTCGGAGTTTTATCTTCAAGTATTATCACTTTGAATTTTACAGTCATACAATTAAGAAACACAAGTATTAATATATAGATTAATTTTGACTAGTATGTTTTTTTTTTTTCTTTTAATTTTTAGTTGCTTTTTATTTTTATTACAAATCCCTTAGTTTTGCATTTTGCTAGGGTGAGTCAAAAGTTTTTACAATATTTGCCAATTTAATATGTGGTAAACAATACCAATTAAAATTGATCTAATTGAAATACAAAACCCACATTGAACTAAAATGATTGTATGAGATGATAAAACTGTATCTGGTGATATCACATACATTGTTTAAAAACCACAAGAACGTAGATAAATTTATTTGGAACAACTTTTAATTGAACTTTTGGATCAGATAATTATATAAAGATCTAACAACATTTTAATTTCAGATTATTCAACAGTAAGTAAAGTAAAGTCTTCGGGGTGGCCTAAAGTTGGTATAAGCCCATCAGCGGGGGAGTCTATCCCCTTTTCACTAGCGCTAAACCAAAGAGATTGTTTAGGCACCTGAGGTGGAGCACCACACCTACCATCAGCTCCTTACTTTACAGGACAGATCCCTGTGCTACTCATACGCCAAGTTGGTGAGGACCAGTATCAAACTAGGAACCTTGTGGTTTCTAGCTGAACGCTCTACCGACTGAACTAACCTGGCCCTTTTTTTAAAAATATATTTTATCATTGATCTGGAAAATTACTGTCAAGGCAGATTTCAAAAACTAAGTCTATCAACCAGTTGGATTTTTTTTAGTTAATATTTTTGGAACAAATTGCTGACTCAGATAAAAAATTACAATAGTGTCAAAAAAGTCAAATGAAATAAAAATTGAAATGGATGATTTCAGAAAGAATCATAAGAAACAGGACTGTGGAGTCAGGACACAACACCTCTTTATGTAATTAAGTGATTATGGCCTACAAATGAACATAAAACCATAATTTAAAAAAGAATCTAAATGTGAGAAGTGTGCACTGTATAACTTTACAGACTAAACTAGGGCCATATAAAGAGTAAATTTTTTTAATTTTTTTTTTTTTAAATCAAGATGCTATTATCTTAAAATGTTAGCTTCCTTTTCATGAGTGTTTGGTTCTTCCGAAAAATTCCTTTTATTTTTTAAATCTTTATTTTTTCCCCATTTAATAAGTGTGAGTAAGGTTGTTTTTTGTTCTTTTTAATTTTTAAAATTTGTTTTTAAATATGAGAAGTGTGCACTGTATAACTTTACTAGGGCCATATAAAGAGTAAATTTTTTTTTTTTTTAAATCAAGATGCTATTATCTTAAAATGTTAGCTTCCTTTTCATGAGTGTTTGGTTCTTCTTTATTTTTTCACCATTTAATAAGTGTGGGTAAGGTTGTTTTTTTAAATATTTTTTAAATTTGTTTTTAAATATGAGAAGTGTGCACTGTATAACTTTACTAGGGCCATATAAAGAGTAAATTCAACTGCAGTCAGGATTCAGTATAGTTTTGCAGACTCCAACTCCAGTAATCCTTTAACCTTTTATCTACCAGAGCACTCCAAACTGCTGGTGATCAAAATGCCGGAAACCCCCAAAGATCATCAGCTCTTAGAAAATGATTTAGAGTTTAAAAAAAAGAAATGAATTAAATGAATACATTTCTATTCAGTAGTAAAGGATCAGTGATCACCACACTATTGCGGATCGCAGTAGTGGATAAAGGATTAACTGCTTCTAACTCTAATTCCACAGTCCTGGTAAGAAAATTAATTTGAGGGCATTTTTCGTGTTAGATAAATTACTCTTTAAGGCCGACGTGAGAAAATAGAAAAAAGGGAAATGCATCTATTAATAATGGAGATTCGCTTCCGGTTTTTGTCTGTAACAAAAACTACGTCACTGCTTACGTCACTATACACGTCATAAATCGTCATAACATAGAATAAACACACTCAAAATTTGAGCATGCAACATTAGACAGTCCTCATTGTTTTTTTTAAACAAGTTTTAATAGATACATCCCCAGTATCATATATTTATATATAGTTTGTTTTATTTTAATAGATATTCAAAGTTAGTAGAACTTAGTTTCGATTTCAAATTGTTTTTTTTTCTTTTTTTACTCCTTTAATAAATTTGATGATTTCATGATTTATGGTTCAAACTCTTCGACATTTAATTTTTAACTTCCACCTCCTCAAGCAATATCTTTCAAAAATGTATTTTTACATCGCCTGGAGGGTGTTTTTTATTTTGTACTAGTAAGGATAATAAACAAATAATAATAAATAATTTGTAAAATGTGTGTATAAAAAAAAAGGTTAAGATTAAAGTATTATGAAGAAAAAGAAAATCTAAATTTTATACCGATTTAAAAAAAAAAAAAAAAAAGAAAAGAAAAGTAAAGACAACTGATAGCTTATATTATCTCCTATATTCATTATGAAGCGCGTGGCATAATGGTTAGTCATGGGAAATGGACTTGTTGCCCCGAGTTCAAATCCTGGATGTGGTAATTGCATTTCACTTAGCGCTAATACCCTTGGGAAAGGTATGAATCCTACTCTCCCTCCAGCTATGGATGAATATTAGGGAAGACTGGGCTCTTTAACCTTGGTTAAGCAACTGGTCTAGGAGAAGGAAAACTCTGAATTCAAACCTGTTGAACTCCGCTTAAGAAATTGAACTTGTGTCACATTCTGCTCGTGCAGGGGGGTTGGTATATATATATATATATATATATATATATATATCCATTATGACAGATTTAGTAGAATTTAATACCAAAACGATTAGAGATTCAAAAGAATAAAACTTTAAATCATTACCCATGAATGATGAAATGTCAAAAGTTTCTTTTTGATCCAATATACAAACTATTTTCTAAATTTTCAATTTGGCTAGACATATATAATGTGATTGATTTTTAATGGAATGTCAACTTGTTTGGGGATATTTTACTCCTAGATATTAAAGTAGCATTACAAGCATTTAGCTGAAAAAACGCTGACATTTTCAAATTTGTGACCTTAATCAGTTCAATTTGCAATTTCTCGAGTATTTCTTAACCAATCTTAAAAAGATTTATATGGTTGGAAAGAGAATAGAGTAGTCTTTCTAAATATGTAACTTTTATCGGTTTTCATCAATTGAATTATTTTTTACAGCGAGTTAAAACCGTATTTTCGGTCGAACAGCTGAAAACAAAAATATGACCGGTTTTTTTTTAAGGATAAATTGTATACGCCGTTTTGTTTTTCAAAATCAAAGTAGGTAATCTTTATCAATATTCATAATTGCATAATTCGAACGGTTCTGAACTCCATTTACACAGCTTTATATAACTAATGTGATTAAACAACAATAACCTCAAATAAAAAAATCACTGGGAATGCTAATTAAAATATTGCATACATTTATATTTGTGTAGTTAGAGTTTTTGCACACAGTTATATGTCAATATATCAGGCATTCCTATCTAATACAAATAATTTGCAAATGGATCTATTCAATCCACACCCATCAGGTACTACCACTCCAGATAAGTGGTAATGATAATGAAAGTCTATGTCACACTCCTTAGGTCTCCAGAACTGAAGTCCCACCATCAAATGCAGTTATGGGTCATACCCAGGTCACCCCTTGGTGGAGGTCTTATCCCTCTGCAGGGGGGGGGGGTATAGCTAGTGTATTCTAAGCCCCACCAGTAGGGGCTAACATTATATAGTACAATCTACCAAGAAACATTTGTATGTAACAAAAATTTTTGAAAATGTTATCTTAAAAAATACTAATTCTACTACTCCTTCCTGGGAATGACGTTAAACTCTATCTGATGGTGAGGTTCCAGTTTTGGAGGTTTGGGGAAGCACCCCTTCATCACCATTGCTCCCTGGTCCACTCTGACCCGGAGTGGTAGTACCTGTTAGGATCCCATCTATGGGTTAAATAGAAAAATGTATTATCCATTAAGAATTGATTTATTTCAAAACTTTATCGGCATTAAATGACCCACTGAGGTTGATATGCAGTAAAACAAAACAAACAAAATCGACTACTCCTAGCTCTCCATTCCATAAGCGCTATTAGATTTCATCATCAAGTCGTACTGACAGCACGGATTCCCTTGACTATCTTGCCATCAGTCCCTATCGGTCATTGCTCCTGGCAAGTGTTTATGATTAGCAAGCTTGGCTAACAGGTCAGCAAAATGAAAAGCAAACAAGATGAAGTTGCCTAACACAATCAATAGCACCATCACCTTTACAGTGTTTTAATAGGAATGGCCTCATTTTGTCAATTTTGTGTAGAGAAATGTCAGACAAAGAGCACATTTAAAAAAAAAAAATGAAGAACAAAATAATCCTGTACTTTATACTTCAACAAAGTTGTAATTGTCTTCTGTTTCAGTTGAGAAGATTTTTTTGTCATAAGATTTTAATTTGATATGATCTTGTATTGTGTCAACCCTATGGAAACAGAATTTGAAAAATAACATTCTCTTCTGCATAAATCATCAGGAAATTGCTCTACCCTGGCTTTAGATACGGGACCATTTTTTTTTTGATTTTCAATTTTTTTTTTTTTTTTTAGAGGATTTAGGTTCAACTTTGTGGCTGAGTGTGATTTACTATCTGGTAAACAACTGGTCTTGAAAAAATAAAATATGAAAAAATAATCATTGATAATGTTATTAAAGGATTTTTTGTTCAATTTAAATTTGTTTTACAATAGTGAAGATGTTGCTATTATGAATCCAGGAGAATCCCTGTGTGACGGTAAGTTTCAGAGTAAACAAGTCAGTTGTTTCATAAAATGGTGTTTAGAAAAGGTTTTTTTTTTAATTTCTAAATTGTATTGTCACGTGATAGCATTTACTTTTCTTTCTTCGTATATGTAAAACAAGATTAGAAGTTGTTTAGAATCTTTTATTTGTAAATTTTAAAAAAATCAAATGAGCCTTGAAGAAATGAATTTGTTAAACATTGTATCTCCTCCTTCCAACACAATTGTCTATCCTTCCACTTTCATCTGCTTTTCTACATTAAAGTTTCTTAGAAAAAAAGCTTAAGTATATCAAAATAGACTAGCCAACATTTTCTCAGAAAATCTAAATCTGCTTTTCTTTTTATGTAAAAACTTTTGTTCTTAATTCTTTGTTGGATCTTATAAGGAAAAAGAAATATTTGTAAAATCAAATTTCAAGGAAATAACTAGGTTATGTTATTATTTTCTATTTATTGAAATGTTTAACAACAACAACAAAATCAGACTTAAGTTTTGAAAGGATTAAAACAAAAATTTGGGAAAAAATTCAATTGATTAATTATTGAAAATTATATTAAAAATCCCAGATTCCATTTTAAGATCAATGATTCCACAATTACAGAAAATTGGTCCTACTACAATAGGAAGCACTGTTTACAGTTGCACTTTTTTTTCAAGGCAATAGTGATGGGTCTTTTCTTAACTGGAGAGTCAGTGTGTTCCTACTCCATGGACTGTCTTTTTGACTCGGGTTTGAAGTGGCAAACCTTTGTTGCTGTGGCAACATTCATCCAGGTTGGATTGAGCCAGTTCCATCCATTCAAAGATGGAGTGGCATGGGAATCTCCAAAACCCTGCAGACAGATATTCTTGTTTTCTCACAGATCATCAAGCAGATTCAAGGGCAAGTGAACTAAAAGTAAGCACCAGTATCCGGTGCAGACCCCTCTTGGAATTTTCACCAGAGCTCCTTTGGCTGGGTTGTGGCCCTAATACCACTGGGTACCAGACCTGTCTGCCTTGGTTGGCCCTACCAGGAATGGTTATGACCCTACCACATTTACACTGCCCTGCCGCTTCTCTGTACACATCACACATTCTTTTGTAAATTTCACATGGTTGGCACTTCTCAGACAAAAAAATTTGCTGAAACATTTCTTGCAAGGTTAAATTAATTTTTGCAATAAACCAATTTCAAACAATGGAGTTTATATTTACAGAAATTTTTTTTTTTTTTTTAATCATTTTTATTCTCAAAAAAATTTCCATAATTTATTGAATGAATTAAAAGTAGGTCATAAAAGATTTGAAGCTGCAAAGAATATAAAATATATATTTCGGGACAATTTTGTTAGTGAAGGAACAGAAGGATTTTGGTGTATGTATGTGTGCATATATATATATATATATATATATATATTGTATGAAGGAATCTATTAATTTTAGGTTTCAAGTCAGTATATGGTATCTGGAACTTGTCAGGGATTAAATCTAGAGCTGATTTAGCTGCAGAGTCAGCTCTTTCATTCCCCCTCACTCCTATATGGCTTGGTATCCAGCATATAATAATCTCCTTAGAGTTAGACATTGAGTTTAATCTATTCAGGAGCTTAATGATGTTTTTTTTTATTTCTAAATGATAGTAGGACTGAGAGTCTGAGAAGATGATATATTTTTTGTGTTTATTTTCAGAGATGATGTCAAGTGCTATATCTATTGCACGGGTTTCAGCTGAAAAAAAAAAAAAAAAAAAAAAAAAAAAAAAAAAAAAAATGGAACTTTCATTTGGGAGAGCTTTTCTTACAATTTTTTTATTTAAATTTTTGTTGAATATTTAACAAATAATATAATAAATAATACTATCTTCAGTCTTATAGTTGTTGTTACATTTGTCACATAAAAACAAAAAGTTTTGCTAAACAGGCCAAAGCTTTTTTCATTCCTCAATGATGACTGCATCAGAAAAATAAGGTTGTAGGATTCAAGTTCCAAATGCAAACAAAGCCTTCACATTTCCATCACGTCGGGGTCACCAGTTGTAAGATTCAAAGTGATAATACTTGAAGATAAAACTGTAAAATCACTTACAGTAATGTAAGGGGGGGGGGGCCCAAAGCCCCAACGAGAAGGGGTAGACGTGTCTAACCCATGTGTCTCGTAGGTCGGCAGGCAAAGAGAGAGAAACGTTCAAATCAGCCGCTTAAATATCAAAGGCCCCTAGCGGTAACCAGCGAAACTAAACGGGCAGACAACTCCCCAGGCAAATCCAAAAATAACGCCTACAAGGTCAAAGAAAGTTTGGCTCCAGGTTACCCTTACCAAATTTTTAAGCTGAACTATTAATAACTGTAGAAAATCTGCACAATATCTCGATTGCAAATGAGATGAAGAAAGCTCAACAGAAACAGTCCTATCATCTGTGGAAGGTTAGGATTGTTTGTGTTTAGTGGAATAGGAGTGGTTTGATAACAAGCAATTAGGATCAAATCAAAAGAAACTCTTAATGGATTTCTTTGAAGAATTATTTTTAGAAAGGAAATATATATTGTCAAGGGGAGGGAAGAATAAGTGAATTCTTTGAGGACCTTGCATATTTCCAACCCCCCAGCCAGTAGTAGTGGTATGTAGTAAATTTGATTATTTCACTCACTCCATCTTTATAAACCTCAGTATGAAACAGATTATCAAAATACAATTCACATGCACACACACACACACACACCACAAAAATACAATTTTATTTTTCTTATAAATAAAATTATACGTTAAGTTTTACTCATGTGTATTGAAGTCAGTAAGTCTACTGTTGGTTTGAATAACAGCAGCTAACTAAGTACAACTTAAGCAGTGTCCAAGACAGTTGGTATATATAGAAATCAAGAACGACCCATTCATGAATTTGGGTCATTCCATTCCTTGAGTTCTGCTTGACTGCTTGATTTGAATGACATTGTGGAGTCTTATATATATCCTTTAGGAAGCGCATGGTGTAATGGTTAAAGTTATGGGAAATGGACTTGTAGCCCAGAGTTCAAATCCTGGACATGTAAAACTGCATTTTCATTTAGCGCTAATACCCTTGGGAAAGGTATGAATCCTACTCTCCCTCCAGCTATGGGTAAATAGTAGGGAAGACTGGGCTCTTTAATCTTGGTTAGGCAACCAGTCTAGGAGAAGAAAAACTCTGAATTCAAACCTGGTCACTACTAGAATAGACTCAGGCCTACTTAGTGATCTATTTCACTGGGCTCTTTAATCATGGCTAGGCAACCGGTCTAGAAGGAAAACTCTGAATTCAAAATTTTAAAAATTAAAAAAATTTTTTTTTTTTTTTTTTAAAACTTGTGTGCGTCTGACAAAATGGAATATCTGAGAATTCTTATTGCAGATTCTCCATAGAACAATATTCAGTTGAACTTGGATGTAACATGTCATAACAAGCTTTTCACGGCTTTGTGCCACTACTTAGTTAAATAATAGGTTAGCTGTATCTATTATTTTACAGGTATTGGAGATAATTCAAAAGGATTTTTAACCATTAAGGCAAACTCTGTGTAATTGATAGTTTCAGAAGTTTAAATTATAATTTTGAATTAATTGAGTGATTGCAGGCTCCACAACTATTTATGGTCTGACTAATTGCTCAGATTTGCAACCCAGGTAACGCATCATGAAGTAAATAAAGTTATGTGCACAGCAAAAGAATTTCCATGTTATATCATCCCAATAAAATAGCATGGAGGGTTGGTTTTTGAAGAAGAAACAAGTATAAAAAAGATTTGTTTGTTTTGTTTTGTTTTACGGCATATCAACCTCAGTGGGTAATTTTAATGCCGATAAAGTTGAAATAAATCAATTCTTATGGATAATACATTTTTTTTAAAACTCATGTTTTTCTATTTAACCATAGATATATTCCTATATATATATATATATATATATATATATATAATATATATATATAATATATATATATATATATATATAAATAAATCCCTCATGCTTTGATAATTTAGAATTCCACAAAACTTCTCTCCGCGTCAAAATCTGTTCGCTTGCGATATGACATCATTAACGGTCTTTCTCGGTCACGTCTTTTTAAAAAAAAAAAAAGTTCTTTTTCGAACATTTCAAAAATTCTCCGCTTTTTCCAACGAATTTCATTTCAAATCAGGATTTACTCTGATGAAGGTCGAATTTTCTTTGTGTGCGGAACATTTCTACATTTTTTCTATTATTATTATTTCATTTCATTTGTTTATTTAAAAATAATAATAGTTTGAATAATGTACACATGGATAAACTCCTGACCGAAACACGTGTAAGTAAAATTGATTAAAATATCCTATTTTATCCATTCTATACTTTTCTTTCCTTTATTCATTTTTTAGGATAGCGTAGAGAGAGTCAATGGCGCCAATGCAATCAATTGTCTGATGGTCGCAAGAAACCCAGAGTCAACAAATGCCATTGACTATGTCTACTTTATTCTAACTTATTATACGATACCTTGACAGCCAATGATCAAACAGGTTTTGAGTCCTGTCTTTGAAACAACTTACGAGTTTTACAAGTTTTCACTCGGTTGATTTTTTGCTTTGTGTTGAGAGCTAAAATTATAGGTATGAGCAAGCTTCAGATACGTTATGTTATAAGTTTATTTAAAACATTTGAATTAGCAAATTTATTGGGCCAAAGAAAAATACTATGTACAAAATAATAATAAACAGGTTTTTATACAATACAGTGCTAACATAAAAATTCTTGGAGGGTTGAAACAGATATGGCATTTCAGTTTATTTCAATGGGGAAAATTGATTTGATATACAAGGAATTTCAGTTATAAGTGGAGCAAATTAAACTCGCAAGTCAAGGTGGGTAATATCTTATTATAATGGAGATTGTGGGTTTTTCTGTCTGTAACGAAACTATTACTATACAAGTCACGATTCCCTTTGTTATTTACATCATTCTCTATGACTTTTTTTTATTTTATTTAAACCTCAATTATTAATACAATTGTGACTGTTCACTATATCTACATAGTAATAACATGCAATTATATTTTTATATACAACAGAATAGCGGATTACAATGTGAATGGGAAGACTAATTTGCATATTGATCTCAAAAATTTGATTTTAATAAATATATGCTTAGTATTATTGATTTGTAATTTTGGTTTATCTTATTGAATATGAGCAAAAATCTTGGGGATAAATCTTAAAAGAAATCATTAACAAGAAGAAATATCTGTAATTTTATTCTTTACTTCCTATTTTCATAAATAGTTAAATTAAGAAAATTTACCAATGAAAGACGGGAGTAATGGAAAATGATGGAAGAGTTAGTTTCAAAGTTTTCTATTTTTCAATCAATACCCCCTCTGTTCCAATCTTTTTATCTGCATTCTATTCAGTTTCATTAGCCTTTCTAATTTAATATAATATTTTATTATATTAAAACTTAAATACTTGCACCCAGAGGGTGCATATATTTGCTAGTATATATATATATATAATATATATATATATATACATATATAACACACACACACACACAACACACACACATCAGCAGTGGCCAGACAGACAGCGAAGGAGTCTATCCCTTTTTCACTAGCACCAGACCCAGAAGATTGATTTGCTGAGGTGTAGCGCCACAACCTACCATCAACTCTCCACTTTACCACACAGATGAAAGCTGTGCTACTCAGGTGCTGAGAACCAGTATCAAACTGGAATGTTGTTATTCTTAGGCAGATGCTCTATCGACTGAGCTAAAACCACCCTTGAGATTATATTATATATATAAAGTTAAGGTAGTGTGGACATTGAGTCAACAGCAACTGGTTACTGACAGTTTCACATCTATTTCAGTTTATTTCTAGTGAGAAATTGTCAGTAACCAGGCATCGTTGACTCCATGTTAACACTACCCTAACTTAGATATAATGTTCTATCAATGATATCAAGCACTATTCACATTATAAATATGCAGATAGATAGATAGATAAGAGGTATCCAAAACTTGGTAGTAAGGGTGATTCTATAGTGATTTCTAAGACACACTGTATTATTATTGTATGATCCAGTATGTATAAATACAGTGAATCTTTAAATCACTAAAGAGAGCTCAATGTATAATAAACTTTTAGATTATATACAGAGCAATATTTATCTTTGAAAGGAAGGAAAACTCAACACCGTTATTCCATAATAAAGTTATTTCGACCAAAATTGGGGCCTTTATAAATCTAAGTTGATTTAATATAGCTCCCCAGAATTCAGTCTCATCAGATGGAAAATGTTATATTTATAAATAAATGGTGCTCAACATCATATAATAAGGTATACACTTTTTTTTTGTATTCTTTCTCTTGTTTGGTTTTGTTTTACGGCATATCAACCTCAGTGGGTCATTTAATGCCGATAAAGTTTTGAAAATAAATCAATTAATGGATAATACAATTTTGTTTATAAATATATTTTTGTATTCAACCCCTAGATGAGACCCTAACAGGTACTACCACTCCAGGCCAGAGTGGACCAAGGAGCAATGGTGATGAAGGGGTGCTCCACATTCCCCAAACCTCCAAAACTGGAACCTCACCATCAGATAGAGTTTAACGTCATTCCAGGACATAAGACCCTCAGTCACCCGCTTCTAGCACCCATATGAATAAAAGGGGTCGGGGCTCTTTCTCTTGTATCAATCTTATTTACAAGTCAAAATAAAAAAATTGAATAAGTTATAAAGATTCAAAGAGTGTATACGTCATTTTGGGACACCTTGTATAAAAATAAAACAAAAACCTTCAACTTTATTTCTAATTAATTATCAAGTCTATATTAGTACAGGAAAATCAAAACAATCATAAGAGAACTAAATATTTTTTTTCAAATCTAATGAGATTCACAGAGTTTAGACAATATAAATCAAAAGTCTGAAATAGAACAGAATGAAAATACACTGAGGAGAACATCTATCGTCTATACATATAAAAGTACCTAGGACTTATATTTTGCACTGCTTCTTCGTCTATGAGAGAGAGAGAGGGGTGGTGGGGGTGATGAAGGTAAATGTTCAACATGATGGGTCATTAATTAGTATGATTATAGTCTACAATGCAGTCAAGTTCAAGGTAGAAAGAAGAGCAGGGTGGGGGTAGAGTTTACTTGTTCTCTCGAGCAGGCAAGCAGGATGGGAATTGGGTCATGCTCTACTCAAGTACTTTTGAAACCACACAGAATTCTATTTTCATTAACTGTGGGTATATTTTTGTTTATTTATACAGCACATATCTTTATTATTGGGCATCAATTTCAAGGTATATTGAAAAAGGATAAAGTAGATTATATATAATATATATATATATATATATATATATATATATATATATATATATATATGAATGAGAAAGAGAGAGATAACTGACTTTTGGATTAATGTGAAAATTAGTAAATAGTCAAGGTTAAAGAAAAGGTTTTATCAGTTTCATGGGATTAGGTAAATAAACTGGGATTACTTTTTCCTTTACAAGTTGCTGTGATTAAAAAGTGGAGATACAGAATTTACAAGAGTTTATACACAGTAGGACAGAATCATTGACAACCAGAAGAAATCACATGTGTGTGTGTGTGTATATATTGGTTTGGAGGTTGATTTTGAAGGCTATCACAATGCAGGTGTAAAGAAAAAATAATAAGGTAACAATGGTGTTGTGTGTTAACCTGTATTTTATTCTTGAATTTTCAAGATAAAATCTCTTTTTCAGAAGATCACTGGAACTGAAGTAGTCTTGTTATGGCATTTCTAGTTAAAATTTAACTAGAAATGCCATAACAAATGCCATATTAATTTTTCCAAGTATTTCAATTTTCTTAAGTTAAAATCTTTTATTTTTGTCTCCTCTTGTTCAACTGACAAAAATCAAGTGTTTACATTAATCACATTATATATATATATATATATATATATATATTATATATATATATATTTCCTACAAAACAAGAAACAGGGATCAGTACCTTTTTTTCCGCTATGAATTTAATAAACACTTATCCATTATGCCATGGGTTTTAAATATTTCCATAATGTTTACTGAGTGTGTGAATATTTTGGATAAAATTTGCTTATCCGATTTAACAACAAACAAATTTTAAAGAAAATTTATATATATATATATATATAATATATATATATATTATATATATATAATAATTCCAAGTCCAGAGAAGAAATCTTCCTTACGACATAGGTTTTTTTTTAAAACAACTTGTCGCAGTTTGAGAGCTCAATGTGTGCTCTTATTGTTAGAGTCACAGAGAAAATTTATATTTAAATAAATAACAAAAGACTTAGAGATCTTGCATTATAGACTATTTCAGGGAGCTTAGACAAAAATGTCTAATTCTCCCGACTCATCAGATGCGAATGAGGAGTCGGGAGAATTAGACATTTTTGTCTAAGCTCCCTGAAATAGTCTATAATGCAAGATCTCTAAGTCTTTTGTTATTTATTTAAATATATATATAAGTTAAAAGAAAGGAAAAGAATCTGACGGTATGAGTATATATAAAAAAAGATATGAAAACACAAGTGGCTCACATTTGAAACTGTATAACTTTTTTCTTTTTTGCAACGTCAAGGTTTTTGTTTTTGAACTCATATGACTTTTGTCTCCGCTCTTAACATCATGGAGTATAAACAAGCTCTGATGACGATTTTCATAAAATCAAAATATTGTTCAATATCAGCAAAGTTATAAAATGTTTTAACTTTAACAGCATTTTGTGGTGTTTTCATATCTTATATATATATATATATATATATATATATATTATATATATTATATAAGCACCATCTGTCCCTATTGATTCATCATTCTTGGCAAGTCCTGTAGACAGCATCCAGTGTCTGCACATATCTGATGAATATAAGTTTTTTGCTAGTCAGCTAACACTGGTGTGTCCACAGGAGAATGTTTAGGGAGTTTGTCTTTACTATTCCAACATTGCACAGCATGTTGGGGGTTCTAAACTAACAATGTTACAAAATGACCACTTTTTCTGTGCCTTAAACACTTTTTGAATAGGCTGTAACTGCCCGCTAAACTGACAGTTAATTATCTTAATTTTTATATAGTTATTTTTTGTTTATAAAGATTAACTACAACTACAGTATCCAATTTAGAATAGTTAGTGGGTTTTATTAATTCCATTTTGTGTCGACCATAGTTTTCTGCGGTCCTATGAATCCCTAATCAGAAAGTGGTAAAGGGAACTCACACATGAACCCTGTAGAAGTCTAACTACATCGAGTTAGCAGACAAGAACAAACATGCAAGCTGTAACTTAAATACAGTCCTTGCATGTTGCTGGCATAGTGCAAAGTGATGGCTGAAGAGTGGGTACTTGTACATTCTAACAGCCAATCAAACCTAGCAAATGAACTGCCCTAAGTTCATAATGGAACAATCCAAAGCTCCATATAAGCCACCTACCAAACCTAAGTTTCTTTTAGTAGCCAGCTTTAACAGAGCTGAACACTTGAAAAATCCAACAAACCCTTTTTAGTTTACGCCACTGGTCAGGGCAGGCAACATGTTTCATGGTGTTTATTAAATAAACATAATGACATCAGTAAACAGAAGCGTCATGTGTCCCTTAAAAAGTAGCCAGTAAAAGTGAAACTAATGAATTATAACTCACTACTCTAAATTGGATGCTGTGGTTTGTAGTTAACCTTATAAACAAAAAATATATAAAAATAAGATTATAATTAACTGGTCAGTTTTAGCGACAGTTACATTTCACTTAGCGCTAAATACCTTGGGAAAGGTATGAATTCTACTCTCCCTCCAGCTATGGGTAAATAGTAGGGCAGACTGGGCTCTTTAACCTTGGTGTGGCTAACCAGTCTAGGAGAAAGGAAAACTGAATTCAAACCTGTTAAACTCCGCTTAAGAAAATTGGACCTTGGTGTCGCATCCCTGCTCGTGCGAAGGGGTTGGTAAAATATATATATATATATATATATATTATATATATATAAAAATGTAAAAAGGGAGCAATTTTTTTTAACTTAACAAGTTAGTTAATTTGTATATTTTTGCTTTAAAAAATTACTAATAAAATTTTTAAAAGAATAAGATTAAACATCAGAAAAAAAAAAAAAAAAAAAAAGATTGAAAAATTAATTAATTATGTTTTATTTCATTTTCAAATCTTTTTTTTTTTAAAATAATAAGCTTTGCACCCCCCCCCCAGCAATTTTTTTGTTGATAATTATTCTCAGTTGCAAATAGTGCTGCCAATTAACCTTGACCTTCTCTTAAAAATCAACATTAATCTTTTTTGGAAATCATAACCCACCCACCAGTTAACTAACTTTTTCTAAAAAATAGAAAATATATTTACTATAAAAGTAAACAACTTACATCACAAAAAACCAAATCATCAATTTTCCCCATTCAAATTTTTTTTTTTTTATTGCAAGGTTAATATTTTATTTATTTTTGTTAGGTAAATAGTAAGTCGTAAAGTTGTTGGGGTGGGCTAAAAGTCGGTATCACCAGACAGTGAGGGAAGTCTATCCCCTTTTCCTTGCACAGACCAAGGAAAAATTGTTTTTTTTAGCAATCTGAGGTGGAGCGCCACCACCTACCATCAGTTTCTCACTTTAACCACACAGACCCTGTGCTACTCATACGCTGAGTTGGCAGGGCCAGTATCAAAACCATGACCTTGTGATTCCCTATCAAAGTGCCTCTAACCGACTGAGCTATAACCGGCCCTTTTTTACAATAGACATCAATAACAATTTTATTTAGAATTTCCTTTTATACAGTTTAATGTGTACATTTTATGCTCGTTCTGTGAAATCATGGGCAAAATGAATAAATAATAAAATGCATTTTCTTAATGGAGTTAAAAAAAAAAAAAAAAAAAAAAAAAAAAAAGAAGGGGTAGATATTATGGATTTCGATTATTTAAATCTAGAGTAAAGTAATATAGTGCCTAGTTATTCCTAGGGAAAAATAAGAAACATATTTGAAATGTAAGGATTTAGGATTTTTATAGTTTACCACTTTCTTGATTTTCAATAAATAATTTTTAGCTTACCTTATATGGTCAGATCAACCTTGAATGGAAAGATAAATAAGTCTCTAACATAGTTTTTACTTGAAATTGTTTGGCAGATAGTTTCATAAAATGTAAAATCTCCATTAAAGTATCAGTACTGTGTTAAGTTCATCANTACATACAAATGTTCTTGGTAGATTGTACTATATAATGTTAGCCCTACTGTGGGCTTAAAATACACTAGCTACCCCCCCCCTGCCAGAGGGATAAGACCTCCACTAAGGGAGTGACCTGGGTATCACCCATAACTGCATTTTGATGGTGGGACTTCAGTTCTGGAACACTAAGGAGTGTGAATAGACTTTCATTATCATTACCACTTATCTGGAGTGGTAGTACCTGATGGGTGTGGAGTTGAATAGATCCATTTGCAATTATTTGTCATTAGATAGGATAATGCCTTATATATTGACAATTAACTGTGTGCAAAAGCTCTAACTACACAAATATAAATGTAGTAATACTTTAATTAGATTCCCAGTTGATTTTTTTTATTTGAGGTTATTGTTCGTTTAATCATATAGTTATATAAAGCTGTGTAAATGGAGTTCAGAACCATTCGAATTATGCAATTATGAATATTGATAAAGATTACCTACTTTGATATTGAAAAACAAAACGGCGTATACAATTTATCCTTAAAAAAAAACCGGTCATATTTTTGTTTCAGCTGTTCGACCGAAAAATACGGTTTTAACTCGCTGTAAAAATAATTCAATTGATGAAAACCGATAAAAGTTACATATTAGAAAGACTACTCTATCTTTTCCAACATATTAAATCTTTTTAAGAGTGTTAAGAAATACTCGAGAAATTGCAAATTGAACTGATTAAGGTCGCAAATTGAAAATGTCAGCGTTTTTTTTTCAGCTAAATGCTTGTAATGCTACTTTAATATCTAGGAGTAAAATATCCCGCAAACAAGTTGACATTCCATTAAAAATCAATCACATTATATATGTCTAGCCAAATTGCAAAATTTAGAAATAGTTTGTATATTGGATCAAAAAGAAACTTTTGAATCTTCACATTCATGGGTAAATGATTTAAAGTTTTTATTCTTTTTGAATCTCTAATTGTTTTGGTATTAATTCTACTAAATCTGTCATTTTATATATATATATATATATTATATATTAACCAACCCCCCCTGCACGGCAGAATGTGACACAAGTTCAATTTCTTAAGTGAGGTTCAACAGGTTTGAATTCAGAGTTTTCATTCTCCTAAGACCGGTGCCTTAACCAAGGTTAAAGAGCCCAGTCTTCCCTAATATTCATCCATAGCTGGAGGGAGAGTAGGATTCATACCCTTTCCAAGGGTATTAGCGCTAAGTGAATGCAATTACCATCCAGGATTTGAACTCGGGGACAGTCCATTTCCCATGACTAACCATTTAGCCGCGGCTTCATAATGGATAATAGGAGATAATATAAGCTATCAGTTGTCTTACTTATTTTTTTTTTTCTTTTTAAATCGCTTATAAAATTAGATTTTCTTTTCTTCATAATATTTAACATCTTAACTTTTCTTTTTATTACAACATTTTACAAATTATTTATTATTAGTGTTGTTTATTATGCTACTAAGTTACAAAATAAAAAAACTAGCCCTCCAGGCGATGTTAAAAAGTATGATTTTTGAAAGATATTGTGAGAGGCTGGAGTTAAAAATTAAATGTCGAGAGTTGAACCATAAATCATGAAATCATCAAATATTCGAATTCAACAATGTTGAGTAAAGATAAAGAGGAAAAAAAAAAAAAACAATTTGAAATCGAACTGTTCTAATGTGCGTGCTCAAATTTTGATGTGTTTATCTATGTTATGATGATTTATGACGGGTATATGACGTAAGCAGGGACGTAGTTTTTGTTTACGACTAAAACCGGAAGCGAATCTCCATTAATTAATAGATGCATTTTCCGCTTTTTTCTATTTTCTCACGTACGCTCTGAAAGAGTAATGTCATCTTAAGTAGAGAAAAATGCCTCAAATTAATTTTCTACCAGGACTGTGGAGTTAGAGTTTAGTTAAAAGCAAGTTAATCCTTATCACTACGTGCTATCCCGCAATAGATGTGGTGAGGACTCGTGACATTACTACTGAATAGAAATGTATTCATTAATTCATTCTCTCTTTTTAAGAGCTGATGATGCTTTGGGGGTTGTTCCGCATTTTGATCACCAGGTGGTTGGAGTGCTCTCGGTAGTAAGGTTAAGGATTACTGGAGATTGAGGTCAGTGCGGCAAACATTATACTAGAACTTCACTTGACGTGCAGTCTTGGAATTTACTCTTTATATGGCCTAGAAAGTATACAGTGCACACTTCTCATATTTAAAAACAAATTTAAAACATATATAAAAAAATTCAACCTTACCCACACTTATTAAATGGGTGAAAAAATAAAGATTTAAAAATAAAAGGAATTTTTCGAAAGAGCCATAACACTTCATGAAAAGGTAGGCCTAACATTTTTAAAGATAATCTATCTTGATTTAAAAATAAAAAAATAAAATAAAAATTTGCTCTTTAACTGGCCGCTATTGTCTGAAAGTTATACGTGCACACTTCTCATGATTAGATTTTTTTTAATTATGGTTTTATGTTCATTTGTAGGCCATAATAACTTAATTATCATAAAGAGGTGTTGTGTCCTGACTCCACAGTCCATGGTTTCTTATGATTCTTTCTGAAATCATCCATTTAATTTTTATTTCATTTGACTTTTTTTGACACTATTGTAATTTTTTATCTGAGTCAGCAATTTGTTCCAAAATTATTAACAAAAAAAATCCAACTGGTTTGATAGACTTAGTTTTTGAAATCTGCCTTGACAGAATTTTCCAGATCAATGAAAATTATATTTTTAAAAAAGAGCCAGGTTAGTTTTCAGCCGTAGAGCGTTCAGCTAGAAACCACAAGGTTCCTTGTTTGATACGTGCGGTCCTCACCAACTTTGGCGTATGAGTAGCACAGGATCTGTCCTGTAAAGTAAGGAGCTGATGGTAGGTGTGGTGCTCCACTCAGGTGCCTAAACAATCTCTTTGGTTAGCGCTAGTGAAAAGGGGATAGACTCCGCCCGCTGATTGTGATGCCGACTTAGGCCACCCGATTGACTTTACTTTACTTACTGTTGAATGAATCTGAATTAAAATGCTTTGGTTAGATCTTTATATAACTTATCTGATCTAAAAGTTCAATTAAAAGTTGTTCCAAATAAATTTATCTACTGTCTTGTGGTTTTAAACAATGTAGTGATATCACCAGATAACAGCTTTATCATCTCATACAATCATTTTAGTTCAATGGGGTTTTGTATTTCAATTAATCAATTTTAATTGGTATTGTGTTACCGCATATTAAATTGGCGAATATTGTAAAAACTTTTGACTCACCCTAGCAAAATTGCAAAACTAAGGGATTTGTAATAAAATAGAAAAAGCAACTAAAAATTTTAAAAGAAAAAAAACAACATACTAGTCAAAATTAATCTATATATTAATACTTGTGTTTCTTAATTGTGATGACTGTAAAATTCAAAGTGATAATACTTGAAGATAAAACTCCGACAAAGGATTGATAGACAAAACATTTTATATACATCACAGGATAACAGGTACATAAACAATAGAGTGTACATAAACATACATTAAAGTAGAAGATAATGACACATTCATGGAAGGGTTTAAAATACATAGATATTTAGGTATCAAGAGATACCTAAATGTACATAAAAACGTAGTTACGGATACATGACTAAAGGATAGTCATATATCGTATATGAGACTTACTAGCAGTGAGCGGCCAGCATGATCATAAGTTTTGAGAGCCCCAACGGAGGGGTGATCAGGTACCATAGTGTGTCTCGTAGGTCAGGAGCAGAAGAAAGAGACGTTCAATCGCCGTTATATAGAAAATAAGGTTTGTAGGTTCAAGTCCAAATGCAAACAAAAGCCTTCACAAAACATTCATCAACGCGAGGTACCAGTTGAAGGTCTCAAAGGATAATACTTGAGTAACTCCGACAAGGTTGAAGACAAACATTTTTTAACATCACAGGATAGGGACTATACATAGAGGTGTACATGAACATACATACATGAGTAATACATTACACGTAAAAGGATAAATATAAAAGCACAAGACAGGAGACTAGGAATAGTCCATGCTGTATGAATCACTTACAGTAATGTAAGGGGAGGGCAATAAGCCCCAGCAAGACGGGGTACAGGAGCTTAACTCATAGGTTGTTTGTAGGTCAAGCAACAGGAAAAGAGAGAGAAGTTCAATATCAGCGCTTAAACTATCCAAAGGCCCTAGCTGGAACCAGCCCCAAACTAACGGGCAGACAACTCCCCAGGCAAATCCGAATAACGCCTACAACTGTTATCTTCTGGCAACGCCCTCTGGTTAGATATGAGACTATCTAACAGATGAAAATGCAAAAATGTAAATCCGATTATCCTGGTATTGCCTTATCAGCCAAATTCTGTTCTTTTGAGTGTCATCACCGCATTGACCATTCCCTTTTATTTAAAGAAGGGGAAAAGCTTCTCTGTGGTAGCATATACGCTACACAGAAAAAATATAAGAATAGAAAGAAGTAGGGGAATGAGAGGGTGGGCATCGAAGCAATAATGTTAATCTCTTTCAATCAACATGAATGAAAAGGAAAGGAGGGAAAAAAGTTAAATAAAGAATTTTTTTTAATTTTTTTAAATTTCGTCATACGTGTGAAGCACATGCGATACCCTGCCCTTAGCGCAATCTAGGAGTGATATTATCCTCGTACCCCACTTATACTGGTAGGCGCAAGGCCCATTAACGTGGGACCACACCCAAGCCACGAGACTCATTGGTGTGCGGGTTTAAAATTGCGTCTATCCCCTCGGATTCCACCTCAGGGGGGCGCCTCAGACACATGGGGGGGGCACATAGCTCGCCAATAGTAATGATACACAGTTTTGGTAGCTAAGGCAGGACTCCATTTCCTAGCGCTACCAAAGCCAGCCTTTCGCCCACGGAAGGGTATTAAAAAAAAAATGAAATAGTGCAGAGAAGAGATTATATGATCCGTCATCGAGATGTTTGTTATCAGTTGTTATTTAAAAACACGTTGTTTTCGGCCACTGAGTTGATTACGGCGATTGCAGCATGTTATGTAAACAACACCGGGAATGATTGATTCCACGTGCATTATATATTTTTTAACCATTTGAACTAATTTGCATAGCTCTTTAAGTAAGCATGTCAAATGTTGAATAATTAATTATCATACTGTGATATATCCACAAGGTGTTTGATTTTCTGTAATTAAGGTGTATCTTAGATGCCTACTCTATATTTATAGACTCAACCATAACATGTGACCAAACTATTGCCAATCACTTGGCAGTGCTTCTGTGATCGATATTATTATTTATATGGCTGTTTGATCTTAGCCACTCAAATTGCCTTTGAGTCTCATGGACAATGGAAACATAGGATTATATCACTGGCGCCTTTTACACTACGTAGGATTTCCAGAACTGCGGAACTTTTATTCCTTACCAATTCAGGGAAGCGCATAGGTGTAATGGGTTAAAGTCATGGAAATGGTACTTGTCGCCGAGTTCAAAATCTTGGACGTAGGCATATTTGCATAGCGTAATAACCCTTGGGAAGGTATGAATCTCTACTCTCCCTCCAGCTATGGGTAAATAGTAGGGCAGACTGGACTCTTAACCTTGGTTAGGCAACACAGTCTAGGAGAAGAAATTGACCTTGTTCGCATCTTGCTGTGCGGAGGGGGTGGTAAAATATATATTCCCTTACCAAAGGATTCTACGTTCAGGACTTACTTACTTATTTACTTTAAGTTCTTTACAAACTGGCAAGGATGGCGGCCAGATACTTTAACAACGGTCCTGCTCTAGTAATTATTTATTTCAGATTGTTATGTAACAATGTATGCAATTAATCAGTTTTCTATTGAAAGCTTCCAATTTATCACATATTAAAAAAAAAAAAAAAAAAAAAAAGATTGTACTTTGTTTCCCTTATGAGTGGATTAATATTATATTGATATTTCCATTTGTCTCAATTTGGGGTTATGAATAATTTGACATTGAATTATCTCCCTTTATTTTGATAAGTTTTAAATGATTCAGTTTGTTGTTAACCAATAAGCAAGTGTTTTTTTTTAATATTTAATGTGGCCAATTTATCACATATTAAAAAAGAAAAGATTGTAGCTTTGTTTCGCCTTATTGAGTGAATACTGGGACGCAAAGGCCTTGTTTTTTTCTTTTCTTGCGGTTATCCGTGGTCATTGTGGTGTTATTTATCACTCAAGGATTTGTGTTTATGCGAAAAGACCAACCAGAACCAATAGCCAGTGAATTCCGCTATGCTGGCCAGAGTCAAGCAAGAAATGATATGTCTGTCTCTTTCTTTGGAGGAACTGTTGAAATCACTGATGATGATTATTGAAGAGTGGATTTCTAAATTGCATGAATGTGAGAATGCCTATTTGCTTACATGATTTTGAAAGGGTAAAGTCCTGTTTTTTTTTTTTTTAATCTTTAACTATTCTGTAATCTTGAAAATATTTCCGAGAAATTACATATAAGATAACCATCATTTCAATAGATGAGTTAATAACTTTATAATTAAAAAAAAAAACATTGCTTGATGCTACAAAACCCATGAGTTCCCTATTGAGTCCTAGATTTGTATAGAAATAAATAATAAGAATATGTGTACAGTGCCTCAGGTGCACACAACTCATCAAAGTCTATGTCAAGTACACAGAATATGTTGTTGTCACGAACATGAACAAGTTACAGTAGTAAGTATGCATGTATGTGTGTGCATATGTATGTGGAGAGTGGCACCAGTATAGTGTCGCAGACGCACAGAAGCATGGGGCTTGGAAGATTCAGCTTTCAGGCAGCTACAACAACCGTGGGCATTTATTCCCATGTCTCCACATTCTGAGCGTGAAAAAATGTTTCCGAAAGTTTACGTGAGCAGTGCTGTTGTATAGATTTAGACACTGAATTGGTGATGTGTGTCCTGTGTGTGTGGTTCTTTTATTTTTCTGACAGAGTAATTTGAGAGATGTTTGAAATAGCCAATATGACAGTAGAAATGATAGATCACTTGACAAATGAACAGTTTTGATCCATCCATTTGAAGTGAGCAACTTATATACAATGTATGTCGTGTGTGAATTGTATATTTAAGTTTTGTATGTAATACAGAAGAGATTACATTGGTATTCTTGGTAAATCAATGTTTTTTGTGGGTTTTTTTTAAACTTTGCATTTAAAATGAATTATAACAAAAGTATGATGAACTGACTATTATGAGAAGCTAGAAGCACAACCCAGCCCAATCCTCTATTCTCATCAGCTTCACTTTTTGAGCAGGCTTTTTGACTTCTAAATGTCAGGGTCAATTTAGTAATGCTGAACATTAGCTACATGTAACGTCATAATATATTCACGGTACCAAAACGGATATACGTAATGTTTCTAATTATCGATAATATGTTTATAGCGGGTCTTGTCAGCGTGCTTCCAAATTCACAACACTAAAAAGGTGTTGCGGCCGTGGCGGCTCTTGTCGATAAAAAAGTGACAACACCGAGAAATTATACGTCGCAAGCTGCTAGCTTTTATTTCCAGGCTCGTCTCATGGTTGTTGGCAGAGAGGGAAGACAAAGAGAGAGAGAGAGAGAGAGGAACTGATTAAATTACTGTACATCCCACACAGGACTAGAGGCCTGTCCGTATCCTACGCTCTCGGAAAGCAAAAAGAGGCGATATTTTCTTTGTTTGTTTCCATGTCACAAGTTGACTTCCATTCCGGTCAAACACCCGAAACTTCGGTTGGCTTTCGATTCGGGGGTCACACGCCCAGTAATGTCACACAAACGTTTTATGTTCATCACTTTTGTTAAAAAACCTTTACTCCTCTTATTTCTTCTTCCTCCTTTTCTAATAGTGTCCTCGCAAAAACTCGGGACCTTCACCATCTCGCTACACTACATAAATGTGGAGTTAACATCCTTGTATGTTTGACTTTGGGGAAGCCGTTTGTTTGGCTGGCCATTTCATTTCACGCGTAAATCTACACTGAAAAATACAGATTGTTCGAAGTCAATACATTGCAGGTTTTAACACAAAAAATATAATTAAAATGTGTTCTTAATTGTGCAATTAGTTTGAAATTAACTTAATTGTTATTAAGAACACAATTTTATGATATTTTCATGTTAAACCTTGCAGGCTGTATTGATTTCGAACAAATTTGTATTTTCAGTGTAGAGTATTACAGTGAAGAAAATGTGTCAAAAAGTGAAACATACAAGGGGTTACTCTCAATTTATGTAGCTAATGTCAGATTACCCAACTTTTATTCTTATATTTCATTTTGGAGGCATTAGATGTAATAGTTATCATCTAGGAAAATGAGAGTAGCACATGAGTTTATATTTCTGGACTAGGCTGTTTGTATTTCACATAGCACTAATACTCTTGGGAAAACATATAATCCAACTATTCTCCCTCCAGCTTATGGGTAAATAATAGGACAGACTGGGCTCTTTAACCTCTTTATCTGCCTAATTTCCCACGTCTCTACCATAATTTCTTGGTAGTTTTTAGCCTGTATGATGAGATATTTCAAGTTCACTATTTATTCACCTCAGGAATCATTCTTATTTAAAATAAAGTCCTATCCTCATTATAATCTAGTTCCTTAAGTGATTTTTCCAGTGTAAAGCAAGTGACACAAGATGAGAGCCGCTGTAAGCAAGAGATTGCCAACTTTTAATTGCAAAGTAGCAAAGAGTTTAACCCTTGGTAAATGCAACCAGTCTTAGGAGAAAGGAAAACTCTAAATTAAAACCTGTTTAAAACTCTTAAGGATTAACCTTGTGTCACTTTCTTTCGAAAGGGGAAGGGGGGACAAAAGTTATATTACTTTTTAATTTTCTCCAAACTGTAAGGAAAACTTCAAATAAATCTCAGTCCTCAGCTTTCAATCTTCTCTTCTAAAGAACACCACTTACTCCGCTCACTCGCTTTGGTTATTTTAAGGGTACACACAAAAACCAAAACATCACGGGCACATGTCGAACCTCGCGTCTGGCTCCAGTACTAGATTGCATTTGTTTTGCATGCAGGGCGGGCACGGATTCGATCCCGGCAGGCAAGACAGAGTCTTGCTCTTTCGTCTCGTCACACACAATCCTACTTGTGCAGAGGAGTTGTAATTTGAAAACAACTTCACTTACTTATTGCAACTTACCTATTAAGATTCCTGTTTCCAGTTAAATAAAACTTTTAAACTGTTTCTGACATTTTTACCAACATTCTTTTGAATGACAAGTAAAAGGAAAAAAAAGTTTATTAGATCTGTAAATGTGACTTTTGTTGCACGGCAGGCGCAACACCTTTTAAACATTCCACAACTTCCTGCAAGCGTTAACCAATTTAATGCCAATTTGTATTTTAAAAATCATGTGCTCACTTTAAATTTTTAACTTACCAAATCGCAAACAGGGCAAGGTAATTCAATCAGACTGTATGTCAACAATGACCTTATCACTATTTTTAAAAATACTGTTTTCAGGAAAAATTGAATTTTTTGCATTAAAAAATCTTCTTAAAGCGACATCTGAAACAACTTCATCTTAAAAAAAGATTTTTGAAGGCAATTTACAATGCAATAATGTGTTGAAAGTATATTTATTAATTTTTTTTTAATTTCTAAATATTTCGGAAATTAAAATTCATCATCCAGAGTAATTGAAAAGTACTAGGTGTTTTTTTTTTTTAATTTTTTAAGTACTATATCCCCTTATTCTAAGTTTTATGGGACTGTTCCAAGTGCACCAACTAGCAATGGTATCAACTTTGACTTTCATATTCCATAGCTTTTCAGTTGTCTGGCAAAGGTCCATGTATTTTGTCCATCTTTTCGTTTTCTTCATCTTCACCCTGTGGTTTGCTGGATACTCGCAAAACAACAGAGTTGACAAAGTCTTTCCTTTTTGTTATCAACACTAGGTCTGGTCTTCATTATTATTATTATTATTATTATTATTAATTATTATTATTTATTATTATTATTTACTCCTTTTGAGTTTTCACATCAGCATTAGCTGATGTCTTTCACTGGTCTGAAGTGACAGCAAGTCTCCTTCAGTCTCCAGGACTCTTCTGAGATTCTGGCAGATTTGCAGCAGTGCAGTGTCTGAATGGTTTTCTACGCCTCCTCTGATTTCCAAACTTCCAGACGCCTTTTCCAAATTTTCTTTTTTGAGAACTGTTCTAGTGCACAAACTACATGTGGTAAAGCTTTCACTTTCCCATAATTTTTTCAGTCTTTGGCAAGGTCCAGATAATTTGTCAATTTTTCTTATTTCTCTTTAGCTTCACCAACTGTGATGCTGCTGGCACTGTCAAAAATCCACCAGTTGGACAAGTTCTTTCTTTTTTTTTATCAACACTAGGTCTGGTCTTCTTGCCTGGGATAAAGGTGTCCGTATTTTTTCAAAGTCACAGAGATTATTATTATATTATAAAGAAAAACTTTTAAAAATAAATCAATATTATTTCAGAATTTCACTGCTTATAATGTTGGACAAAGACATGGCAGATGTTTCATCATGAAAACTGAACAGATCAGTAATTGCTCCTTCTAAGGACTTGTGGATTTACTTCAATAAATTGAAGGTAAGCTGCTTAGTTTTCTTTCTTTTTCTTTTAATAATAATTCTATATTAATATATGTTTTCAAGGGAGACAAATTAGCTCCAGTTAGTAGAGCATTTTTCTAGGAAATCTTTAAGTTTCAGGTTTGATACCAAGCACATGATGTTAATCTGGGTAATCTAATTCTGATCTGTGCGGTATGACATCTGGAGCTGATGGTAAGTGTGGCATTCCACCTTAGCAAGAAAAAAAATCTCCTGGTCTAGTGTGCTACAAAAAAACCCAACAACTCCCTCGCTGTTCAACTGATAGCAACAATAGACACTCTGCAGACTTTACTACTAATTATGGTTTGGTTTAGAATTTTATTAATATATTATTGAAATCTAAATGAACTATGTAAATTCCACCAGATAAAAAAGTCAAAACTTTATAAGACACAGCCAGATAACCCTTTATCCTGCAAAATATGCAAAATGGATATTTGTTTAGCAATTAAGTTTATAAATTCTCAATATTTACAGATATTAGGTTTATTCTGAAATTAAACTTTAGCGTTAAAATTGATTATACGACCTAATTTCACCCTCGTATGTCACCCTGCTGAAAAAGCGGGAAAATAAAATCAGGGAATTAACCGAATTTAATGAAATTTTCAGTGTTGAATAATTAATGAATAAGATATCGATGCGTTATATTTTTATTCATTAATATATCAACACTGTGAAAAGTCATTAATTGTTAATTCCCTGATTTTATTTTTCCCTTCTCCCTTCTTTCAGCAGGGTGACATACGAGGGTGAAATTTAGGTCCGTTAAATTCAATTTAACCGTAAAGTTTTAATTCCAGAATAAAACCTAATATCTGTTAATATTGAGAATTTATAACTTAATGCTAAAAATAATCATTTTGCATATTTGGCAGGATAAAGGGTTAATCTGGCTGTGTCTTTAAAGTTTTGACTTTTTTATCTGGTGGAATTTACATAGTTCATTTAGATTTCAATAATATATTAATAAAATTCTAAACCAGAACCATAATTAGTAGTAAAGTCTGCAGAGTGGTCTATTGTTGCTATCAGTTGAACAGCGAGGGAGTTTTGTTGGGTTTTTTTTGCTAGCACTAGACCAGGAGATTTTTTTTCTTGCTAAGGTGGAATGCCACACTTACCATCAGCTCCCAGATGTCATACCGCACAGATCAGATTAGATTACCCAAGATTACTCATGTGCTGGTATCAAACCTGGAACCTTAAGATTCCTAGGAAAATGCTCTACTAACTGAGCTAATTTGTCTCCTTGAAAACCATAATTAATATAGAATTATTATTAAAAGAAAAAGAAAGAAAAATAAGCAGCTTACCTTCAATTTATGAAGTAAATCCCACAAATCCTTAGGAGGAGCAATTACTGATCTGTTCAGTTTCATGATGAAACATCTGCCAATGTCTTTGTCCACAATAGCAGTGAAATTCTGAAATAAATTAGATTTATTTTAAAAGTTTTTCTTTAATAATAATAATAATAATCTCTGGGACTTTGAAATAAATACGGATCACCTTATCCCAGCAAGAAGACCAGACCTAGTGTTGATAAACAAAAAAGAAAGAACTTGTCAACTGGTGGATTTTGCAGTGCCAGCAGATCACAGGGTGAAGCTAAAGGAAAATGAAAAAAAATTGACAAATATCTGGACCTTGCCAGAGAACTGAAAAAATTATGGAAAGTGAAAGTTATACCAATTGTAGTTGGTGCACTTAGAACAGTCTCAAAAAGAATTGGAAAAGGGTCTGGAAAGTTTGGAAATCAGAGGAAGGGTTGAAACCATTCAGAACACTGCACTGCTGCAATCTGCCAGAATACTCAGAAGAGTCCTGGAGACCTGAGGAGACTTGCTGTCACTCAGACTCCAGTGAAAGACCATCAGCTAATGCTGATGTGAAAACTCAAAAGGAGTAAATAATAATAATAATAATAATAATAATAATAATAATAATAATAATAATAATGAGGAGACCAGACCTAGTGTTGATTAACAAAAAGAAAGAACTTGTCAACTTGTGGATTTTGCAGTTCCAGCAAACCACAGGGTGAAGATGAAGGAAAACGAAAAGATGGACAAATACATGGACCTTGCCAGACAACTGAAAAAGCTATGGAATATGAAAGTCAAAGTGATACCAATTGTAGTTGGTGCACTTGGAACAGTCCCAATAAACTTAGAATAAGTGGGATAAGTACTATAAAAAATTAAAAAAAAAAACACCTAGTACTTTCAATTACTCTGATGATGGAATTTTATTTCCGAAAATATTTAGAATTAAAAAAAAAAGTTAAATAAATATAACTTTCAACACATATTGCATTGTAAATTGCCTTCAAAAATCTTTTTATTAAGATGAAGTTGTTTCAGATGTGTCCTTTAAAGAGAATTTTTTATATGCAAAAAATTCAATTTTTCTAGAAACATATTTTTAAAAATAGTGATAAGGTCATGTTGACATACAGTCTGATAATTACCTTCCTGTTGCGATTTGGGTAAAGTTAAAAATTAAAGTGAGCACAGATTTTAAAATACAAATTGATTAAATTGTTAACCTTGCAGGAAGTTTGGAATGTTTAAATGTTCAGCCTGGGCCATGTGCAACAAAGTCACATTTACAGATCTAATAAATCTTTTTTTTTCCTTTTACATTCATCAAAAGAATGTTGGTAAAAATGTCAGAAACGTTTTAAAAAGTTTTATTAACTGAAACAGAATCTTAATAGGTAAGTTTGCATAAGTAAGATGAAGTTGTTTCAAATTACCAACCTCTCTGCACAAGTAGGATGTGTGTGACGGAGAACGAAAAAGAGCAAGACTGTCTTGCCTGCCGGGATCGAATCCGTGTCCGCCTGCATGCAAAAACAAATGCAATCTAGGTACTGGACAGACGCGAGGTTCGACATGTGCCCGGATGTTTGGTTTTTGTGTGTACTTAAAATAACCAAAGCGAGTGAGGAGTAATGGTGTTCTTTTAGAAGAGAAGATTGAAAGCTGAGGACTGAGATTATTTGAAGTTTTCCTTACAGTTGGGAGAAAATTAAAGTAATATAACTTTTGAATCCCCCCCCCCCTTTCGAAAGAAAGTGACACAAGGTTAATTCCTTAAGAGTTTAACAGGTTTTAATTCAGAGTTTTCCTTCTCCTAGACTGGTTGCTTTACCAAGGTTAACTCTTTGCCTACTTTGCAAATAAAATTGGAATCTCTTTGCTTACAGCGGCTCTCTCTTGTGTCACTTGTTTACACTGAAAAATCACTAAGGACTCAGATTATAATGAGGATAGGACTTTATTTAAATAGAATGATTTCTGAGGTGAATAAATAGTGAACTTTGAAATATCTCATCATACAGGTAAAAAATACCAAGAAAATTTGGTAGAGACGTGGGCAAAATTAGGCAGATAAAGAGTTAAAGAGCCCAGTCTGTCCTATTATTTACCCATAGCTGGAGGGAGAATAGTTGGATATATATGTTTTCCAAGAGTATTAGTGCTATGTGAAATACAAACAGCCTAGTCCAGAAATTAAACTCATGTGCTATCTCCATTTCCTATGATGATAACTATTACACTATATGCCTCCAAAATGAATATAAGAATAAAATTGGGTAATCTGAACATTAGCTACATAAATGAGAGTAACCTCCCCTTGTATGTTTCACTTTTGACCATTTTCATTTCACTGTAAATCTACACTGAAAATACAAATTTGTTCGAATCAATACAGCTGCAGGTTTTAACATGAAAATATCATAAAATGTGTTCTTAATAACAATTAAGTTAATTTCAAATAATGCACAATTAAGAACACATTTTATTATATTTTTGTGTTAAAACCTGCAATTGTATTGATTCGAACAAATCTGTATTTTCAGTGTAGATTTACGGTGAAATGAAAATGGCCAGCCAAAACAAACGGCTTCCCCAAAGTCAAACATACAAAAGGATGTTACTCACATTTATGTAGTGTAGCGAGATGGTGAAGGTCCCGAGTTTTGCGAGGACTACTATTAGAAAAGGAGGAAGAAGAAATAAGAGGGAGTAAAGGTTTTTTTAAAAAAGTGATGAACATAAAACGGTTTGTCGTGAATTTGACTGGGGTGTGACCCCCCGAATCGAAAGCCAACCGGAAGTTTCGGGTGTTGACCGGAACTGGAAGTCACGTTGTGACATGGAACAACAAAGAAAAATATCGGCCTCTTTTTGCTTTCCGAGAGCGTAGGATACGGACAGGCCTCTAGTCCCTAGTGTGGGATTACAGTAATTTAACAGTGTCCTCTCTCTCTCTCTCTCTCTCTTTGTCTTCCCTCCTCTCCAACACAACCCATGAGACGAGCCCTGGAAATAAAAGCTAAGCAGCTTGCGACGATATATTTCTCGCGTTGTACTTTTTTATCGACAAGATGACCGCCACGTGCCGAACACCTTTTTAGTGTTGTGAATTTGGAAGCACGCTGACAAGACCCGCTATACAACATATATCGATATTAGAACATTACGTATATCCGTTTTGGTACCGTGAATATATTACTACGTTACATGTAGCTAATGTTCAGATTACCTAAAATTGACCCTGACATTAGAAGTCAAAAAAGCTGCTCAAAAAGTGAAGCTGATGAGAATAGAGATTGGGCTGGGTTTGTGCTTCTAGCTTCTCATAATAGTCAGTATCATCATACTTTTTATAATTCATTTTAAATGCAAAGTTTAAAAAAAACCCCAAAAAAACATTGATTTTTACCAAGAATACAATTGTAATCTCTTATGGTATTACATACAAAACTTAAATATACAATCACACACGACATACATGTATATAAGTTTGCTCAACTTCAATGGATGGATCAAACTGTTCATTTGTCAAGTGATCTATCATTTCTACTGTCATATTGGCTATTTCAAACATCTCTCAAATTACTCTGTCAGAAAATAAAGAACCACACACACAGAGACACACATCAACCAATTCAGTGTCTAATCTATACAACAGCACTGCTCACGTAACTTTCGGAAACATTTTTTCACGCTCAGAATTGTGGAGACATGGAATAAACTGCCCACGTCTGTTGTAGGCTGCTGAAGCACTGAATCTTTCCAAGCCTCCATGCTTCCTGTGGTCTGCCGACACTATACTGGATGCCACTCTCCACATACATATGCACACACATACATGCATATTACTACTGTGAACTGTTCATGTTCGTGACACAACATTATTCTGTGTACTTGACATGAGACTTTGATGAGTTGTGGTGCACCTGAGCACTGTACACAATAAATTTCATTATTATTATTATCTATACAAATCTAGGACTCAATAGGAACTCATGGGTTTTGTAGCATCAAGCAATGTTTTTTTTTTAATTAATAAAGTTATAACTCATCTATTGAAAATGATGGTTCATTTATATGTATTTCCTCGAAATATTTTCAAGATTTACAGAATAGTTAAAGATTTAAAAAAAAAAAAAACAGGACTTACCCTTTCAAAATCATGTAAGACAATAGCATTCTCACATTCATCAAATTTAGGAATTTCCACTCTTTCATAATCATCATCAGTGATTTCAACAGTTTCCTCAAAGAAAGAGACAGACATATCATTTCTTGCTTGACTCTGGCCAGCATAGCGGAATTCACTGGCTATTGGTTCTGGGTGGTCTTTTCGCATAAACAAATCTTGAGTGTAAATAACACCACAATGACCACGGATAACCTGCAAGAAAAAGAAAAAAAACAACCTTTGGTCAGTATTCACTCAATAAGGGAAACAAAGTACAATCTTTTCTTTTTTAATATGTGATCAAATTGGCCACATTGAATATAAAACAAACATTGCTTATTGGTAACAACAAATGAATCATTTAAAAACTTATCAAAATAAAGGGAGATAATCCAATGTCAAAATTATTCAATAACCCCAAATTGAGACAAAATGAAATATCAATATAATATAATCACTCAATAAGGGAAACAAAGTACAATCTTTTCTTTTTTTTTTTTTTTTTTTAATATGTGATCAAATTTGGAAGCTTTTCATAGGAAACTGAATTAATTGCATACATTGTTACAATAACAATCTGAAATAAATAATTACTAGCAGGACCTGTTGTTAAGTATCTGGCCGCCATCCTTGGCCAGTTGTAAAGAACTTAAAGTAAATAAGTAAGTAAGTCCTGAACGGTAGAATCCTTTGGTAAGGGAATATATATTTACCAACCCCTCCGCACGAGCAGGATGCGACACAAGGTCAATTTCTTCTCCTAGACTGGTTGCCTAACCAAGGTTAAAGAGTCCAGTCTGCCCTACTATTTACCCATAGCTGGAGGGAGAGTAGAATTCATACCTTTCCCAAGGGTATTAGCGCTAAGTGAAATAATTGCCTCGTCCAAGATTTGAACTCGGGTCGACAAGTCCATTTCCCATGACTTTAACCATTACACCATGCGCTTCCTGAATTTGGTAAGGGAATAAGTCCCGAGTTCTGGAATCCTACGTAGTGTAAAAGGTCCAGTGATATAATCCTATGTTCCATTGTCCATGAAGACTCAAAGGCAATTGAGTGGCTAAGATCAGAACAGCCAGTATAAATAATAATATCAGCAGCAGAGCACTGCCAGTGATTGGCCAATAGTTTGGTCACATGATTATTGGTGAGTCTATAAATAAGAGTAGGCATCTAAGATACACCTTATATACAGAAAAGTCAACACCTGTGGATATATCACAGTATGATAATTTAATTATTACAACATTTGACATGCTTACTTAAGAGCTATTGCAAATTAGTTCAATATGTAAAAAATATAATATGCACGTGGAATCATCATTCCCGTGTTGTTACATAACATCTGCAATCGCGTAATCAACTCAGTGGCCGAAAACAAACGTGTTTTTAAATAACAAACTGATAACAAAACATCTCCGATGAACGGATCATATAATCTCTTCTCTGCACTATTTCATTTTTTTTTTTAATACCCTGTCCGGTGGCGAAAGCTGCTTGGTAGCGCTAGGAAATGGCAGTCCTGCCTTAGCTACCAAAACTGTGTTATCATTACTAGTTGGCAGCTATTGCCCAGTGTCTGAGGCGCCCCCCTTGAGGGGGAATGCCGAGGGGATAGACGCAATTTTTAACCCCACCACCAATGAGTCTCGGCTTGTAGGTGGTCCCACGTTAATAGGGCCTTGTGCCTAACCTAGTATAAGTGGGGTACGAGGATAATATCCACTCCTAGTTGGCAGCTGATGAGGGCAGGGTATCGCATGTGCTATCACACGTATGACGAAAATTAAAAAAATTAAAAAAATCTTTATTTAACTTTTTCCCTCCTTTCCTTTTCATTATGTTTGATTGAAAGAGATTAACATTATTGCTTCGATGCCCACCCTCTCTTCCCCTACTCTTTCTTTCTTATATTTTTTCTGTGTAGCGATATGCTACACAGAAGAAGCTTTTCTTCCCTTTTTTTCTTTATAATAAAAAGGGAATGGTTCATTATTTAGCTGAGGTGATGACACTCAAAAGAAACAAGAATTTGGCTGATAAGCAATACCAGATAATCAGGATTTACATTTTTGCATTTCATCTTGGATAGTCTCATATCTAACCAGAGGGCGTTGCAAGAAGATAACAGTTGTAGGCGTTATTTTCGGATTGCCTGGGGAGTTGTCTGCCCGTTTAGTTTCGCTGGTTCCAGCTAGGGGCCTTTGATAGTTAAGCGGCTGATTTGAACGTGTCTCTCTCTCTTTTCCTGTTGCTTGACCTACAAGACACTATGAGTTAGACTCTGGTCTACCCCCTCTTGCTGGGGCTTTGCCCCTCCCCCTTACATTACTGTAAGTGATTCATACAGCATGGACTATTCCTAGTCTCATGTCTTGTTGCTTTTATATTTATCCTTTTACGTGTAACTTTGTATTACTCATGTATGTATGTTCATGTACACCTCTATGTATTATGTACCCTGTTTATCCTGTGATGTATATAAAATGTTTTGTCTATCAACCTTTGTCGGAGTTTTATCTTCAAGTATTATCCCTTTGAACCTTACAACTGGTGACCTCGACGTGATGGAAATGTTTTGTGAAGGCTTTGTTTTGCATTTGGAACTTGAACCCTACAACCTTATTTTTCTTGATATTTAAGCGGCTGATTTGAACGTCTCTTTCTCTGCTGCTCGACCTACGAGACACCACTATGGGTTAGACTCTGTCTACCCCTTTCTCGTTGGGGCTTTGGCCCTTAACACTGGCCGCTCACTGCTAGTAAGTCTCATATACGATATATGACTATCCTTTAGTCATGTATCCGTAACTACGTTTTTATGTACATTTAGGTATCTCTTTGATACCTAAATATCTTGTATTTTAACCATTCATGAATGTGTCATTATCTCTACTTTTGTATGTATGTTTATGTACACCTCTATGTATTATGTACCCTGTTTATCCTGTGATGTATATAAAATGTTTTGTCTATCAACCTTTGTCGGAGTTTTATCTTCAAGTATTATCACTTTGAATTTTACAGTCATACAATTAAGAAACACAAGTATTAATATATAGATTAATTTTGACTAGTATGTTGTTTTTTTTCTTTTAATTTTTAGTTGCTTTTTATTTTTATTACAAATCCCTTAGTTTTGCATTTTGCTAGGGTGAGTCAAAAGTTTTTACAATATTTGCCAATTTAATATGCGGTAAACAATACCAATTAAAAATTGATGTAATTGAAATACAAAACCCACATTGAACTAAAATGATTGTATGAGATGATAAAGCTGTATCTGGTGATATCACATACATTGTTTAAAACCACAAGAACGTAGATAAATTTATTTGGAACAACTTTTAATTGAACTTTTAGATCAGATAATTATATAAAGATCTAACAACATTTTAATTTCAGATTATTCAACAGTAAGTAAAGTAAAGTCATCGGGGTGGCCTAAAGTCGGTATCAGCCAATCAGCGGGGGAGTCTATCCCCTTTTCACTAGCGCTAAACCAAAGAGATTGTTTAGGCACCTGAGGTGGAGCACCACACCTACCATCAGCTCCTTACTTTACAGGACAGATCCCTGTGCTACTCATACGCCAAGTTGGTGAGGACCGGTATCAAACAAGGAACCTTGTGGTTTCTAGCTGAACGCTCTACCGACTGAACTAACCTGGCTCTTTTTTAAAAATATATTTATCATTGATCTGGAAAATTACTGTCAAGGCAGATTTCAAAAACTAAGTCTATCAACCAGTTGGATTTTTTTTGTTAATAATTTTGGAACAAATTGCTGACTCAGATAAAAAATTACAATAGTGTCAAAAAAGTCAAATGAAATAAAAATTGAAATGGATGATTTCAGAAAGAATCATAAGAAACAGGACTGTGGAGTCAGGACACAACACCTCTTTATGTAATTAAGTTATTATGGCCTAAAATTGAACATAAAACCATAATTTAAAAAAAAATCTAAATATGAGAAGTGTGCACTGTATAACTTTACAGACCAAACTAGGGCCATATAAAGAGCAAATTTTTATTTTTATTTTTTTTATTTTTTAAATCAAGATGCTATTATCTTAAAATGTTAGCTTCCTTTTCATGAGTGTTTGGCTCTTCCGAAAAATTCCTTTTATTTTTTAAATCTTTATTTTTTCACCCATTTAATAAGTGTGGGTAAGGTTGATTTTTTTATTATTTTTTAAATTTGTTTTTAAATATGAGAAGTGTGCACTGTATAACTTTACTAGGGCCATATAAAGAGTAAATTCAACTGCAGTCAGGATTCAGTATAGTTTTGCAGACTCCAACTCCAGTAATCCTTTAACCATTTATCTACCAGAGCACTCCAAACCACCTGGTGATCAAAATGCCGGAAACCCCCAAAGATCATCAGCTCTTAAAAAGAGAAATGAATTAAATGAATACATTTCTATTCAGTAGTAAAGGATCAACGATTACCACATTATTGCGGATAGCAGTAGTAGATAAAGGATTAACTGCTTTTAACTAACTCTAACTCCACAGTCCTGGTAAGAAAATTAATTTGAGGGCATTTTTCCTATTAGATGAATTACTCTTTCTAAGGTCGACGTGAGAAAATAGAAAAAAGGGAAATGCATCTATTAATAATGGAGATTCGCTTCCGGTTTTTGTCTGTAACAAAAACTACGTCACTGCTTACGTCACTATACCCGTCATAAATCATCATAACATAGAATAAACACACTCAAAATTTGAGCACGCAACATTAGACAGTTTCGATTTCAAATTGTTTTTTTTTTTTTTTTTTTTTACTCCTTTAATAAATTTGATGATTTCATGATTTATGGTTCAAACTCTTCGACATTTAATTTTTAACTTCCACCTCCTCAAGCAATATCTTTCAAAAATCTATTTTTACATCGCCTGGAGGGCGTTTTTTTATTTTGTACTAGTAAGGATAATAAACAAATAATAATAAATAATTTGTAAAATGTGTGTATAAAAAAAAGGTTAAGATTAAAGTATTATGAAGAAAAGAAAATCTAAATTTTATACAGATTTAAAAAGAAAAAAAAAAAAAAGTAAGACAACTGATAGCTTATATTATCTCCTATATCCATTATGAAGCGCGTGGCGTAATGGTTAAAGTCATGGGAAATGGACTTGTCTCCCCGAGTTCAAATCCTGGATGTGGTAATTGCATTTCACTTAGCGCTAATACCCTTGGGAAAGGTATGAATCCTACTCTCCCTCCAGCTATGGATGAATATTAGGGAAGACTGGGCTCTTTAACCTTGGTTAAGCAACCGGTCTAGGAGAATGAAAACTCTGAATTCAAACCTGTTGAACTCCACTTAAGAAATTGAACTTGTGTCACATTCTGCTCGTGCAGGGGGGTTGGTATATATATATATATATATATATATATATATAAAATGACAGATTTAGTAGAATTTAATACCAAAACAATTAGAGATTCAAAAGAATAAAACTTTAAATCATTACCCATGAATGGTGAAATGTCAAAAGTTTCTTTTTGATCCAATATACAAACTATTTTCTAAATTTTGAATTTGGCTAGACATATATAATGTGATTGATTTTTAATGGAATGTCAACTTGTTTGGGGATATTTTACTCCTAGATATTAAAGTAGCATTACAAGCATTTAGCTGAAAAAAAAAACGCTGACATTTTCAAATTTGCGACCTTAATCAGTTCAATTTGCAATTTCTCGAGTATTTCTTAACCAATCTTAAAAAGATTTATATGGTTGGAAAGAGAATAGAGTAGTCTTTCTAAATATGTAACTTTTATCGGTTTTCATCAATTGAATTATTTTTTACAGCGAGTTAAAACCGTATTTTCGGTCGAACAGCTGAAAACAAAAATATGACCGGTTTTTTTTTAAGGATAAATTGTATACGCCGTTTTGTTTTTCAAAATCAAAGTAGGTAATCTTTATCAATATTCATAATTGCATAATTCGAATGGTTCTGAACTCCATTTACACAGCTTTATATAACTAATATGATTAAACAACAATAACCTCAAATAAAAAAAAATCAACTGGGAATGCTAATTAAAGTATTACATACATTTATATTTGTGTAGTTAGAGCTTTTGCACACAGTTATATGTCAATATATCAGGCATTCCTATCTAATGCAAATAATTTGCAAATGGATCTATTCAACCCACACCCATCAGGTACTACCACTCCAGATAAGTGGTAATGATAATGAAAGTCTATGTCACACTCCTTAGGTGTCCAGAACTGAAGTCCCACCATCAAATGCAGTTATGGGTGATACCCAGGTCACCCCTTAGTGGAGGTCTTATCCCTCTGCAGGGGGGGGGGTAGCTAGTGTATTTTAAGCCCCACCAGTAGGGGCTAACATTATATAGTACAATCTACCAAGAAACATTTGTATGTAACAAAAATTTTTGAAAATGTTATCTTAAAAAATACTAATAAAACTAATACTAATTCTACTACTCCTTCCTGGGAATGACGTTAAACTATCTGATGGTGAGGTTCCAGTTTTGGAGGTTTGGGGAATGTGGAGCATCCCTTCATCACCATTGCTCCCTGGTCCACTCTCACCCGGAGTGGTAATACCTGTTAGGGTCCCATCTATGGGTTAAATAGAAAAATGTATTTATAAAAAAATTGTATTATCCATTAAGAATTGATTTATTTCAAAACTTTATCGGCATTAAATTACCCACTGAGGTTGATATGCCATAAAACAAAACAAACAAAATCTACTACTCCTAGCTCTCCATTCCATAATAGCTATTACATTTCATCATCGAGTCGTACTGACAGCACGGATTCCCTTGACTATCTCACCATCAGTCCCTATCAGTCATTGCTCCTGGCAAGTGTTTATGATTAGCAAGATTGGCTTTCAGGTCAGCAAAATGAAAAGCAAACAAGATGAAGCAACAGATGAAGTTGCATAACACAATCAATAGCACCATCACCTTTACAGTGTTTTAATAGGAATGGCCTCATTTTGTGTAGAGAAATGTCAGACAAAGAGCACATTTTTAAAAAAAATGAAGTACAAAATAATCCTGTACTTTATACTTCAACAAAGTTGTAATTGTCTTCTGTTTCAGTTGAGAAGATTTTTTTTGTCATAAGATTTTAATTTGATATGATCTTGTATTGTGTCAACCCTAAAAATGTCAACACTATGGAGACAGAATTTGCAAAATAACATTCTCTTCTGCATAAATCATCAGGAAATTGCTCTACCCTGGCTTTAGATACTGGGACCATTTTTTTTTATTTTCAATTTTTTTAATTTTTTTTTTTTTAGAGGATTAGGTTCAACTTTTGTGTCTGAGTGTGATTTACTATATCAATTTGATTCAGCCATCTTGACAATTTGTTGCTTATTCATACAACTGGTCTTGAAAAAATAATCATTGATAATCTTATTATAATGGAGATTGTGTGTTTTTCTGTCTGTAACCGAAACTATATTCCTACTCAAGTCACAATTCTCTTAGTTATTGACATCACATTCTCCATGATTTTATTTCTATTTAAATCTCAATTATTAATAAAATTGTCTGACATTATTAATACTGTTAACTATGTCTACATACTGACAACATGCAATTATATTTATATATACAACAAAATAGCGGTTTACAGTGTGAACGGGAAGGCTAATTTGCATATTAATATTAAAAAATCGAATTTAATAAATATGTGCTTAGTATTATTGATTTCTAACTATTTGGTTTTATTTTAATGAATATAATCAAAAATCTCTTCAATAAATCTTAAATGAAATCCATTAACAAGATAAAATAACTGTCATCTTATTCTTTACTTCCTCTTATAACTAAATACTTAAATTAGAAAAAATAACAATGAAAGACGAGAGTGATGGAAGAGTAAGTTTCAGTTGTTCCATTTTTTATTATACTCCCTGTTTCAAATCTTTTTATCTGTATTCTTAGTTAGTTTCATTAGCCTTTCTAATTCAATACAATATTTTATTACATTAAAACTTAAATACTTGCACCCGGAGGGTGCATATATTTGTTAGTGTTATTAAAGGATTTTTTGTTCAATTTAAATTTGTTTTACAATAGTGAAGATGTTGCTATTATGAATCCAGGAGAATCCCTGTGTGATGGTAAGCTTCAGAGTAAACAAGTCAGTTGTTTCATAAAATGGTGTTTAGAAAAGTTTTGTTTTTTTAATTTCTAAATTGTATTGTCACGTGATAGCATTTACTTTTCTTTCTTCGTATATGTAAAACAAGATTAGAAGTTGTTTAGAATCTTTTACTTGTAAATTTAAAAAAAATCAAATGAGCCTTGAGGAAATGAATTTGTTAAACATTGTATCTCCTCCTTCCAACACAATTGTCTATCCTTCCACTTTCATCTGCTTTTCTACATTAAAGTTTCTTAGAAAAAAAAAGCTTAAGTATATCAAAATAGACTAGCCAACATTTTCTCAGAAAATCTAAATCCGTTTTTCTTTTTATGTAAAAACTTTTGTTCTTAATTCTTTGTTGGATCTTATAAGGAAAAAGAAATATTTGTAAAATCAAATTTCAAGGAAATAACTAGGTTATGTTATTATTTTCTATTTATTGAAATGTTTAACAACAACAACAAAATCAGACTTAAGTTTTGAAAGGATTAAAACAAAAATTTGGGAAAAAATTCAATTGATTAATTATTGAAAATTATATTAAAAATCCCAGATTCCATTTTAAGATTAATGATTCCACAATTACAGAAAATTGGCCCTACTACAATAGGAAGCACTGTTTACAGTTGCACTTTTTTTTCAAGGCAGTAGTGATGGGTCCTTTCTTAACTGGAGAGTCAGTGTGTTCCTACTCCATGGACTGTCTTTTTGACTCGGGTTTGAAGTGGCAAACCTTTGTTGTTGTGGCAACATTCATCCAGGTTGGATTGAGCCAGTTCCATCCATTCAAAGATGGAGTGGCATGGGAATCTCCAAAACCCTGCATACAGATATTCTTGTTTTCTCACAGATCATCAAGCAGATCCAAGGGCAAGTGAACTAAAAGTAACCACCAGTATCTGGTGCAGACCCCTCTTGGAAATTTTCACCAGAGCTCCTTTGGCTGGGTTGTGGCCCTAATACCACTGGGTACCAGACCTGTCTGCCTTGGTTGGCCCTACCAGGAATGGTTATGACCCTACCACATTTACACTGCCCTGCCGCTTCTCTGTACACATCACACATTCTTCTGTAAATTTCACATGGTTGGCACTTCTCAGACAAAAAAATTTGCTGAAACATTTCTTGCAAGGTTAAATTAATTTTTGCAATAAACCAATTTCAAACAATGGAGTTTATATTTATAGAAATTTTTTTTTTTTTTAATCATTTTTATTCTCAAAAAAATTTCCATAATTTATTGAATGAATTAAAAGTAGGTCATAAAAGATTTGAAGCTGCAAAGAATATAAAATATATATTTCGGGACAATTTTGTTAGTGAAGGAACAGAAGGATTTTGGTGTATGTATGTGTGCATATATATATATATATATATATATATATATATATATATATATATATATATATATATATATATATTGTATGAAGGAATCTATTAATTTTAGGTTTCAAGTCAGTATATGGTATCTGGAACTTGTCAGGGATTAAATCTAGAGCTGATTTAGCTGCAGAGTCAGCTCTTTCATTCCCCCTCACTCCTATATGGCTTGGTATCCAGCATATAATAATCTCCTTAGAGTTAGACATTGAGTTTAATCTATTCAGGAGCTTAATGATGTTTTTTTTTTATTTCTAAATGATAGTAGGACTGAGAGTCTGAGAAGATGATATATTTTTTGTGTTTATTTTCAGAGATGATGTCAAGTGCTATATCTATTGCACGGGTTTCAGCTGAAAAAAAAAAAAAAAAAAAAAAAAAAAAAAAAAAAATGGAACTTTCATTTGGGAGAGCTTTTCTTACAATTTTTTTATTTAAATTTTTGTTGAATATTTAACAAATAATATAATAAATAATACTATCTCAGTCTTATAGTTGTTGTTACATTTGTCACATAAAAACTAAAAGTTTTGCTAAACAGGCCAAAGCTTTTTTCATTCCTCAATGATGACTGCATCAGAAAAATAAGGTTGTAGGATTCAAGTTCCAAATGCAAAACAAAGCCTTCACATTTCCATCACGTCGGGGTCACCAGTTGTAAGATTCAAAGTGATAATACTTGAAGATAAAACTGTAAAATCACTTACAGTAATGTAAGGGGGGGGGGCCCAAAGCCCCAACGAGAAGGGGTAGACCGTGTCTAACCCATGTGTCTCGTAGGTCGGCAGGCAAAGAGAGAGAAACGTTCAAATCAGCCGCTTAAATATCAAAGGCCCCTAGCGGTAACCAGCGAAACTAAACGGGCAGACAACTCCCCAGGCAAATCCAAAAATAACACCTACAAGGTCAAAGAAAGTTTGGCTCCAGGTTACCCTTACCAAACTTTTAAGCTGAACTATTAATAACTGTAGAAAATCTGCACAATATCTCGATTGCAAATGAGATGAAGAAAGCTCAACAGAAACAGTCCTATCATCTGTGGAAGGTTAGGATTGTTTGTGTTTAGTGGAATAGGAGTGGTTTGATAACAAGCAATTAGGATCAAATCAAAAGAAACTCTTAATGGATTTCTTTGAAGAATTATTTTTAGAAAGGAAATATATATTGTCAAGGGGAGGGAAGAATAAGTGAATTCTTTGAGGACCTTGCATATTTCCAACCCCCCAGCCAGTAGTAGTGGTATGTAGTAAATTTGATTGTTTCACTCACTCCATCTTTATAAACCTCAGTATGAAATAGATTATCAAAATACAGTTCACATGCACACACATACACACACCACAAAAATACAATTTTATTTTTCTTATAAATAAAATTATACGTTAAGTTTTACTCATGTGTATTGAAGTCAGTAAGTCTACTGTTGGTTTGAATAACAGCAGCTAACTAAGTACAACTTAAGCAGTGTCCAAGACAGTTGGTATATATAGAAATCAAGAATGACCCATTCATGAATTTGGGTCATTCCATTCCTTGAGTTCTGCTTGACTGCTTGATTTGAATGACATTGTGGAGTCTTAGATATATCCTTTAGGAAGCGCGTGGTGTAATGGTTAAAGTCATGGGAAATGGACTCGTAGCCCCAAGTTCAAATCCTGGACGTGTAAAACTGCATTTTCATTTAGCGCTAATACACTTGGGAAAGGTATGAATCCTACTCTCCCTCCGGCTATGGGTAAATATGAATTCAAACCTGGTCACTACTAGAATAGACTCAGGCCTACTTAGTGATCTATTTCACTGGGCTCTTTAATCTTGGCTAGGCAACTGGTCTAGGATAAGGAAAACTCTGAATTCAAACCGGTTGAACGCTTAAGAAATTGACCTTGTGTCGCATCCTGCTCGTGCAGAGGGGTTGGTAAATATATATATATATATATATATATATATATATATATATATCCTGTCATTCTGCAATAGACTTTGTGACATTCAGGTTTGTTACAACCGTTTGTTGCCTTGTCTTCCCAGTTCAATGGTAATTGGAACTTTAATTATTCTTCAATGTGTTTGCTGTTCTTTCACTGGTTGGTTAATGTGTTTCTCATGTATATTGTAGGTTTCCTCATTTAGACCTTGCAAAACTCCATTCGACAATTTGAGGGGAGAAACGAGCCAGAACCAGAATTTTTCCTGGGGGAGTGGGGGGGGGTATTTTAAAAAAATTAAATTTTTTTTTTTTTTTTTTTTTAAAAAACTTGTGTGTGTCTGACAAAATGGAATATCTGAGAATTCTTATTGCAGATTCTCCATAGAACAATATTCAGTTGAACTTGGATGTAACATCTGTCATAACAGGCTTTTCACGGCTTTGTGCCACTACTTAGTTAAATAATAGGTTAGCTGTATCTATTATTTTACAGGTATTGGAGATAATTCAAAAGGATTTTAACCATTAAGGCAAACTGTGTAATTGATAGTTTTCAGAAGTTTAAATTATAATTTTGAATTAATTGAGTGATTGCAGGCTCCACAACTATTTATGGTCTGACTAATTGCTCAGATTTGCAACCCAGGTAACGTATCATGAAGTAAATAAAGTTATGTGCACAGCAAAAGAATTCTCCATGTTATTCATCCCAATAAAATAGCATGGAGGGTTGGTTTTTGAAGAAGAAACAAGTATAAAAAAGATTTGTTTGTTTTGTTTTGTTTTACAGCATATCAACCTCAGTGGGTAATTTAATGCCGATAAAGTTTTGAAATAAATCAATTCTTAATGGATAATACAATTTTTTTTAAACTCATGTTTTTCTATTTAACCCATAGATATATTCCTATATATATATATATATATATATAAATCCCTCATGCTTTGATAATTTAGAATTCCACAAAACTTCTCTCCGCGTCAAAATCTGTTCGCTTGCGATATGACATCATTAACGGTCTTTCTCGGTCACGTCTTTTTAAAAAAAAAAAAAGTTCTTTTTCGAACATTTCAAAAATTCTCCGCTTTTTCCAACGAATTTCATTTCAAATCAGGATTTACTCTGATGAAGGTCGAATTTTCTTTGTGTGCGGAACATTTCTACATTTTTTCTATTATTATTATTTCATTTCATTTGGTTATTTAAAAATAATAATAGTTTGAATAATGTACACATGGATAAACTCCTGACCGAAACACGTGTAAGTAAAATTGATTAAAATATCCTATTTTATCCATTCTATACTTTCTTTCCTTTATTCATTTTTTAGGATAGCGTAGAGAGAGTCAATGGCGCCAATGCAATCAATTGTCTGATGGTCGCAAGAAACCCAGAGTCAACAAATGCCATTGACTATGTCTACTTTATTCTAACTTAATTATACGATACCTTGACAGCCAATGATCAACAGGTTTTGAGTCCTGTCTTGAAACAACTTACGAGTTTTACAAGTTTTCACTCGGTTGATTTTTTGCTTTGTGTTGAGAGCTAAAATTATAGGTATGAGCAAGCTTCAGATACGTTTATGTTATAAGTTTATTTAAAACATTTGAATTAGCAAATTTATTGGGCCAAAGAAAAATACTATGTACAAAAAATAATAATAAACAGGTTTTTATACAATACAGTGCTAACATAAAAATTCTTGGAGGGGTTGAAACAGATTAATGGCATTTCAGTTTATTTCAATGGGGAAAATTGATATGATATACAAGGAATTTCAGTTATAAGTGGAGCAAATTAAACTCGCAAGTCAAGGTGGTAATATCTTATTATAATGGAGATTGTGGGTTTTTCTGTCTGTAACCGAAACTATATTACTATACAAGTCACGATTCCCTTTGTTATTTATATCACATTCTCTATGACTTTTTTTTATTTTATTTAAACCTCAATTATTAATACAATTGTGACTGTTCACTATATCTACATAGTAATAACATGCAATTATATTTTTATATACAACAGAATAGCGGATTACAATGTGAATGGGAAGACTAATTTGCATATTGATCTCAAAAATTTGATTTTAATAAATATATGCTTAGTATTATTGATTTGTAATTGTTTGGTTTTATCTTATTGAATATGAGCAAAAATCTTGGGGATAAATCTTAAAAGAAATCCATTAACAAGAAGAAATATCTGTAATTTTATTCTTTACTTCCTATTTTCACTAAATAGTTAAATTAAGAAAATTTACCAATGAAAGACGGGAGTAATGGAAAATGATGGAAGAGTTAGTTTCAAAGTTGTTCTATTTCTCAATCATACCCCCCTCTGTTCCAAATCTTTTTATCTGCATTCTTATTCAGTTTCATTAGCCTTTCTAATTTAATATAATATTTTATTATATTAAAACTTAAATACTTGCACCCAGAGGGTGCATATATTTGCTAGTATATACATATATATATATATATATATATATATATAATATATACATACACACACACACACACACACACATCAGCAGTGGCCAGACAGACAGCGAAGGAGTCTATCCCTTTTTCACTAGCACCAGACCCAGAAGATTGATTTGCTGAGGTGTAGCGCCACACCTACCATCAACTCTCCACTTTACCACACAGATGAAAGCTGTGCTACTCAGGTGCTGAGAACCAGTATCAAACCTGGAATGTTGTTATTCTTAGGCAGATGCTCTACCGACTGAGCTAAAACCACCCTTGAGATTATATATATATATAAAGTTAAGGTAGTGTGGACATTGAGTCAACAGCAACTGGTTACTGACAGTTTCACATCTATTTCAGTTTATTTCTAGTGAGAAATTGTCAGTAACCAGGCATCGTTGACTCCATGTTAACACTACCCTAACTTAGATATAAATGTTCTATCAATGATATCAAGCACTATTCACTTATAAATATAGCAGATAGATAGATAGATAAGAGGTATCCAAAACTTGGTAGTAAGGGATGATTCTATATGTGATTTCTAAGACACACTGTATTATTATTGTATGATCCAGTATGTATAAATACAGTGAATCTTTAAATCACTAAAGAGAGCTCAATGTATAATAAACTTTTTAGATTATATACAGAGCAATATTTATCTTTGAAAGGAAGGAAAAACTCAACACCGTTATTCCATAATAAAGTTATTTCGACCAAAATTGGGGCCTTTATAAATCTAAGTTGATTTAATATAGCTCCCCAGAATTCAGTCTCATCAGATGGAAAATGTTATATTTATAAGTAAATGGTGCTCAACATCATATAATAAGGTATACACTTTTTTTTTTGTATTCTTTCTCTTGTTTGGTTTTTGGTTTTGTTTTACGGCATATCAACCTCAGTGGGTCATTTAATGCCGATAAAGTTTTGAAAATAAATCAATTAATGGATAATACAATTTTGTTTATAAATACATTTTTGTATTCAACCCCTAGATGAGACCCTAACAGGTACTACCACTCCGGGTGAGAGTGGACCAGGAGCAATGGTGATGAAGGGGTGCTCCACATTCCCCAAACCTCCAAAACTGGAACCTCACCATCAGATAGAGTTTAACGTCATTCCCAGGACATATAGACCCTCAGTCACCGCTTTCTAGCACCCATATGATAAAAAGGGGTCGGGGCTCTTTCTCTTGTATCAATCTTATTTACAAGTCAAAATAAATAAATTGAATAAGTTATAACGATTAAAAGAGTGTATACGTCATTTTGGGACACCTTGTATAAAAATAAAACAAAAAACCTCCAACTTTATTTCTAATTAATTATCAAGTCTATATTAGTACAGGAAAATCAAAACAATCATAAGAGAACTAATATTTTTTCAAATCTAATGAGATTCACAGAGTTTAGACAACATAAATCAAAAGTCTGAAATAGAACAGAATGAAAATACACTGAGGAGAACATCTATCGTCTATACATATAAAGTACCTAGGACTTATATTTTGCACTGCTTCTTCGTCTATGAGAGAGAGAGGGTGGGTGGGGGGTGATGAAGGTAAATGTTCAACATGATGGGTCATTAATTAGTATGATTATAGTCTACAATGCAGTCAAGTTCAAGGTAGAAAGAAGAGCAGGGGTGGGGGGTAGAGTTTACTTGTTCTCTCGAGCAGGCAAGCAGGATGGGAATTGGGTCATGCTCTACTCAAGTACTTTTGAAACCTCACAGAATTCTAGTTTTCATTAACTGTGGGTATTATTTTTGTTTATTTATACAGCACATATCTTTATTATTGGGGCATCAATTTCAAGGTATATTGAAAAAGGGGTAAAGGGAGATTTTATATATATATATATATATATATATATATATAAAAAAAAAAAAAAAAAAAAAAAAAAGAGAAAGAGAAAGAGAAAGAGAAGAGAGAGAGAGAGAGAGATATAACTATGACTTTTGGATTAATGTGAAAATTAGTAAATAGTCAAGGTTAAAGAAAAGGTTTTATCAGTTTCATGGGATTAGGTAAATAAACTGGGATTACTTTTTCCTTTACAAGTTGCTGTGATTGAAAAGTGGAGATACAGAATTTACAAGAGTTTATACACAGTAGGACAGAATCATTGACAACCAGAAGAAATCACATGTGTGTGTGTGTATATATATTGGTTTGGAGGTTGATTTTGAAGGCTATCACAATGCAGGTGTAAAGAAAAAAATAATAAGGTAACAATGGTGTTTTGTTAACCTGTATTTTATTCTTGAATTTTCAAGATAAAATCTCTTTTTCAGAAGATCACTGGAACTGAAGTAGTCTTGTTATGGCATTTCTAGTTAAATTTTAACTAGAAATGCCATAACAAATGCCATATTAATTTTTCCAAGTATTTAAACTTTCTTAAGTTAAAATCTTTTATTTTTGTCTCCTTTTGTTCAACTGACAAAAATCAAGTGTTTACATTAATCACACACACATATATATATATATATATATATATATATATATATATATATATTCCTACAAAACAAGAACAGGGATCAGTACCTTTTTTTCCGCTATGAATTTAATAAACACTTATCCATTATGCCATGGGTTTTAAATATTTCCATAATGTATTACTGAGTGAATATTTTGGATAAAATTTGCTTAAAATTTAACAACCAACAAATTTTAAGAAATTTTTATATATATATATATATATATATATATATATTCCTTAAGACATAGTTTTTTTTTAAAACAACTTGTCGCAGTTTGAGAGCTCAATGTGTGCTCTTATTGTTAGAGTCACAGAGCAAATTTATATTTAAATAAATAACAAAAGACTTAGAGATCTTGCATTATAGACTATTTCAGGGAGCTTAGACAAAAATGTCTAATTCTCCCGACTCATCAGATGCGAATGATGAGTCGGGAGAATTAGACATTTTTGTCTAAGCTCCCTGAAATAGTCTATAATGCAAGATCTCTAAGTCTTTTGTTATTTATTTAAATATATAAGTTAAAAGAAAGGAAAAGAATCCGACGGTATGAGTATATATAAAAAAAGATATGAAAACACAAGTGGCTCACATTCGAAACTGTATAACTTTTTTCTTTTTTGCAACGTTAAGGTTTTTGTTTTTGAACTGATATGACTTTTGTCTCCGTTCTTAACAACACGGAGTATAAACAAGCTCTGATGACGATTTTCATAAAATCGAAATATTTTTCAATATCAGCAAAGTTATATGTTTTCACTTTAACAGCATTTTGTGGTGTTTTCATATAAGGATTTCTCAAAAATGTTTTCATATATATATATATATATATATATATATATATATATATATATATATCACACCATCTGTCCCTATTGGTCATCATTCTTGGCAAGTCCTGTAGACAGCATCCAGTGTCTGCACATATCTGATGAATGTAAGTTTTTGCTAGTCAGCTAACACTGGTGTGTCCACAGGAGAATGTTTAGGAGTTTGTCTTTACTATTCCAACATTGCACAGCATGTTGGGGGTTCTAACTAACAATGTTACAAAAATGACCACTTTTTCTGTGCCTTAAACAACTTTTTGAATAGGCTGTAACTGCCGCTAAACTGACCAGTTAATTATCTTATTTTTATATAGTTATTTTTTGTTTATAAAGATTAACTACAACTACAGTATCCAATTTAGAATCGTTTAGTGGGTTTTATTAATTCCATTTTGTGCTGACCATTAGTTTCTGCGGTCTATGAATCTCTAATCAGAAAGTGGTAAAGGGAACTCACACATGAACCCTGTAGAAGTCTAACTACCATCGAGTTAGCAGACAAGAACAAACATGCAAGCTGTAACTTAAATACAGTCCTTGCATGTTGCTGGCATAGTGCAAAGTGATGGCTGAAGAGTGGGTACTTGTACATCTAACAGCCAATCAGAACCTAGCAAATGAACTTGCCTGAGTTCATAATGGAACAATCCAAAGCTCCATATAAGCCACCTACCAAACTCTAGTTTCTTTTTAGTAACCAGCTTGTAATAGAGCTGAACACTTGAAAAATCCAACAAACCCTTTTTAGTTTACGCCACTGGTCAGGGCAGGTAACATGTTTCATGGTGTTTATTAAACAAACTTAATGACATCAGTACAGAAGCGTCATGCGTCCCTTACGAAAAAGTAGCCAGTAAAAATGAAACTAATGAAATTAATAAACTCACTACTCTAAATTGGATGCTGTGGTTATAGTTAACCTTATAAACAAAAAATATATAAAAAATAAGATATAATTAACTGGTCAGTTTAGCGACAGTTACATTTCACTTAGCGCTAATACCCTTGGGAAAGGTATGAATCTACTCTCCCTCCAGCTATGGGTAAATAGCAGGGCAGACTGGGCTCTTTAACCTTGGTGTGGCAACCAGTCTAGGAGAAGGAAAACTCTGAATTCAAACCTTGTTAAACTCCGCTTAAGAAATTGACCTTGTGTCGCATCCTGCTCGTGCGAGGGGTTGGTAAATATATATAATGTAACAAAGGGAGCAATTTTGTATATTTTTGCTTTAAAAATTAATAAAATTTTTAAAAGAATAAAATAAACATCAAAAAAAAAAAAAAAAGATTGAAAATTAATAATTATGTTTTATTTCATTTTCAATCTTTTTTTTTTTTAATAAGCTTTTTGAAAAAAAGCAATTTTTTTTGTTGATAATTATTCTCAGTTGCAATAGTGCTGCCATCAACCTTGACCTTCTCTTAAAAATCAACATTAATCTTTTTGGAAATCATACCACCCACCAGTTAACTAACTTTTTCTAAAAATAAAAATATTTACCTACAAAAGTAAACAACTTACATCACAAAAACCAAATCATCAATTTACCATTCAATTTTTTTTTTTTTTTTTATTGCAAGGTTATATTTTATTTATTTTTGTTAGGTAAAAGTAAGTCGTAAAGTTGTTGGGGTGGGCTAAAGTCGGTATCACCAGACAGTGAGGGAGTCTATCCCCTTTTCCCTTGCACTAGACCAAGGAAATTGTTTTTTAGCATCTGAGGCGGAGTGCCACACCTATGATCAGTTCCTCACTTTACCGCACAGATCCCTGTGCTACTCATACGCTGAGTTGGCGAGGGCCAGTATAAAACCAGGAACCTTGCGATTCCTAGTCAAGTGCTCTACCGACTGAGCTAAACCGGCCCTTTTTACAATAGACATCAATAACAATTTTATTTTAGAATATTCTTTACAGATTAAATGTGTAACATTTTTATGCTCGGCTTCTGTGAAATTCATATGGGCACAATGAATAAATAATAAATGCATTTACTTAATGGAGTTAAAAAAAAAAAAAAAAAAAAAGGGTAGATATTATGGATTCTAATTTTTAAACTAAGAGTAAAGTATAATATCCTATTTATTCCCTAGGAAAAATAAAACTATTTGTAATTAAAGATTTAGGATTTTTATAGTTACCTTGATTTTCATAAATATATTTTAAGTTTACCTTATGTCAGATCAGCCTTGATGGAAAGATCAATAAGTCTCTACATAGTTTTTACTTGAATTGTTTGGCAGATAAGTTCATAAAGTAAAATCTCCATTAAGTAAATCAGTACTGATTTAGTCATATTGTTCCCACCCCTATAAGAAAAATGTGTGGTTCTTACATGGTGCTAGCAATTTTGTTTTATTACCCCCCCCCCCATTTCATTTCTTAATGGAATGTTATGCTTTTAATACAAAATTTTCATAATAAAAATATCTAGTGATAATAGCAACTTTCAGAACTGAAATTTATTTGCATAAAATAAATTTTTCTTTTAATTTGTTATACTTTCTAACTCTGCAGATATAGGCTAAGACATCCTATAAACTGGTTTCATCATCTCTCCAACTGTCCCCTATCACTAGTTTTCGGGAGGTCCTCTGCGCAGCATCCAGTATCCACACAGAGCTGGTCAATATACGTCTTTGCTGGCTGGCCCACACTGGCATGTCCATGTGCTGGCTGCCACAGTAGAACGTCTCTTATGAGTTCGTCCTTGCTTCTCCAGCAGTGTCCTGAATGAGGTTGTTTGCATTTCACTTAGCTCTAATACACATGGGAAAGGTATGAATCCAACTATTCTCTCTCCAGCTATGTGTAAATAGTAGGCCAGATTGAGCTCTTTAAGTTTGGTATGGCAACTGGTCTCGGAAAAGGAAAACCTCATTCAGGATTTGAACTCAAGTAGTAGAGCCCATTTCCTACAACGATAACCATTACACCGCAAGTGCTTCTTTATAGGTATGAATAGTCAAATTCAAAACTGAAGGTTGAGAGTATCATTATTAATTTTGATTTGTATTCTCTTTTATCAAAGTTTTAGTTGCTGTATCTATTCTTATTAAATCACAACTCACTCTGGTTGTAATCTATTAATAATGGAGATTCGCTTCCGGTTTTTGTCTGTAACAAAAATGACGTCACTGCTTATGTCACATTACCCAACACATAATCCAAAGTCATAACATAGAATAAATATACTCAAAATGTGAGCATGCAACGTTAAACAATCCTCATCGTTTCAATAAATAGATGCCCGGCATTATATATTTATATATAGATTGTTTTATTCTAATATAATATTTAAAGTTATCGGAACTGTTTCCATTTCAAATTATCTTTCTTTTTTTTTTTACTCCTTTAATAAATTTGACGATTTTACATACTTATGGTACATACTCTACGATATTGAATTTTCAGCTCACATCCCCTCAGGCAATATCTTTCAAAAAATTATTTTTACATTGCCTGGAGGGTGTCTTTTTATTTTGCTAGTTTCTATAATGAGAAATAGCAATAAAAGAAGATAATATAAAGGACAAGCTGTATGAATGAGACTCAAACTTACATCCTCTTTTGCCATAAGAAAACCTGATTATCAGTTATAAAAGATTATATTGCAAAAAGTAATAAAACTAAAGTTAACACATGAAAGTTGATTGTTTTATCATCATTAGGGTGGCCTAAAGTCGGTATCAGTCAGACAGCGAGGAATTCTATCCCCTTTTCACTAGCGCTAGACTAAGGAGATTGTTTTTTGGCATCCGAGACGGAGCGCCACATGTATCATCAGCTCCTCACTTTATCACACAGATCCCAGTGCTACTCATACACTGAGTTGGCGAGGGCCGGTATCGAACCAGGAATCCAGCCTGATATTCTACCAACTGAGCTAAACTGGCCCCAGTTTAATTTCATATTAATCCTTTTTTTATTTAATGCCAAATATTGTTTTTTTAATCTATTAATAATGGAGATTCACTTCCGGTTTTTGTCTGTAACAAAAATTACGTCAGTGCTTACATCACATTATCCAATTTCGTCATAACAGAAGAAATACACTCAAAATTTGAACATGCAACATTAAACAGTCCTCATTGTTTTTTAAAGCAAGTTTTAATAAATATATGACTGGTATTATATATCTATATATAGTTTGTTTTATTTTAATACATATTTAAAGTTTACATTTCAAATTGTTTTATTTTTTAATCCTTTAATGAATTTGATGATTTTACTTACTTAGGGTACAAACTTGCTGACATTGAATTTTTAACTCCCACCCCTCAGGCAATATGTTTCAAAAATCTTTTTTTTACATCACCCGGAGGGGGGGGGTATTTTGCTAGTATATATAATTTGTTTAAGAAATAATTTTCATTAACTTCATGTGTATTAATAAATACTGGTGGTTGACCCTCAACCACCACCTTCTAGCATCTATATGATAAAAAGGGGTGGGTGCTTGCTATAAGAGCAATTTGAAGAATATGGTTGGGACAATCATAGTTGCTAGAGCTCGACATGACCAGCCGATTGATTGGATGGGGCTTCTCTGACTGCCTATCTAGCCTACGGGCTGAAATGGAGTGTTGCATGTGATGGGACCACAGCCAACAGGTGGCCCCAGGGAGGTGTCTCACCCCCTCTGCAGAGGTGTGGTCTGCATATTCTACAGCCCTAGCACGAATGGCGAAAGCATAAAAGAAAATACAAGTCAAAATCAATAATGATCAGGAACACTTCACTTGAGAATAAAAAATAAATGAAATAAAGGTTATGGTGTTTGATATTCTACCTCTAATGACAAATGAACTGAAAAAGGAAAGCAAATTCATAGCCATTGATGCTCTTAGTAAAAAAACATTTCTCTAAAATTCATATGAACAAGAATTAAAATATTATATTTGATAATAAAATAACTGCATTGAATATTACAATTTAAATGTAAAGTTTTTAACATTTCTTCAGGTAATTTCTGAGGAAGTGCGTCCCGGTCTCCTGCCTCAAAAATTGCTACCCGGTGACTATCAAAATAACAACCCCAGCTCGTCGTAATTCTTGTTTATTTATCGTATTTGTCGTAATTCTTGTTTAGATATGAAGAGGGATATATAGTTTGGAATAGACTGAGATAGATAGATAAACAAACAAAATAATATAGATAGATATGAACAAATGGAGATAGATATTTTCGACAAGTAAATGTATTGTGGGGGAGGGGGATAGCATCTTTTTTTTTTGTCGTAATTCTTGTTTATTTAAACTAAAAAGAAGACATTAAACAAACATGAATGAAAAAAATCTTAGTATTTAAAATAATATAGATAAATATGAACAAATTGAGATAGATAGATATGAAGATGGATAGTTTTGAATAGACTGAGCTGGGTCGTTATTTTAATAGTCACCGGGTAGCAATTTTTGAGGCAGGAGACCGGGACGCACTTCCTCATGAATTACCTTTCTTTACAATAAAAAAATTTAAAAAAAGGATACTAAATAAATCCCTTTTATAAAAAAGAAAATTTTTTTTTAAATCTCAGTAAATTTACAATCTGTTACAAGTCAGAAAATGTGATTTTTTTTTTTTTATAGGAATACATATATTAATGAGTGTGTCTTTTGGTTGGATTGGTACAGTATATTAACTCTGTATTATTAACAATAAATGAACACTAACCGTATGTTTGAGATGTGCATAAAGGTAGACTCCTCCTCCAATAGCTCCCATAGAAAGGACAATCAAAGAGATGGAGATAAGACTCAGGTTAATGCAAGTCTTGGATCTTCGAGGTATGAAGGTCACATGGATTGCTTTTGGGAGTTTAGAAGCTTCAGGATCTTTTTCTTTTTCAGCAGTCTGAAATAAATAAATAAATAAAAATAAAACTTGTTATTTTTTTAAATAAGCAAAAATTGCATTTCTTTCAAATGAGTAAGAAAATGATAAAATAAATACATAATGTATAAAGTAGTAAAAAATAAAGTCGTCTGAGTGGTCTATTGTCGATATCAGCTGGACAGCGAAGGAGTATCACCCTTTCACTAGCGCTTGGCCAGAGAGATTGTTTTGATGTCCAAGGTGGAGCGCCACAATATCATCAACTCTCCACTTTACAGTACAGATCCAAGCTGTGCTACTCATGTGCTGAGTTGGTGAGGGCCAGTATCAAACACAAAACCTTGTTGTTCCTCTACTGACTGAGCTAAACTGGCCCTATTGATATATAAATAAAGGCAAAAACATTGGAAAGATTTTTAATTAATTTAGAGAATCTTTTCAAAAGTAATCGAGAATAAAGTTCAACCCTACAATTAATTCTTTAAAACGAAAAATTAAATCTCTAAGATTGTATGTCAAAAAATAATATTTCTTTTAAAGAAAAAAAAACTTTAGAGAACTATTAATCTTGAAAAGGTATTTTTGATGAAAATATGTATAATTTTTTTTTCTTCTCTTTAATTAGAAATTTAAAAATTGCCCTTGCTAATTTCTAGTAAGTAGTTAATTAGTAACGTACAAAAATAAGAGTTTGTACCCTTTTCTAACGGCAGTTAAAATATTACAGAAAATAATGTTAAGGGGCCGCAACTCTTTCATCAAAAAGATTTACTGAGTAAGGGTTATTTTGAAATTCTGATATAACTACTGAACTGTAGATGCACAAGTATTTTACAACTTTAAACTAGAAATGATTTGATATTAATATGCTGCAGGTGAATGTCAAGCCACATGTGCATTTTAGTAAAAAGTAAACATTTTCAGAAAGATAATGAAAAAAAAAAAAAAAAAAAAAAAAAAAAAAAAAATCTTTTTTTTTTTAAAAATGAACACTAAATTGGAACATTCTTTTTAAACTTTAAAAGAAAATAGTTGATTTGTAAAGGGCAGGACAATTTAATACTGTTAAATTTATGATAACTCTTAAATTCACCCAGAAAAAAATAATCTAAGTTTGTCTTAACATTGCATGCATATCAACACTTAATACTATATAACTGAAATGTTTGCCTTTTGTTTTTATATGAAATGTCGGAAATAGTATAAATTAAAACTTATATCAGATTACAATTGATAGAATAAACATCAGTGAAAAATATTACTGAAGGAAATTTTTTTCTCATTAAAAGAATAGTTAAATATTTTCTCATACTTTGCAGCATTTAGAGGAAAAGAAAGACTAATTCCTACCAATACCACAAAAGGCTTTAAAGACAATAAAATCTATTTGAAAATGTCAACATAGAAGACATTCTGTCTTTTTTGAAGGAAATAAAATTATACCATAGAATATAGACATGAACCTAATCAATATCATACAACTTGATCCCAATAGTTCTAATACATTGTTAAAACCAATTACTACAAAAGTATAAATATAAATACACAACTTATATTACTTCCTAACTGTTAAGCATGACATAACACCCATCCCTCTCCAGGTTTGGTTTGAATCCAGTTTTCCTTCTCAACTGGTTGCCATACACCAAGGTTAAAGAGCCCAGTCTGCCCTACTATTTACCCATAGCTACAAGGAGACTAGTTGGATTCATACCTTTCTTAGGGGTATTAGCACTATGTGAAATGTAAGCAGCCTTGTTCAGGATTTGAACTCTGGGTAACCAAGTCCACTTTCTACAAAAACCGTTATGCCACCAGCATCTCCAGAATAATATAAGATGCTTTTTTTTGTCTGCAAGCATTTTTCTAAAATTCTTCATATCCATATGAACAAGAATTAATGTAATATTAAGATTGGTGAGCATACAAAGGTGAGTGACAAAACTAATAAAAAGAGTAAAAGATTACTGTTACAGGGAGAGATTAACTACTTTAGAATGATCTAATTGAAATTTTCAGAATAATTTATGGAATTTCTAATTATGGTAGACAGTTTTTTTTTTTAACCTTTCTCCTTGAATTGGAAATTCACTGTTAAGGTAGATTTCAAAAACTAAGTATCAACCAATTGGATATTGTTGCTAATAGAGTAATATATTTTCAGAACTGATTGCCTAATCAGATTAAAAACAGCAACATTGTACAATTTTTTTTTTTGTAATTCATGAGTAAGTGCGTCCCGGTCTCCTGCCTCAAAAATTGCTACTCGGTGACTATTAAAATAACAACCCAGCTCAGTCTATTCAAAACTATCCATCTTCATATCTATCTATCTCAATTTGTTCATATTTTTTATTTATATTACTTTAAATACTAAGATTATTTTTTTTTTTATTCATGTTTGTTTAATGTCTTGTTTCTAGTTTAAATAAACAAGAATTACGTCAAAAAAAGATGCGACCCCCCCCCCAATACATTTACTTGTCGAAAATATCTATCTCCATTTGTTCATATCTATCTATATTATTTTGTTTGTTTATCTATCTATCTTAGTCTATTCCAAACTATATATCCATCTTCATATCTAAACAAGAATTACGACAAATTACGATAAATAAACAAGAATTACGACAAGCTGGGGTTGTTATATTGGTAGTCACCGGGTAGCAATTTTTGAGGCAGGAGACTGGGACGCACTTCCTCATAAATTACCTTTTTTTTTTTTAAATTAAATGATTTAGGAAATAATGGTAAGTAAAAGAAATTAAGAGGAAATTTAGGAATTATTGGATGAATTACTTAACTGAATTTGATCTGTATATAAGTAAGTAAAGTCGTCGGGGCAGCCTAAAGTCGGTACCAGCCAATCAGCGAGGGAGTCTATCCCTTTTCACTAGCGCTAGACCAAGGAGATTATTTTAGCGTCTGAGGTGGAGCGCCACACCTATGATCAGCTCCTTACTTTACTGCACAGATCCCTGTGCTACTCATACGCTGAGCTGGCGAGGACCGGTATCGAACTAGGAACCTTGTGGTTTCTAGCCGAACGCTCTACCTACTGAGCTAACCCTGCCCTTTGTGCAAAGATCTTTTTTAAAAGGTTGATATAAGAAGATAGTAAAAGGAAAGATGCCCAAGGAGGCATAAAAAATAAATGATAATTCCATTGGATACTAAATATATTTCATTAAAACATTACTTGCATTGAATATTACAACTTAAATGAAAAGTATTTAATATTTCTTTACAATAAAAAAGATTTTAAAATACTAAATAAGTCCGTTTTATTGAAAAAAAAAAAAATACAAGTCAAGCTAATGTTGTTTTTATTTAAACTGCATAGTTTACAATTAATACATAGACATTTTTTATAATAAAAATGTCTTTGGTATAGAAATCTTATTATAATGGAGATTGTGTGTTTGTTTGTCTGTAACCGAAACTATATTACTACTCAATTCACAGTTCCCTTAGTTATTTACATCACATTCTCCATGATTTTATTTTTATTTAAACCTCAATGAATAATAAAATTGTTTTACATTATTAAGACTGTTGACCATATCTACATACTAATAATACGCAATTGTATTTATATATACAACAAAATAGTGGTTTACAGTGTGAATGGGAAGGCTAATTTGCATATTGATATTAAAAAATTGATTTTAATAAATATATGCTAAGTATTATTGATTTCTAATTGTTTGGTTTTATCTTATTGAATATGAGCAAAAATCTCTGGGATAAATCTTAAAAGAAATTCATTAAGAAGAAGAAATAATTGTAATATTATCCTTTACTTCCTATTTTAAGTAAAGAGTTAAATTAGGAAAATTTACCAATGAAAGACGGGAGTAATGGAAAATGATGGAAGAGTTAGTTTCAAAGCTGTTCTATTTTTCGATAATACCCCCTCTGTTCCAAATCTTTTTATTTGCTTTCTTTTTTAGTTTTATTAGCCTTTCTAATTTAACATGATATTTTATTATATTAAAACTTAAAAACTTGCACCCGGAGGGTGCATAAATTTGCTAGTAGCTATAATAAAGTTTGAACATGTTCAGCAACATTAAGTCCTGCTGTATTTTAATTTTTTTTTCTTTAAATGGGATGAATAAAATGTCTAAACAATTACTATTAAAAGGATTTAAAGTAGAAACACTAAAGCTGGCTTATAGTAGATAAATAAAAATAGGTAGAGTTTAATACATCTACTTAAGATAAGTGACCTTAACCTGCTACTTAAGACTTTTCTTTAGCTTTGTTTATGCCCCATTTAAGATGTAGGATTATTTAAATACATCGAGAAAATTGAATACTACGCTGAAGACAGAGTGCAGGTCCTCAAACCAATCTTTCTTTTTCCAGGAAAATTTCTAATACTGATCATCACCTACAGGGTACTTTCTCTGAACCATTATAGTTTGTCATAATACAAGTCCAACTAGTATGTTGTTTTTATTTAAACTGCACCAAGTGCATAGTTTAAAAACTCTTCCAGTAACTTAGTCTAGTCGGAGTGACACAACTCATGTAGTAGTGTCTTGGGCAGAAATAGCCTTCCTTCCTTCTAGACTTGTTGCGATACCAAAGTTAAAGAGCCAAGTCTGTTCTACTATTTACCCATAGCTGCAGGGAGAATAGTTGGAGTCATACCTTTCCCAGGAGTATTTGTATTTACATAATCCCTCCACACAAGGTCAATTTTTTTTTTAAGTAGAGCATAACAAGTTTGAATTCAGTTTTCCTTCTCCTAAACCAGTTGCCATACCAAGCCCAGTCTATCCTAATATTTACCCATCGCTGGAGAGAGAATAATTAAATTCATACCTTTCCCAGGAGTATCAGTACTACATATAAATTAGCAGCCTTGTTCAGGATTTGAACTCAGGTAGCCAAGTCCACTTCCTACAACAATAACCATTATGCCACAAGCAACTCCACAATATAAAATTACTTTTCTCTTTGCAAACATTAAAACTAAGTGAAATGCAAACAATCTTGTTCAGGATTTGAACACGGGTATACAAGTCCACTTTCTATGATGATAACTGTTACACAATGAGCACCTCCACATATTTTACAATAGAAGTAAAAACAAAGTTTTTAAAATTCAATATATACCAGAATATGTTCATGAAACCTCTATAGACTTAAAGATGACAATTATATTATTGGCATTATACACCTATATTTATCTTTGCAATTGTTAGATGTTATAATCAGACAAAACGTGACCCGTTGGGTCACCCATTCAGCTCTGGGTAGATAATTGAAATTAGGGAAAAGGAGTTAGCAAAGCAAATAAACATTTTTTTTTAAATAAATACGGCCAGACGAAACCTTAAAATCATTTTGTAAGCTTTCTAAAAAAGGAAATGTTTGACCTCATTTAAGCTATGGGTTGCTGGTTGTGAAATTTAAGTAATACATTTCAAATTCTCCAGTCTCTCTCTCTCTCTACTCTCCAGAGAAACTAACATTATATAACGAGGAGGTAGTCAAGAGATATGTAGAGAGGAAGAAAGTGATCGACAGAGAATAAAGTAAGAGATTGGTCAGTGTTTGACTTCATTGCAAATTACAACTAATTAGAACTAATTAAAAGAATCTTTTTCAAACATAATTCAATCCTAAAAGTAAGGAATAATTTAGTATAATTTTCATGTCATTAAACTAACCAGTAAAAAAGCCTTTAATAAACAAAAGTTAATTAACTCAGCTTTAGTATAATAATAGATATTTAATGCTAATAAATAAATCAACTAATTAAAGCCAAATTTAGATTTTAACATTGTAAAATACAAGATATACTTAAACAGTCTTGGTCACCATTATTGGCATCCATTCATTTTTGCTTTATCTTCAGATAGAAATTTTTAAAAATAACCAAATTTATATAAACTAGTACAAAATAAAAAAAACACCCTCCGGGCGATGTAAAAATAGACTTTTGAAAAGGGGTGGGAGTAAAAAATTCAATGTCAGCGAGTTTGTACCCTAAGTAAGTAAAATCATCAAATTCATTAAAGGATTTAAAAAAAAATAAAACAATTTGCAATGTAAACTTTAAATATGTATTAAAATAAAACAAACTATATATAGATATATAATACCAGTCATGTATTTATTAAAACTTGTTTTAAAAAACAATGAGGACTGTCTAATGTTGCATATTCAAATTTTTAGTGTATTTATTCAATAAATACACTCAAAATTTGAACATGCCAAAAATCGTAGAATAAATTTTATTCTATGTTATGACGATTTTGGGTAATGTGACGTAAGCAGTGACATAGTTTTTGTTACAGACAAAAAACGGAAGCGAATCTCCATTATTAATAGATTTGTTGTTGTCAATAGACCAAAACTGTTTCACTAGATTTGTTTTTTTTCTTCTGTGAAGTTTAACAGGTTTGAATTCAGAGTTTTTCCTTCTCTTAGACCAGTTGCCATATCAAGGTTAAATAGCCCAGTCTGCCCAACTACTTACTGTGGAGGAAGAATAGTTGGATGCATTACCCAAGAGTATTATTAGTGCTATATGAACTTATGGAATTTCACTCTCAAATGTTTCTAAATAGAGAGAGTAGAGTCGTCGGGGCGGCCTAAAGTCGGTATCAGCCAATCAGCTAGGGAGTCTATCCCCTTTTCACTAGGGTAGCAATTTTTGAGGCAGGAGACCAGGACGCACTTCCTCATAAATTACCTTTTTTTTTTTAATTAAATGATTTAGGAAATAATGGTAAGTAAAAGAAATTAAGAGGGAATTTTTAGGAATTATTGGATGAATTACTTTACTTACTTATATACAGATCAAATTCAGTTAAGTCATCGGGGCGGCCTAAAGTCGGTATCAGCCAGTCAGCGAGGAAGTCTATCCCCTTTTCAATAGCGCTAGACCAAGGAGATTATTTTAGCGTCTGAGGTAGAGCGCCACACCTACCATCAGCTCCTTACTTTACCGCACAGATCCCTGTGCTACTCATACGCTGAGTTGGCGAGGACCGGTATCAAGCTAGGATACCTTGTGGTTTCTAGCCGAACGCTCTACCGACTGAGCTAACCCGGCCCCTTTATATAGAAACCTCAAATGAGAATAAAACCCAAATAGATTATTATTATAAGCAGAAGAGAAAAAAAAGAAGTGATACTATGAATAAATGTAATAAGTGTGACATCAGCAATGCTTTTGATTTAATCAATTTTTTCTTTTTATATAGAAATGCAGAAACATAAAACATTCTGTCTCATCTTTTTGTACTATAAATTCCTGTTAACTTATAACAGTAGATTCTGCAGTGTTAAATGGTCATTTTCATTTATAGTATGTTATTTATAGACAAAGGTCACCAAATTGTCAGTTATTAAATATTATATATAGAGAGAAAAAGGGTAAAAAAATACAGTAAGCCCAGTAGAAAATTTTTTTTTTTTAAATAAAAATATTCTAATAAACTAAATATATACTGAGAAAATAATAGAATTCAATGTTTTAATCATGATAAAAGTTGCTCGAAATCCATATGAAAATTGTTAATTTGAGAAAAATTGAAACAAAGAGGGAAATACTGAATATGAATGAACAACACTAAAATAAATAAAAATTAAAACATTTTTTTAAAATGAATATTAAGTGATTACATATGTAAGTTATAAGTAAATATATATTACTAAAAACGTTTTAATGTTTTCCAGACTAGGATTATAAAACTACTTTCAATTTTCATGAAAAAAAAAAAAAAAGAAGTAGGGAATCTATAGTCACATAAATTCAAAACAGGAATATTTATAAAGTTTGAACATTTAAGAAACTAATCTTAGAAAGTTTGAAAACCAGTGTATTATCATACATAAAAATAGAAATTATGAGAATTCAATGAAAATACAAGTAATTTTTTAAAATAAATGTTTGAGCTTATTTAATAAAATTAAAGATAGCTTAAATTATCCATATAAAACTAAAATGAAATTTATAAAATTTTGTTCAGTGAAAATGCTTTCAAGTATCAAAATTGACTGATTGATTTATTTTAAAGGCGTGTCAAACTGTCAACAATTATTTCATGCCAAGAGGATAGAAAATTGCAGAATTTGTCTATGTTGTACTTTCATTAAGTAATTAAATATGAACTGCAAAACTCAAAAAGGGCATTTTGAAGGTCAACAACAGATACAACAAATTCAAGCCAATAAATGTTCTATCTTCTTCAAACGATAATTGCCATGTTCTGTTGTGCTCTTTTGATGACCCATTTCCTTTTTATTACAGCAGAACCCCACACTGCTTTGGTCTGATGTTCAAGATTTAGTATCATTTGTATTGTTCAGACTATTGCCCTCATCTTCATTGTTATCTGTACAACATATTGGCCGATGTGCCCTCCGGCCTTCTTCAGGTATTTCTTGTCAGACTTACTGTACTGATGGCATATATGACTGCTTCAGCACTGCCATTTACATTTAATAATACAGTATGGAGTTAGACTAGTAACAAGTACTGATAGTCTACAGCATCTGGGTAAATATTAGCTTAGTATTATCTGCGTTATTCGGACTATTGTCCCCATCTTCATTATCATTTGTACAACGTTTCGGCCGATATGCCCTCCAGCCTTCTTCAGGTATTTCTTGTCGGACTTGGGAACCTTCTCGGACTCAGGAACCTTCTTTTCGAACTCGGGCACCTTCTTGTCGTAATCAGGAGCCATCACGGAACTTTGAACCTAACCCTTTATTCAGTCCACGAGGGGATCCTGTTCTCATTCCGCTAACCATAGCTGGGTACAGGTGTTAAGCTGTGTTAATTATTATTCTATGTTACTGCTGCCCCTGGCCAGGATTGGACCAGCAGTCTAGAGATAACTGGCAACTCCTTTATCCACTACACTATGTGTCCAATTGGATAATGAAGATGAGGACAATAGTCTGAATAATACAAATAATACTAATTCTCAAGCCTTATCTCAAAAATTTGTAGACACACGGAGACATTTTTTATTGCAAAGAATAAACACTAAGACACTTGTGTGCACACTTCTTTTATTCATTTCTTATCTAAGATATCTTTCCCTTACATATAAGCCAACTATATCCATGGAGTTGGCACCACAGTTGAAACAATATGTGCACCCTATTTCTTGTACATGTGTGCACTTCAACTTCTCAGAATTAACTGATTATAACTTAAATTATTTTTCTAGCTTTTCAATCTCATGACTGAAATCATCCAATCCCAGCCAAGTTCTCAAACTGATCTCAGGGTCATCACCTGTCACTCACACCCATTTCACCAAATGTCAGAGGACAATTTGTAATTCACTTTTTCAAATTATACATTACTTTCAAAATAATAGATACAATTAATCTATTATTTAACACAAAAAGCCTTTCATATCAACTCATCACAAGGCTGAAAATGGGAAATATCTTTCAAACAAGTCATTTTCAAAATAACATTTTTATTACGTTGATTAACTCACAGGACTAAAATGGTTAAAAACGATTATGCAAAAGATGATCTCTAAGGGTTTAAGAATTGTTTTCTACAATAATTATTCAAAACCTCTTAGGAATATTTTAAAAAATATGACCACTCTGAAGTATATTAAATAAATCTAAAACTTTTTAATTAATTTTAGACTGCTAAGTTGGCAGAGTGGCCTATTGTTACATAATTATTAGATTCTTAATATTTATGTACAGTAGTGTAGAAATCAAAATGGCTGTTATAAGTTGCAGCCCACGGCCTTGAAGGATGAGTGACAAGGCTTGACCTCATCCTGATCCTTTCCGGTGGATACCGTGAGAATCGGTGGAGGAGACCCTCTTCTGGTTTAGATTAGAAATAGATCTTAGTCAGTCGGCGAGAAACCACGACGGTGGGGAGTCGTGTATTGCACGCTCGATCTGCGCAGGTAGTATGGTGGGGTATTTCGAGAATAAAATATGATCTAAGTAAATCGAAGTCTTGTGTTATTATCTAAAAACTACCAATGACACAGGGCTTCTGATAAAGAGAAATCCCCAATGGAAGACCAGACATGAAGTCCCCAAGAGAAGTCCAGACACTAGAAGAGATGTTAGAAGAAAACGTAAGGTAGAAAAGACGTCAGAAGAAGAATAGAAGTAAGAAGCAAATGAAAAGGGTATACAACACTATTGTCAATATCAGCGGGATAGTCAGGGAGTCTATCCTCTTTTTACTAGCGCTAGACCAGGAAAACTGTTTTGCATCTGAAGTGGAGTGCCACATCTACCATCAGCTCCCTACTTTACTGCACAGTGTCAAGCTGTGCTACTCATGTACAGAGTTGGCAAGTGTTTTGTGTAAAATTGTAAATATTGGAACAAGTCTATAGAGAATAATCATTTAGTAGATCATTTTTTTTCTTGTAATAAAGAGCTTCACTTAAAACAATCTTAATTTAGAATACTGACTAAAAAGAGTAGAAAGAATTTATAGAGCTTATAGAAAAAGAAAAAAAAATATAGGGAAGGTTGGCGAGAGATTGTCATGGATATCCGTGCTGCCTGCGCAACATAATGATATATATATATATATCTAGTGAAGAATGACTGCAGAAAATAAGTTAATTTCCTGCCTTTTGTATAATGTACAATTAAATAAAATGTATTCTGTCTCATCTTTTCGTACTAGAAATTCCTGTCAAGCATATTCTGCAGTATTCAATGGGCATTAACATGTTTATATATATACTAACTCCTCCACACAAGTAGGATGTGACACATGGTCAATTTCTTCAGCAAAACTTAACAGGTTTGAATTCAGAGTTTTCCTTCCCATAGACTGATGGCTCAACCAAGGTAGAAGATCCCAGTCCATTCTACTATTTACCTAGAGCTAGAGGGAGAATAGTTGAATGCATAGTAAATGTTACGTAGATAAAAAATAACACACTGTCCATTATCCAATATTTAGAAAAAAAGATATATATATATATATATATATATATATATATATATATATATATATATATATATATATATATATATATATATATAAAAAGGAAAGGGAATTGAATCTGACAATATGAGTAAAAAGGAGTAAAGAAAAGAACTGTAGATGGATAAAATGAATATAATCGACATCACTTACACATGTGTTTCGGTCAGTTTATTAAAATGTATACGGATTACGCTATTATTATTAGTAAAATAATCAGATGAAATTGAAATAATGATAATAATAATAATAGGAAAAATGTGAAAAATATTCCGTACACAGATTTTTTGCGACCTTCATCAGAGTGAATTTTTATTTTTTGATTATATATATATATATATATATATATATATATATATAAATTTAAATTCGATGCTAAAAGCACTTTTAATCAGTAAAATCATTACAGTGTTCTATGCACAAAAATGCAGAGCATTATATCAATATTTTCAACTATAAAATAGAAGAAGAACAGGATCAAAACTCACAACTTGAGTTTCACATTGTCAATCCTCAGGTGAGCAACAGGTCAATATCAGATCATAAGAAGATCAACGTGAAACTCTAGTCATGAGTTTTTACCCTATTTTTATTCTATCTCATAGTTAAAAATATTGTGCATGGGTGTGTGTGTGTGTGTGTGTGTGTGTATATATAATGTGTATTTAGGCCACAGATTTTCTTGTAGGATTATTTTATTAAAAGTGACAGACAAGGATTCGGTGTTCAGTTTTTTATTACAGTTGTAACATCTCACTCACCAACAAGAAAAGACCAATTAAAAACTGAACACCAAATCCTTGTCTGTCACCTTTAATAAAACTAGCAAATATATGCACCCTCTGGGCGCAAGTATTTAAGTTTTAATGTAATAAAATATCATATTAAATCAGAAAGACTAATGAAACTAAATAAGAATGCAGATGAAAAGAATTGAAACAGAGGAGGTATAATTGAAAAATAGAACAACTGAAACTTACTCTTCCTGTCTTTCATTGCTATATTTTCTTAATCTAACTATTTACTCAAAATAGGAAGTAAAGAATAAAATTACAGTTATTTCTTCTTGTTAATGGATTTCTGTTAAGATTTATGCCCGAGATTTTTTATCATATTCATTAAGATAAAACCAAACAAAATTAGAAATCAGTAATACTAAGCACATATTTATTAAAATCAAATTTTTAATTTCAATATGCAAATTAGCCTTCCCGTTCACACTGTAAACCGCTATTTTGTTGTAGATATAAATACAATTGCATGTTATCAGTATGCAGATATGGTCAATAGTATTAATAATGTCAAATAATTTTATCAATAATTAAGGTTTAAATGAAAAATAAAATCATGGAGAATGTGATGTAAATAACTAAGGGAATTGTGACTTGGGTACTGATAAAGTTTCGGTTACAGACAAACAGACTCATAATGTCTATTATAATAAGATATATCTTATTATAATGGAGATTGTGTGTTTTTCTGTCTGTAACCGAAACTATATTACTATACAAGACACAATTCTCTTTGTTGTTTACATAACATTCTCTATGATTTTATTTAAACCTCAATTATTAATAAAATTGTTTTACATCATTAAGACTGTTGATCATATCTACATACTAAAAACATGCAATTGTATTTATATATACAACAAAATAGTGGATTACCGTGTGAATGGGAAGGCTGATTTGCATATTGAAATTAAAAATTTGATTTTAATAAATATATGCTTAGTATTATTGGTTTCTAATTGTTTGGTTTTATCTTATTGAATATGAGCAAACATCTCGGTGATAAATCTTAAAATAAAACCATTAACAAGAAGAAATAACTGTAATTTTATTCTTTACTTCCTATTTTAACTAAATAGTTAAATTAGGAAAATTTACCAATGAAAGACGGGAGTAATGGAAAATGATGGAAGAGTTAGTTTCAAAGTTGTTCTATTTTTCAATCATACCCCCTCTGTTCCAAATCATTTTATCTGCATTCTTATTCAGTTTCATTGGCCTTTCTAATTTAACATGATATTTTATTATATTAAAACTTAAATACTTGCACCCGGAGGGTGCATATATTTGTAGTAATAATAATACACAAAAATTTTTTTTAGAAATTCAATCATTTGAGAAAATTACTGGATAAAAGTACCTTAACTGAAAGCCAAGTTATATATTATGGAGACAGCATGTTTAAACTTGAATAACCATAGTTATGTCCCTGGCTTAAATTCCCCTGAAAGGTGATTGTATTTAAAGTTTTTATACAAGTGACAAGTCTGACTTTTATATCATACAATACAAACAAGTACAACCAATAAGCAAAATGTTATTCAATTGTGACTTGAAAAGAAACATTTTGATATTTGCTTTTAGTTGCTTATTAAAACATTTGGCATTTACTAAAGAGCCAACATTATTTGATATTAATAGACAAAATTAAACTAAAATAATCCCCACAAAAATATAGGCCATCACTCAACAAGTCCTCTAGATGGCATCCAGAAATTTTAGAAAAATTGATACCCATTGACAAAAATTAAGTTTTAAAAATCAATAAAGTTTATACAATTAAAAAAGAAGGATTGCCAATACATAATAATTATATTTTCTTACATTATACAGAAACAGTTATTTGGATTTTAATTTTTTTTTTTTTTTACATAAAGATATATATTTCTTATATATTTCACACCCCATGCTTCACACTAAATCCCAAATAATATATATATTATAGACATTTATATCTTAGTTAAAAGTAAGGAATGAATCTGATGGTATATAGGGATAAAATGATATGAAAAAACAGATGTTGTTCAACTAAATTTATTCATATATACATATATATATACACACTGAGAAACAGACTCACCAGATATATATAAAAAAAATTTGATATCAGATTTTTCTCCAATTATTTGTAATGGTATAATTTTTTTGAAAAATGATAAAACCAATATATGATTGAATAGATTTTTTCTATATCAGTTTTTCAACAAGGTTTGGTTTGGTTTGTTGGGTTTTATGGCATGTCAACCCCTTGGGTTATTTTATGCCGAATACTTCTGTTGGTAATTTGGTATTCAAAAATGTTTAATACTGACAAAGTTTTGAAATGAATTCATTTTTAATGGATAATACAATTTCGTTTATAAACTCATGTTTTCTATTTAACCCATAGATGGGACCCTAACAGGTACTACCACTCCAGGTCAGAGTGGACCAGGGAGCAATGGTGATGAAGGGGTGCTCCACATTCCCCAAACCTCCATCTGATGGTGAGGTTTTCAACAAGAATTGGTTAATTTGATTTCTTTTGTTTAATGGTATACCAACCATTGTGGATTATTTAATGCCAAAGCTATCCTTGTAGAAGAATAGTAGTGGTACTATTTAACCCATAGCTGGGGATCAGGGGGTTTATACCTTTCCCAAGAGTATTAGTCTGAAAGCGAACATAATAGTGTAACTGGAATTTTAATTCACTTACTACAATGTAGCAGTCTAATGACTCCCTCGTTCAACAAGTGTGTGATCATACCATTTATATAACTTAAAAGTTAGGTACATCTTAATTATAAAGAAAGATTTCACTAGTTTTGGCTTGAAGCAAGAGCTAAAGAATGTTAAGCAAAAACATTCTTCAATCAAAAAAGAGATTGGTAATTTATGAGGAAGTGCGTCCCGGTCTCCTGCCTCAAAAATTGCTACCCAGTGACTATTGAAATAACGACCCAGCTCAGTCTATTCAAAACTATCCATCTTCATATCTATCTATCTCAATTTGTTCATATTTATCTATATTACTTTAAATACTAAGATTTTTTTTATTCATGTTTGTTTAATGTCTTGTTTTTAGTTTAAATAAACAAGAATTACGACAAAAAAGATGTGACCCCCCTCCCAAATACATTTACTTGTCGAAAATATCTATCTCCATTTGTTCATATCTATCTATATTATTTTGTTTGTTTATCTATCTATCTCAGTCTATTCCAAACTATATATCCCTCTTCATATCTAAACAAGAATTACGACAAATTACGATAAATAAACAAGAATTACGACAAGCTGGGGTTGTTATTTTGATAGTGACCGGGTAGTAATTTTTGAGGCAGGAGACCGGGATGCACTTCCTCATAAATTACCAAGAGATTTTTTGGAACAGTTAAATGTTTTTAGAAAGGATAACTTTCTCACTGATCTTTTCCATGGGAAAAAGAAAAACCACAAAACAGCATCTGAAGAGCATTCTGAAACACACACACACCCATTCATTAATGGGAAATGACACAAATCCTGTTTGGTAAAAAAATCAGAAAGTATCCAAATTTTTTTAAAAATCATTCTATTACATATAACAGGGATTTTCAAGATTTCATCCTGTATTAATAATAGAAAGTCGTCGGTCTAAAGTCGGTATCAGCCAGACAGTCTATCCCTTTTTCACTAGCACAAGGAGATTGTTTCTGCATCTGAGGTGGTGCGCCACACCTACCATCAGCTCCTCGCTTTACCACACATGGGCTACTCATACGCAGAGTTAGAGAGGGCCGGAATCAAACCAGAAACCTCGAGGTTCCCAGCTGGACACTCTACCGACTGAGCTAAGCCAGCCCTTTTAAAATCTTTCTTGAAATCTGTTCAGTAAGTTTTCCAACATTGAATTACATTCATACGAGAAAAAATATTTTGTAATATGAAACTCTATGAGCTTTTTTCAAGCATGAAATAAATTTATATAAACGGATCCAATGTTTTGAGTAAGGGGTAATGTCTCACTGCTAAAAATCTGACAGACACAAGGTTTTAAATATCTCAAAATGAGTCTAATCTGAAGTTTTGATTTCCTCAACATAGCTGGAAATCAAAATCCAAGAGGGCTCATGTTTAAAGAAATTTTAAACTCATCAAAAACAGCTTATCAGCAAAGAAACACTTCACTTAAAATATCTTTAGTGGAAGAACAGAAATTAATTAAAAAAATAAAAAATAAATAATAAAAAAATAAAAAATAACTGATCCACCATGTTAAATCTTAAACTTGAAGCAGGAAATTATAAGTTTTAATACTCTCTTATTCATTTGGGTGTATAAATATATTCAATTTCCTTTCCTTTTCTTTTTTTCTATTGCTGTTTTAAACATGATCTCTGAAAACCTGTTGTGTGGAGATTATTATTATATTTGTAAATACCGGTAGTTACAAATAAAAATAACCTTTTAACCTGATGACCAGGTTAAACTTTTCTTTTAATCTTCACAATGATTAGACAAGTCTCACCCTAGACAGTTTCTAAACAAAAAACAACATAGCTCTAGAAATCACATTTTAAGACACCCCCCTCAAAAAAAAAAAAAAAAAAAAAAAAAAAAAAAAATACATCTTTAAGTATTATTAGGATTTGAATATTGACAACAGGACAAATGTCAACATTATATGTTCAAAACTAAATTTTGAAAAGTCATAATTTAATTGCAATCTAAATTTAAGTTCACAAGATCCAGCAAATTTCAGTCTCCAACTATTTTGGACTGGAAGGGTGAGATAACACAGACACAATTCCAAAAGTGAACTTATAATTCTAAGAAAAATATTTCTTAGAGACATCTGGTAAACAGCAGCTATATATATATATATATATATATATATATATATATATATATATACACACACGAGACAAAACGTGACCCAATGGGTCACCCATTCAGCTCTGAGTAGATAATTGAGATTAGGGAAAAGGGAGTTAGCAAAGCGAAATTTAAAAAAAATAAATACGGCCAGACGAAACTTTAAAATCATTTTGTAAGTTATCTAAGAAAGGGAATGTTTGACCTCATTTAAGCTATGGGTTACTGGTTGTGAAATTTAATATAGAAATAACATTTCAAATTCTCCCGTCTCTCTCTTCTCTCCAAAGAACCTAACATTATATAACAAGGAGGTAGTCAAGAGATACATAGAGGGGAAGAAAGTGATAGACAGAGAGTAAAATAAGAGATTGGTCGGTTTTTTTACTTAATTATGACTAATTAGAAGCAATTAAAATAGAATTTTTTCAAAGATAATTCAATCCTAAAAGTAAAGAATAATTTGGTATAATTTTCATGTCATTAAACTAAACAGTAAAAAAGCCTTTAGGAAGCAAAAGTTGATTAACTCAGCTTTTTAATAATAATAATAATATATATATATATTATGGACACTATGTTACTTTCATGTAGTTTATACAATCTTCAGATGAAAATGTGAGAAAAGTGGTTAATGGTTAGTAGCCACTTTTCTCAACATTTTATAATTTTAATATTTTGTAAGTTTTATACCTTGCTCTGCCATAATAACATTGAGCACTTTTTAATGAAAAAACTTATTTGCATTTCTTCTACTTTATATATATATATATATATATATATATAGACAGGGAGACTGCTTTGTGTGTGATTCGAACCCTGACTGTCAAGCTGACAGGACTAACCATTACACCAGCCGGCCCTTCCCAGATTTTTCGTATGTTTTGAAGTAGGTTATATTCCACTTATGGTGACTTTTACTACACGACAGTATGAGAAGTAAACAAACAATGTGTTTTGATATGGCTTTTTTTTTAGCCGACAATTTTTGTGAGAATATGTGCTTAATTGAAGTCGTACCTAATTTTTGAAAATTAATTAATTAATAATTAATGAATAGGCAGGCATACCTATTCAAATGTAAGGCTAAACAAATCGAGAAAAATCAACCTAGACAGAAATGTCCATACATGTGTGTGTGTGTGTATATATATATATATATATATTAGTAGATGACATTAACCAATGAAGATACTTTTCACAGTAATTTTTTTTTTAAACTTCATTAACTGGATGAGCAGTTTATAAACTAAGACTTCAATAGCAAAATGTGAAACACCCACAGAGAGAGAGAGAGAGAGAGAAAATGAAATAATTTTTATAAAGAGTTCTTTGAAAAGTGATAGAAACCAATGATAATAAATAAGATGTAAAATCGATGAAGCACTTTATTTACAGGAAGATGGCAAGTAATAAGATTCCAGAAGGAAAGATGGTGTATTAGGTAGTTGACACAAGTGTTCTTCATCAATTCACGGATTGACAAGCTCTATTTACTGACATACTTTTAGTTGTCTTTGTAACAAAGATTTAAGTAATAAACAAAAGGAATTATAACAAAGTATCAAGTAAGTAAGTAAAATACTAAAAATGTAATTATAAAAAGTCAAGAATAAACGAAAATAAATTTTAAAAAACTGTTAAAATAGTAAATAAATCAACCTAACACTTTAGATGTGGCAAAAAAAAAAAAATCACAATTTACTTTAATAAATATTTACGTTTCAATATTTTTTTTTAGCAATCTGAAACCTCAAATTCTTTAAATCATTTATTACCATAGTTGGATAGTATATAAACATGGGTTAAATTGAACTTAACTTAATTACACCATTGTGTGTCACCCCGCCGAAAGAAAAAAAAATGCCAAAAATCAGAGAATTAACCGAATTTAATGAAATTTTCAGTGTTGATATATTAATGAATAAAAAGATATAATGCACCAGTTATTTTATTTATAAACCTTTACATTTTTTCAGGTCAGTTAATTTGAAACACGTATCTTTGAGGCGTAACACAGATTCTCAAAGATACGTGGTTCAAAGTTAACTGACCTGAAAAAATAGTAAAAGTTTTTAAATAAAATAACTGGTGCATTATATCTTTTTATTCATTAATATATCAACACTGAAATTTCATTAAATTCAGTTAATTCCCTGATTTTTTTTTTTTTTCTTTCGGCGGGGTGATATACGATGGGGAATTTGGGTGCATTAAGTTCGATTTAACCTAAACATGTGTAGCCTATTTAGCTTTATATATTATTTGCCTACATTTTATGGATGTTTCAATAAAAATAAATAAATAAAATAAAAATGACCCAGTCAAACTGTGGCATCATTACTTGAGAAAGATAATAAGGTGATTATGATAAACTTTTCATTTTTAGGCTACACATGTTGAAATGATCATAATACACCAGTAAAGAGATTTTTAAAATTCCATAATTCCCAAAAGTTTTAGTCTCTCTCTAGTTTGTTTGTTTGTTGTACTATAATTAGACAGGACCAGGAAGTTTAAAATATCAAATAAAAACATATGTGGGTTTGAAAGAAACAAATTCTGAGAAAAAGAAAAACATTTCCATTTGTTTGTTTTTTTAAACTATTATAATCAACTTATCGGTACTTAATTTAATCTTTTAAATTTAATTTAATCTATTTAATCTTATTAAGTAATTAAATACAGGCAAAAAAGGAGAAATACGTTATTTAAACAAAAACATGTAGTTTCAAAACATTATCTAATAAAACTCCAAGCAAAAATATATATTTGGTTTAATGAATAGGAAATTTCGAATAATTTTCGAAAAATAGGTATATAAACTAATTTTGTTTGCTTAAAAATTTATTCTATTTTTGTATATTATATAAAATAAAATAAATTTTTAAACAAACAAAATTATTTTAAAATATCTATTTTCAAATTCAAAATATTTTAGAAGCATTTTTCTTTAAATCGAATTTAGCTTCAATAGTTATTGTATTTGTAAAACACGTGTTTTGCAAATATTTGTTTGATTTTTTTTGTTTTTTTTTTTATAAAAAAAGTAATATCTTAAAAAAATGTGAATGAGAAAAAATATGATAAAAATGGTATATCTTCTTTATATAGTTTTAATTCATTTCCTTATTCTCCGAACTGCGAAAATACTACCTATATATCTACCTATATATAGGTAGTTATTTCCACAGTTCGTAGAATAAGGTAATGAATTAAAACTGGTTACCAGTTGAACTTGTTGATAAGAGAAACAAATTACATATATAAAGAATAAACTTGTTTTTATTTTTAGTGGCGTAAAAATTGTAAATTGAAAAAAACTGTTTCGTGATTAAAAAATAAAGAAGACCAGGATGTGTAAACAAATCAGAGGAAACAATAAAAGAAAAGAAAAATAAGGGTGGAGTAATTGTTTCAGGTTTCAAAGAAAGAAAGAAAAAAAAAATAGACATTTACATACAAACAAGGAAGAACTGCCCATCATGGCTTAAAAGTACTAAATACAACATTTTCACAAAGAAACAGAAAGATTGAAGTATAAAAATGTCCGTGCAATATCCAGTTTAAATACTTTCAACAAAAAAAAAAAAAAAGGGAAGAAGAAAATGAAAGAAATCGTCAACATTTTAAGACGTAAAAAGAGAATCGAATAATAAAACTAAACGAAGTAAAAAAAAGGAAAGAAAAACTATTTGCATTTTTAAAGCCATTTTTGTTATAAGAATAAAAATCCAAAATGAACCAGATTTTTTAATTTAAGGAAACAAAAGAAAAGTGGATATTGATTGATTACATCATATTTTGATAGGAAAAAGTATATATAAGTAATATTTCCCCCCTTTTTTTTAGGGGGTGTTTTTGTTTTGACAAATATCTCGGAGAGAAGCAGCCATTTCGTTTGTATTAAAACTAAGACTTTTAGATCAATGCACTTGCCACTACAGATGTTATTAAATATCACAATTTCTAGGTTTAAACTGAAAGACCGATAAGAATCTATATTTATTTTCAAGTGAAGCGTAAAAAGATTGATTTTAAGAATTAAATTCAGTTTTTATCTTTTTAGAAAAATGACAAAAAAGCCCAATTGACCCATTTTTTCAAGATACAGACGACCAAAATCGTTAAATTTTATGACTGATCTATAGACATTTTGAAAAAAAAAAATTTCTTCTTCACTCTAATCTATTTCGTAATTATTAATTTTTATGCTGTCTTCATCTACTTAATTTCAGCAGTAGGATACTGCTATACAGAAAATATCAATATGCTAAGATATATCTAAAGATTTAAGTTTTAAAAAAATTAGATCCTTTTAGGCATTCGTAGTGCAGAAAAGCAGATCTTTGTGTTTTAAAATCAAAACAACACTAACAGGTTGGCTTGCTCCTTAAGATTTATTTACTTTATTACATAAGTATTTATTTTTCTTTTCTTAAGAATAAACTTCTTGCTTTTTTCTTTATTTAAATAATAATAAAAAGGGAGCTCTTAGATTTTATTAATCTGGATCGGAGACTAACAAATCAGAAATAAGTGTTTATGAATGACGTACATATATACAAGGAACTCGCCATTCCTCCCACAATTCCAATATAAATTCCTAAATAAATAAACATTAAGTAATGGAGACAACGAAAAATCAAAGTTGCATAATATTCAACATTCATAATTTCAAACAAGCTGCCTGTTTTCTATTACTATTCACCAGCGGAACAAACCAGAAATAGGACAGTAATTGATAGAGAAGAAAAAATGACTGGCTATTATGACGGTAATGTTGTTTTAGTTCACCTTGGTTAGAAAAAGAGAGAGAGCTGATGATATTTTACAATTTTTATTTATACTTACCAGAGGTTCCTTTACAGTTTCGGGCTGTTCATCTTCCTTGGACTTCTTGCCCACCTGCTGAAATTTGTAGATAGTCATGATTCTTGCAATAAACAAACCAGTGTTATGTTTAGCTTTATACTGAAACCAACCTGTCTTTTTAAAGATGAATCTATACTATACTTGTAACGATGCGTTCGTCTTGCTCATTACCTAGTCACGACGTCATATCAAGCTTTCTCGCGAGATTTCAATACCACGTGATCACAATCCAGGGCTTGTGGCGACTGCTGCATAAAATAAGTAATGTTATTTATTATACCTGATGAAGATGTATATTTTTGCTACTTCTCTTTTTCTCATTGTCATCATTTTTTTTTGTTTTTTAATTTTTCAGTTGAGTATTAATTTAAGTATTAAATTATTTTTGAGGTATAATGTAGCATTATTTAATTTCGTAGCCTAAAATGAAATAAACCTAACAAAGGAAAAAAAAAAAAAAGTTTTTTTTCCACTTATTACCATTTTCAATAATTCAAATAATGATTTAATTTTTTTGATCATTTATATATATATATATATATATATATATATATATATATATATATATATAAAGTTAATCCTAATGAGTCAGATATACCTACTGATAGTTTCGCTTAGTAGCTCATCAGGGCAAGAATCTGAATTTTTTTTTCTTACTGCAAGGGTTTACTGACAGGATTAATATATTACACACACACACACACACACACACACACACACACACACACACACATACATATATATATATATATATATATGAAGATGATAAATTCAATTTCCAAAATATATATATATAAATTATAATATATATATATATATATATATATATATATATACATATATATATATATATATATATATATATACAATTATATATGCACACACACGCACACACATATATATCTTTCTCACTACCTTTATATATGTGTGTATATCAATCTGTTCCAATTTATCTACTTAACTGTATATATATATATATATATATATATATATATATATTAATTTCATAAATAGAGTTATTACATTGATAATTGATAATTGAATTAAATTACCATGACCAGACAACTTGGCAAACACCATGTGCAACATCCGGAGCACTGGACAGCTGTTTCAACCTCCTTTGGTCTCATCTGCACTGTTGATGAGACCAAAGGAGGTTGAAACAGCTGTCCAGTGCTCCGGATGTCACACATGGTATATGCTAAGTTGTATGGTCATGGTAATTTAATTCAATTATCAAATATATCATCATCATCATCATCATCATCATCATCAGATGGAAATATTTCACAACACCTAAAATTACATTCATGCCCCCACTCTAATTACCAAAATATTCTAAGGGAAAATACACACATTCTGCACAAAGAAAAAAATAAACAAAAACTCCAAATACTAGAAGCTTTATACATAAAACAATACAAACCATCCTTAAACAAAATTAATATCCAATGCAGTACTCACATTTTAAAATGCCTATAACACCTTTCTCGTCAATTCTTCTCCTTCCAGCCTCCACATTAATATATATATATATATATATATATATATATATATATATATATATATATATATCATCAGATATAAATGTCAAATTCAGTAAAAGAGTTTGGATAACATTTCAAACTCCCTCAAATCTATACATCTTTACTATATTGTATAGATTAGACAGATCAATGTAAAATACATTTTATTTTTATTTTTCTTCTCTTTTTTTTTTCTTAAAAGTTGTCCGCCCTGTCAGCTGGGGCGTTAGAATGTACCGACTGCACCTCTGCAGAGGGGTAAGACTCCCCCAATGGGGCCACCTGTTGGCCATGGGTGGTGACCCGTGATGCTTAAGGATAGAGCCCAGGTGGATGAGCAGTTCATGACATGCAATACTCCACTTGGGCCCTATCTTGGGCTAGACGGGCGGTCGGAGAGGCCCCCTCCGATCAATTTTTAATTTAAAAATTTTTTTTATTTACTCATCTGAAGATTGCGTAAGCATGAAACTTATAGTTATGAGTTCATAATATCCATAATATCATTATTATTGGTTGTAAATCTGCTCTGCTTTATTAGCATTGAGCACCTTTTTATGCCAATACTTTTCTCATTTATTCTCTATTCATTCTATATTATATATATATATATATATATACAAGGGGCATTCAATGAATAAGATCAATTTTGCCTAAGGAGCAATAGGAAGCACTGCTTAGAATTGTTAGAATTGCACCGTTTTCAATGAAATACAGAGATTGATTTTTCTCGATTTGTTTAGCTTTACATTTAAATAGGTATGCCCACCTAATTAATTAATTATTAATTAATTAACTTTCAAAAATTAAGTACGACTTCAATTAAGCACATATTCTCCCAAAAATTGTTGGCTAAAAAAAGCCATATCAAAACACATTGCTTGTGTATTTACTTCTCATATATGTATATATATGTATATTAGTGCTTTAAAAAGACCCACTAAAAGATTCGTTGCATGTAAAAAAATGTATGTATTTTACAATAGAAAAATATTTTTTTAATACAATGATGGATCCTTTCATGTTTCAGCAGACTGTCAGCATGACCTTTTTTACTGATTGCTGCACCCAGATTTTTTTCTTAACAGGAGAGTCAATGTGTTTATACTCCATGGACTGTCTTTTTGACTCTGGCTTGTAGAGGCAAACCCATATTTAGCCCATTTGTAAACATTATTTTTACTAAAACATGCTTCTCCATACATATCACACATTCTTCTATAAATTTCACATGGTTTGGACTTCTCAGCCACCAAAAATTTGATGACAGACCTCTGTTCAAGCATCAAGCACTCTATTTGCCACCATTTCAAATAGCCTTAAAACAAATATTTTTGTGAGATTAAAATAATTTTTGGTTAAAAAAAAAAATCCAAACAATGCAGAGAAAAAAACTACATTTATTTTGCTTCTTTATTTTTTAAAATTCCCTTTATTTATTGAATGACCCTTTTTGTATATATATATATATATATATATATATATATATATATATATTAAGAAAATTGAAAAAACACAGGTTTAAATAAGTTGAGTGTTTTGATCTATTAATTAAATCATCTTCAGGGCATTTGTTGGTATATGGAAAGTAATAAAATTTATCACAAAAGATTTATACACACACGCACAACCACACACACAAAACACCTAGAAATGCACAATGCCTTTTTCGATACACACACTCACACACTCTCATACTCACACTGTAAAAGAGAATTTTTGAACTTTTTTCAGCGTCCTTTCTTCAGATTTCAAATTTTGAACAGACTGATAACCAAGGCCTATCACTTGCTTTTCTCGTTATTCTGTGATAAAATTTTTTTATCACCTTCCATATACCAACAAATGCCCTGAAGATGTTCTAATTAATAGATAGAAACACTGCAGCATCGGCCAATAAACTTACCACTCAACTTATTCAAATCTGTAGTTTTTTCAATTTTCTTAATATACTACATACCGTCGGATTCACTTCCTTTTCTTCACACACACACACATATATATATATATATATATATATATATATATATGTAAACAAATATAGCTATTTTCAGCCGACAATATTTGGGAGAATATGTGCTTAATTGAAGTCAGACCTAATTTTTTGAAAGTTAATTCATTAATGATTAATTAGGCAGGATTTAACTACTTAAATGTAAGGCTAAACAAATCGAGAAAAATCAATCTCTGAATGTACATTTCGACCTATTAGGTCTCATCAGCAGAGCTATAGATACGAAGATCGCCTCGTGTGTGATTTGAAACCCGTATGTCGAAACGACACGCAAGCCTCTTACCCTTACACCAAAGGGAACTCGCAATTTTTCATCGCTTTGTTTAGGTATTAGTAGTACTCATATTCCTCTTTAGATTGATTTTTCTTGATTTGTTTAGCCTTACATTTAAGTAGTTAAATCCCACCTAATTAATCATTAATGAATTAACTTTCAAAAAATTAGGTCTGACTTCAATTAAGCACATATTCTACCATATATATATATATATATATATATGGGAATTCTCTGAATTCAAAACCAGGAGTGGTTGGCCCTATACTATCTTCTACCTCATTTTCGCAATTTCTGCAAAATCACTGATGACAAGCTGTATCAATCCCTGACCTTCCCTTAAACAGTATCCATACAAGATTATGAGTATAGATAAAAGGATATGAAAATACCACAAAATGCTGTTAAAGTGAAAACATTTTATAAGATAGCTGATATTGAACAATATTTCGATTTTACAGAAATCATCTTCAGTGCTTGTTTATACTCCGTGTTGATAAGAGCAGAGACAAAAGTCATATGACTTTTGTCATATGACTTTTGTCTCTGCTCTTATCAACATGGAGTATAAACAAGCTCTGAAGATGATTTCTGTAAAATCGAAATATTGTTCAATATCAGCTATGAATATGTTATAAAATGTTTTCACTTTAACAGCATTTTGTGGTGTTTTCATATCCTTTTATCTATACTCATAGCGTTGGATTCATTTCCTTTCTTTTAACTTATATACAAATTATGCATTAAATAACCCATTAGGGTTGATATACTAAAAAAACAAAACAACCAACCAACCAGCCAACCAACCAACTTCTGTCCCAGTTGCCTGCAGATTTTTCTGAGATTCTCCTCTGAGAGGGAATCAGTTTCAAATTACTTCCTGACAAATTAATGTAGTTGCTCATACCTATAATTTATGAGGATGTCCTGTTCAAGGCAGATGCATAACCAGGCCATACCATGCTACCATTTCAAATCCTGGATAAGGCTGTTTACATTTCACATAGCACTAATACCTTTGGGAAAGGTATGCATCCAGCTATTCTCCCTCCAGCTATGGGTAAATAGTAGGACAGACTGAGTTCTTTAACCATTTTTGTGAGTGAAGACATACAGGTTTACTTCACTCAATAGGATGCATGAAGATATAGCTCACTTTCACCATTCAGCAAGTAAAGCCAGCATACACATTTTATTTTCACCAAAAACTACCAGTCAGAATTTAATTAAATTTTCACAGTACAATGAGAATATATATATGTGTAGGCTATATAAAAACTGTATTGTTCTGCACAACAGAAAATAAATGGTGGCCATTTGCAATATTTATATATATATATATATATTTCAAATCACACACAAGGCGATCTTCGTATCTATAGCTCTGCTGATGAGGCCTAATAGGCTGAAATGTACATACAGAGATTGATTTTTCTCGATTTGTTTAGCCTTACATTTAATAGTTAAATCCTGCCTAATTAATTATTAATGAATTAACTTAAAAAAAATTGGGTTCGACTTCAATTAAGCACATATTCTCCCATATAAATATATATATTTGTGAATAAAAAGGCCTTAAATACGGGGGATATCGGGATTATGGACCAAAGGTATATAAGAGAGCTTATAAGGGTCACTCAAGGGTTGTTTCTCGATGTTCTTCGCCTAGAATTATTACGTAGCGCCTTTTTTACGGCACTAAATCGTATATGTTGTATAGCGGGTATGATCACAGTACCAAAAGCATATATGTAGTAGTCAGACCTAAGAAATCACAACACATGTGTATAGTAGAAACTGCTGAATTTATTTCTTTTTACTTGGCTGTGGTGGCGAGTGTTGACACTGGAAATGCCCGAGGGTTGACAATGACTGCTGCTGGGATGGCTAGCGTTGGTCTCACAGCCTCTTGGCCGTGATGGGCCATGAGCGTTGTTCTCTGTACCAAGGGTTCTGTCTGACTAACCGCTGGGATCTCTGACTTTCTTTTATATATATAAGCCGCCAACGCATTTTCTTTTGTTATACTTATCAGAGGAAAATCTACTTCCGAATTTCATTGTTATACTTTTTTTCTTTGTTCGTGTTAACCGGAAGAAGTCCTTTGTCATTTTTGTTATCTTTCTTTTTAACTTTCGGTTTAAACGGAAAATCCTACTTCCGCCTGTACGATATGCAACAGAATGAAACTTGAAGCTGTAAATAACCCAGGCCTGACTACATTTTAGGAACATTAAAGAAGAAACACTGTCCAGAAGTATTTGCTATTGTCTTCCGAAAAAGGTTGGGATATAATTTAGACCTGTGACAAAACCTCGATTGACAAAAGTACACATACAAATGTGTTGGGATTATCTTCACATTGGCCTGGAAGAGTTATCTTCCCGCCGGGTTGCCACTTGTTCTCACCAAGGCTATAGTATTTAAGTGGCTGATTCAAACGCTTCACGTGCAAACTCAACAACAGTCAATATAACAAGTACTTAGAGGCAGTACTTACAGTTCATATATCTCCCTCGTTGAGGGGTGTCAGGTTGAATCTTCAGTTGTTACTCCCTCGCTGAGGGGAAAGTTCCTTCAGTCACAAAGGACTGAGCTTGTTTCTACGAGGCTCACACATTGGTACCAAAACCGTAAAGAGAATTCTTCACCCAACCTGACAAGGGATGTTACCTTTTCTACTTCCTGTCCCTGAAGGCACAGGAGAATTCTAGTCCTTACAAATGCATTTGAAATGGGCAAAGGAGAACATGGCCAATTTCTCAAAACTCCTACTACATAGGGGCACTGTATGGCTCCACTTCACCTCCTGAATGAAGATGGGCCATATATATATTTACCAACTCCTCCGCACGAGCAGGATGTGACACAAGGTCAATTTCTTAAGCGGAGTTTAACAGGATTGAATTCAGAGTTTTCCTTCTGCTAGACCGGTTGCCTAACCAAGGTTAAAGAGCACAGTCTGTCCTACTATTTATCCATAGCTGGAGAGAGAGAGTAGGATTCATACCTTTCCCAAGAGTATTAGCGCTAAGTGAAATGCAATTACCATGTCCAGGATTTGAACTTGGGGCGACGCGTCCATTTCCCATGACTTTAACCATTACACCATGCGCTTCCTACTGATGATGGGCCATATAGCTTCACGTACCATAATAGTAAAATGTGTATGCTGGCTTCACTTGCTGAATGGTGAAAGTGAGCTATATCCTCATGCATCCTAATAAGGGAAGTAAACCTGTATGTTCTCACTTGAAAATGTTTTTTTGTTTTGTTTTGTTTAAAGGCATATCAACCTCAGTGGGTCACATTTAATGCCGATAAAGTTTTGAAATACATGAAATACTTAATGGATAATACAATTTTTTTATAAATACATTTTTCTATTTAACCCATAGATGGGACCCCAACAGGCACTACCACTCCGGGTCAGAGTGGACCAGAGAGCAATGGTGATGAAGGGGTGCTCCACATTCCCCAAACCTCCAAAACTGGAACCTCACCATCAGATAGAGTTTAACGTCATTCCCAGGACATGTAGACCCGCAGCCACTGCCTTCTAGCACCCATATGATAAAAAGGGGTTGGGGCTTGCCATAAAGGCAATAGGGTTGGGAAAATCATATAGGTGCTAGGGCTGGACGTGACCAGCCGATTGATCGGAGGGGGCCTCTCCGACCGCCCGTCTAGCCCAAGATAAGGCCAAAGTGGAGTATTGCATGTCATAAACTGCTCATCCACCTGGGCTCTATCCTTAAGCATCATGGGTTGCCACCCACGGCCAACAGGTGGCCCCATTGGGGGAGTCTTACCCCTCTGCAGAGGTGCAATCAGTGCATTCTAACGCCCCAGCCGACAGGGCAGTTGAAAATGGTGAAGTGATCATTAGCATGTTTAAAGATGCAACAGTTACTGTTTTTACAATAAAAAAAAGCGAGGGAGTCTATCCCCTTTTCACTTGCGCTAGACAAAGGAGATTATTTTCGGCGTCTGAGGTAGAGCGCCACACCTACCATTAGCTCCTCACTTTACCGCACAGATCCCTGTGCTACTCATATGTTGAGTTAGCGCGGGCCGGTATCGAACCAGGAACCTTGTGGTACCTAGCTGAACGCTCTACCGACTGAGCTAACCCAACCATGATCAAATTTCTGATGATTAATAATATCATTTACAAATTTAATTATCATTATTATTGTGAATACCGGTGACAAGGAGTGAAAAAATCAGAGTTAAAACTTATTCCTTTTCCTGAACATTTTCTTGCACTTGGTCTGAGGTGGAGTGCCACACCTACCATCAGCTCCTTACTCTACCGCACAGATCCCTGTGCTACTCATACGTTGAGTTGGCGAGGGCCGGTATCGCACCAGGAACCTTGTGGTACCTAGCCAAACGCTCTACCGACTGAGCTAACCCGACCATGATCAAATTTCTGATGATTAATAATATCATTTACAAATTTAATTATCGTTATTATTGTGAATACCGGTGACAAGGAGTGAAAAAATTACAGTTAAAACTTATTCCTTTTCCTGAACATTTTCTTGCACTTGGATGACATTAAAAACAAAAATCGGCATATACTCAGTACAAGGTACAAGATAGATATACAGAAAAGATACATAAACACATTATAAGAATGTAGGACTTATGTCCTAAGGAAGTGATACAGAGATTCTGAAGGAATGTCACTTACTGATAGTTGGTTGGAGGAAAAAAAAACACCTAAGGGGCTGAGGCACCAAGGGCCTAAACCATGTGAAGTCGTTACTGGCCTGAGAGAAAGAGACTGATTTTCACTCAGGCTGCTGCCTAAATACTCTAGCCACCTATCGGTGAAAACCTGCAGCAAGAGAAGATAACCCAATTGGATTCATGTCCCTCAACACACGCATATGTATTGTAGAAAAGAGATGATACCCCTTTGGGAATAAAATGGACTGTTCTATTTGAATATGAACATTGACGGTATCATATTATTTTCCTTAGGATGTTTAAAAGAGGGAAAGAATTTTGGGAAGCTGGTGTTATTGTAACGTTCAAATATATGATCACAGTACCAAAAGCGATATAGTTATTTACTAAGCTTAGCTTAGATGTGGCACAAGGCCAGAAGTATGGGGCGCCCAATGAGAATTGAACTCACTAACAATGGTCTGCAAATCTAGCTTGCTAAATATTGTCAACGTGCCTCCAAATTCACGACACTAAAAAGGTATTTGGTATGTGGCGGTCGTCTTGTCGATAAAAAGGTACAACGCGAGAAATATATAGTCACAAGCTGCTTAGCTTTTATTTTCGGGCTCGTCTCGTGGGTTGTATCGGAAGAGGAGGAAAGGCAGAGAGAAAGAGGGAGAGAACACTGTTAAATTACTGTGATCCCACACTAGAGACCAGAGGCCCATCCGAATTCTACGCTGTTGGAAATCAAAAAGAGGACGATATTCTTCATCGTCGTTCCTCGTCACCACGTGACTTCCGGTTCCGGTCAACAACCAAAACTTACGGTTGGCTTTCAATTCTCCATTCGGGGGTCATGCCCCGGTCAAATCACCGTGCATCACCCCACCCTTTTTCAAAGCCTCCACCTTGTCTCATTTCTTCTTCCTCCTTTTCTATAGTAGTCCTCCCAAAACTCAGGACCTTCATCATCTCGTTACATTATTACGAAAAGAGTTGGGAGAATTATGTAGATGGTACGCAGTAAAAAGTGGGAGCACAAAAGACATCTGAATCAATTGAGATCCAGATTCTACAAGGGATGAAGTACCAATGGATGAACCCCTAAGTCCAGACCCTAAAAGAAAAAGATATTAATTTGTGAAGAAAATAATCTCAAGGGGGGAAGTGTTGTAGAGAAGAGATAATACCCCTCTGGGTATAAAATGGACTGCTCTATTTGAACATAACAGCAACCTTGAGCACCTTTTTGATCTCTATCTTTCTAACACACGTGGGCATGCCTACAAAGTCAGAAAGCAGCACTGCTCACGTGACTTTCGGAAACATTTTTTCACACTCAGAATTGTGGAGACATGGAATAAACTGTTCACATCTGTTGTAGGCTGCCGAAGCACTGAATCTTTCAAAGCCTCCATGCTTCCTGTAGTCTGCCGACACTATACCTGATGCCACTCTCTACATACATATGCACACACGCGCACACATACATGCATATTACTACTGTACACTGTTCATGTTCCTGACACTAATACATCATTCTGTGTATTTGACATGAGACTTTGATGAGTTATGGTGCACCTGAGCACTGTACACATACATGCATATTACTACTGTACACTGTTCATGTTCCTGACACTAATACATTATTCTGTATACTTGACATGAGACTTTGATGAGTTGTGGTGCATCTGAGCACTGTACACATACATGCATATTACTACTGTACACTGTTCATGTTCCTGACACTAATACATTATTCTGTGTACTAGACATGAGACTTTGATGAGTTGTGGTGCACCTGAGCACTGTACACAATAAATTTCATTATTCATTTTTATATAACCATTGACAGTTTTAGTCTTGGAGTCTGTTTTTTTTAATGACACTTGTTGTTGTTGTTGTTGTTGTTGTTGGCATCCACCCATCTATGAGAGATGATGGAGTAGTGTCAAAGTTTTTTTTTTTTTTAACTACATAGCCTGGGCAGGTTCATATGGAGGATGAGCTGTTGCCCATGCAGCAAATCCCCCCTCTCCACACTGCCGTTGTGATCCAAAGGAAAGGTAAGGAACCAATGCAGTTTGGCAACGGTAGTGTCGGAGGAGTTGATGGGTAGCACTGGATTTCAGCATCAGACCATCTTAGGGACCCCAGCTCCTGATTTGTTTTCAGGGTTTACTTTCCTTGAAAGGCAGCAGAAGTTTTGTGTCATACTTTTCCTTGACTTAGATGGGTTGCCAACCTTTTGCTACCGTTTGCCACCCTGGCCACCCTTTGCCGCCCTGGTCACTCTTTGCCGCCCTTTGCCACCCCTAAATGTGGATCTTTAATTCTGGATTTCTCCTTGAAATAAACTATTAATAAATTCATCCTTTGGAATACTTTGCTTTTTTGCTTATTCCTATTTCTACATAACATCAAATTTATTTCCATATTTTTTCCACTTTCACTTAGTGTAATTCTTATTAAATGACTGACATAGCACCTTTCAGATGCCGCCCTGTCGGCTGGGGCATTAGAATGCACCAACTGCACCTCTGCAGAGGGGTAAGACTCCCCCAATGGGGCCACCTGTTGGCTGTGGGTGGCGACCAGTGATGCTTAAGGATAGAGCCCAGGTGGATGAGCAGTTCATGATATGCAATACTCCACTTTGGCCCTATCTTGGGCTAGACGGGCGGTCGGAGAGGCCCCCTCCGATCAATCGGCTGGTCATGTCAAGCCCTAGCACCTATATGATTTTCCCAACCCTATTGCCCTTATGGCAAGCCCCAACCCTTTTTATCATATGGATGCTAGAAGGCGGTGGCTGCGGGTCTACATGTCCTGGGAATGACGTTAAACTCTATCTGATGGTGAGGTTCCAGTTTTGGAGGTTTGGGGAATGTGGAGCACCCCATTCATCACATTGCTCCCTGGTCCACTCTGACCCGGATGGTAGTACCTGTTAGGGTCCCACTATGGTTAAATAGATTTAAAAATAGATTGGACGTAGCCCTTCTCACATTACTTCCAGTCCACTTTGACCCAGATTGGTAGTAACCTGTTAGGGTCTCATCTATGGGTTAAATAGATTGAAAAAATTGATATGGAGTAGCTCTTTCCTCACATTGCTCCTAGGTCCACTTGACCCGAGATTGGTAGTACCTGTTAGGGTCCATCTATGGGTTAAATAGAATGTTAAAAAAAATATAGATATTGGAGTAGCCCTTGTCCCCCCGCCCTCCTCATCAGGCCATGCAAAGCACTCTAACATACTATACTGTCTTAGGGCTGCAGATGGATTAACTATGTCTGTCATAAAAGAGTCCACTTTGACCCCAGATTGGTAGTAGGGGCCCCATTTGATTACATATAACTCGCCTGTCTTAGTGAGTGTGCTGACAAGATGGAGTACATAGTGTCCGGTTCATCGAGCGCGTCACTGCATGGGGGATTTTAACAATGTATGTGAGTCATTGAAAAGAGACACAAATGTATATTAGATGATATTGGGCTAGGTTCTAGCCGAGCTTGGCCTCTACACTCAGAACAATGTCTTTTATAATTAACTCTCTACATTAATCAGAACGCAAAGTGATTTATTGCTATCATTCAGGTCCAACCAAATCTATATTTTATGCATTGAGACTTACTAAGTAAAAGCAATGATCACCCACATATGATTTGAGTAGAGATAAAAACAAAAACCACATTTTTGTGTTAATTAGGAAGAAAGGGAGATAAATGATTGCTATTATACTGGGTTAAATAGATAAAAAAATAGATATGGAGTAGCCCGCTTCCTCACCATTATCCCCAGGGTCCCACTTTGAGAACGCCAGATCTGGTAGTTATAAACCTGCTTAGGGTCTCCATCTTGGGTACAATAGAATAAAAAAAATAAAAAATAGATATGGAGTATCCCTTAACCTTACCATTAATCCCATCCACTTTTGCAACCGTCTTCCAGGATTGGTTAGTAATATGTTAGGAGGTCTCAATCTATGGTTAAAATAGTTTAAAATAGAATATGAGTATGCCCTTTGCCCTCCCAACATTACTTTGTGACTTTCATTAACCTGTCCTCCCAGGTCCACTTTTGCCCCAGATTGGTAGTACGTGTAGGGTCTCATCTATGGTTAATAGATAAAAAAGATATGGAGTAGTCTTGCTCACCCATTACTTTACTCCCAGTCCAACATTTGACCCAGATTGGTAGTATCATGTTAGGGTCTCATCTATGGGTTAAATGATAGAAAAAAATAGACTATGGAGTAGCGATCCCGCTATCTCACCATTCTACTCTTACTTTCCGAAGGTCACGTGCCCAGATTGGTAGTAAGCTGTTATGGGGTTCATGCTAATGGGTTTAAAAGATACTAGAGTGAAAATAGATATGGAGTAGCCCTTCCTCACATTACTCCAGGTCGCCATGCCACTTTGAACACCAGAGATTGGTAATTACCCTTGTTAGGCAGTCTCACTATGGGTTAGATAGTAAAAAAAAAATAGATGATGGGAGTAGCCCTTGGATCCCTACAACATTATACTTTGTAATGATCCATTTACGATGAATCTACTTCATAACCCCGAGGGTAGCCGGTTCTCATCCACTTTGAGACCCCAGATTGGTTATTAAAACCCCAACATGGACCAGTTTAAATAATAAAATGTACAAATGTCACTGTCACTTTTAATTACAGTCATGTATTGATTGAAAGCAAGAGAAGGGCAGAGAAAAGACTCCCACCCTTTCATTGAGTTAACCTCCTCCCACAACTGAAAGGAAGGGGGAGATATAATGCATAATAAAAGCCTCTGTTTCTTAACAACACATTGCCCTAATGAAAATAAACACCGTTATTAATATATATTAAATTTTTAATAATAATTATTTATAATTTAATAATATTTTTAATAATTATAATAATAATATATATATAATATTATTATAATTTGTTTCTCTTATCAACAAGTTCAACTGGTAACCATTTTAATTCATTACCTTATTCTACGAACTGTGGAAATAACTACCTATATATAGGTAGATATATAGGTAGTATTTTCGCAGTTCGGAGAATAAGGAAATGAATTAAAACTATATAAAATGAAATATACCATTTTATCATATTTTTCTCTCATTCCATTTTTTTAAGGTATTACTTTTTTTATACAAAAAAAAAACAAAAAAAAACAAACAAATATTTGCAAAACACGTGTTTTACAAATACAATAACTATTGAAGCTAAATTCGATTTAAAGAAAAATGCTTCTAAAATATTTTGAATTTGAAAATAGATATTTGAAACTAATTTTGTTTGTTTAAAAATTTATTCTATTTTTATATAATATACAAAAATAGAATAAATTTTTAAGCAAACAAAATTAGTTTATATACCTATTTTTCGAAAATTATTCGAAATTTCCTATCATTAAACCAAATATATATTCTTGATTTGTATATAGGATGTTTTAATATTGTAAGATTAAGTTTTGAAACTACATGTTTTTGTTTAAATAACGTATTTCTCCTTTTTGCCTGTATTTAATTACTTAATAAGATTAAATAGATTAAATTAAATTTAAAAGATTAAATTAAGTACCGATAAGTTGATTATAATAGTTTAAAAAAACAAACAAATGGAAATGTTTTTCTTTTTCTCAGAATTTGTTTCTTTCAAACCCACATATGTTTTTATTTGATATTTTAAACTTCCTGGTCCTGTCTAATTATAGTACAACAAACAAACAAACTAGAGAGAGACTAAAACTTTGGGGAATGATATACGAGAGCCTAACAGTTCAGTTAAAGACAAAAAAAACCCCCAGAGAACCCAATAATTAACAACCTCATAAAGTCGTTGGGGTGACCTAAAGTCGGTATCAGCTAGACAGCACGGGAATCTATCCCCTTTTCACTAGCGCTAGACCAAGGAGATTATTTTAGCATCTGAAGTGGAGAGCCACACCTACCATCAGCTCCTCACTTTACCGCACAGATCCCTGTGCCACTGACTTGGCGATGTAAGAATTGTTCAAAGTTATATATACTTTGAACACAAAACTCCGATGAAGGTTAACAGACAAAACATTTAATGTAATACAGCACATGGATATGACGAGATACAAAGTACATGGGTAAAACAAAGTTACATATAGAACGATAGATACACATTCATGAATGGTACAAGATAACATATAAAAGTAAAGACATGAGACTAGGGATAGTCCATGCTGTGAAGAACTTACAGTAATGTAAGTGGGACCTAGAAGCTAGCGGCACCTCTTCGTTTAGGTATAAGCCGTAATGTTATTATTTAGGGATTGTTTAAGGTAGTTTAGGGGTGCAAAAGTTTATTCTGCTAGCAGCCTATTGACTGCAATGCTATCAAAGTATGAAGCTTGTCCGTTGCTGCAAATTAACTCGTCAGCTCCCTCAGTTGTTATCCTGGTGATAAGGTAAATTTGCTGTCAGCCGTCATGGGTCAAAAGACAGCAATCTCTCTTCAGAAGCCGGGTTTGGTAGAATGGTAGAAGTCCGTCGTGGGTTTTTCTATCAGTAAACCTAGTTCGTAGGGAGAGATAGAGCAAAGCTCTTACCTGTAGTAGTAGTAGTCAGAAGGATTCACCAAAGGGAGAGGGACGCGTCAGGGCCGAACCCCGCACTGACCCTCAGAAAGGTTACAACTAGAAAGAGGGGGAATTACTACTGGTCATGGCTATTTATAGAGATCACCACTGACGGTGATGATAATGGCTGCTGTTGCTGCTGTGACAGTCCCATAGGAGCCTAAGTCCCGCTGTAGACCGTAGTTAGTAATATAAAATTTCTATAGACAAAGCATCTGTAAAATTGGCTATTAATAAAAATATCCAAATCCCTCAGGCATGAAACCACAAATAAACATATATATGTATCTACTCAACCCCTTCACACAGGCAGGATGTAACACAAGGTCAATTCATTAAGCGGAGTTCAACAAGTTTGAATTCAGAGTTTTCCTTCTCCTATATTGGTTACCATACCAAGATTAAAGAGCCCAGTCTACCCTACTATTTACCCAAATCTGGAGGAAGAATAGTTGCATGCATACCTTTTCCAAGGATATTAGGGCTATGTGAATAAACGTATATATATATAAAGCAAATGGCAACAAGAATGGAATAATAATACTCATAACAAGCTTTAAAAAAGCATAAAACCATTATTAGGGACGTGAAGGCAGATCCTCCTAAAAGCCCCCCAAAAAAGGGGGTTGTAGGAAAGGCTGTCTACAGTCTAAAGAGAATAGAATATACGTTTTCAGAATGTAAAGACAAAAGGAAAGCACATGTACCTTTAACCTATTTTATTTACATACAAACTCAACAACAGTCAATATAACAAGTACTTAGAGGCAGTACTTACAATTCAGAATATCTCCCTCGTTGAGGGGGGTGTCAGGTTGAGTCTTCAGTTTTTGCTCCCTCACTGAGGGGGAAGTTCTTTCAGCCGCAAAGTCTGAGATGGACGCTCGTTTCTACGAGGCTTACTGGTTGGTGCCAAACCGTCAAAGAGGGTTCTTCACTCAACCTGACAGGGGATGTTACCTTTACTACTTCCTATCCCTAAAGGCACAGGAGAGTTCTAGTCCCTACAGGGTCATCCTGATCACAAGTATAGATAAGCTGCAATGTGCCTGTTCAATACTTAATTGGATGACCACTTAAGGAACCACAGATACTGTAAGCAACCCGAGTCCTTTGTTTATCAAAATTATTTTAATTCAGAATTAAATGACCCGAAAGAGGGCCCATATGCTGTTATTTTGTTTAGTGTTAAGTATCTGGCCGCCATCCTTGGCCAGTTGTGAAGAACTTAAAGTAAATAAGTAAGTCCTGAGTTATAGAATCCTTTGGTAAGTGAATAAGTCCTGAGTTATGGAATCCTTTGGTAAGGGAATAAGTCCTGAGTTATGGAATCCTTTGGTAAGTGAATAAGTCCTGAGTTATGGAATCCTTTGGTAAGTGAATAAGTCCTGAGTTATGGAATCCTTTAGTAAGTGAATAAGTCCTGAGTTATGGAATCCTTTAGTAAGTGAATAAGTCCTGAGTTATGGAATCCTTTGGTAAGTGAATAAGTCCCGAGTTATAGAATCCTTTGGTAAGTGAATAAGTCCCGAGTTATAGAATCCTTTGGTAAATGAATAAGTCCTGAGTTATAATCCTATGTTCTGTCGTCCACGAAGATCCAAGTAGTTATGAGTAGGTATGACCAGAACAGCCAGTATAAGTAACAATATCAGCACCAGGCACTGCCAGTGATTGGACAAGAATATGGTCACATGACTATCGCCCAGTCTATAAATAAGAATAGGCATCTAGCACACACCTTATATACACAAAAATTTCAACATTTAGTATAGCATTTAATTCTAAGACTAACAGCAACAAATAAATGAATTAAAACTTAGTTTAATTCTAACAATTTATTAACAAACAAATAAAAACAATGAGTAACAATATAAAGTCCTTCCTATGTATAGCGTTAAGTTTGACGGACTTACCAGCGTGCTGGAGAAGATATCTGGTATCTTAGGGTTATTTCTTGGAGAGGATTTCAAATCGATGCCTTGTTAGACTGGGCTCTTTAACCTTGGTGTGTCAACTGGTCTATTCAAACCTGTTAAACTCCACTTAAAAATAGACCTTGTGTCCCATCCTGCTTGTGCAGATGGGTTGGTATATACATACATATGACAACAGAATGTGACAGTATTATCTGCGTTATTCGGACTATTGTCCCCATCTTCATTGTTATTTGTACAACGTTTCGGCCGATATGCCCTCCAGCCTTCTTCGGGTATTTCTTGTCGGACTCGGGAATCTTCTCGGACTCGGGACCCTTTTCAGACTCGGGAACCTTATTTTTGAATTCGGGAACTTTTGAAAAGAAGGTTCCCGAGTCCGAGAAGGTTCCCGAGTCCGACAAGAAATACCCGAAGAAGGTTGGAGGGCATATCGGCCGAAACGTTGTACAAATAACAATGAAGATGGGGACAATAGTCCAAATAACGCAGATAATACTAATCTTCAAGCCTCATCTCAAACATTCAGAGAAATAGGATGTGACAGTTAAATCAAAAAATAGACCTTGTGTCCCATCCTGCTCATGCAGATGGGTTGGCAAATACATAAGACAACAGGATGTGACAGTTAAATCAAGGAGTCTAATTGTCTAAATAATTCTTTAAATGAAGTGTTTGCTTTTATTTAGTGGTGGTGTGGTGGGGGAGTCTTCATTATTCAATAATTGTACATATGACCTGATTCATTAAACCTTTAATTGCCTCTATATATGTATGATTGCAAAATAATCAGGAACAGTAACCTTATGGCTGAATTGTTAGATCTATATAATACCATGCATAATACCATGCATAATGTTTGACAACGCCAGACAGAACATTTGTTTTTCATATTTGATATCATAATTTTCTACATATTACAGTCTTCTTGATATTGTCAGTCTGGTTGGATTTTTTTCTGTCTTATCAAGCAAGTTCTTTCTGTTGTCTCTCTTTCCTTCTGGCTCTCTTTTCTGTGGTGGCATCTTTCCTCTCTTTTTCACACCTTTTCATCCCTTGTCTAAAAAGGAGGCGCTAGGCCACTTGGTTTTCTCAAATGTGTGTTATATATGACTAATATAATGACTATATAGCTGATTTATATATATATATATATATATATATTTATATAAATGCTTATAAATACTTATGTATTATATATATTGTTATCACAATATATAGATTATTTATATAAATTACTTATATAAATGCTTATAAATTTATATATATATATATATATATTATTATTTTATATTTTTGCTTGAAGGCAATTATAATGCATGTATCGTATAAAATTCGATAATTATAGAAAATAATCTTGACAAGAGAATCCCGCAAAGGATGGCTCGCTATGCAGAACACCGTACAGACTGTTTCGACTTTATTAAGTCTCTTCAGCGATGTATACTAACGACTCCCCTCCGACAGGAATCGAAACCGGGACTTCACAGGCATAGTCAGAGACCATATCCGTTCGGCCGCCGGTACATAGCGAACAATCCCTGCGAAATTAACTTTGTCAATGAAACTACTACACGCCTCTACCATAGTAGGTAAGTGGACGTTTATTGTGTAGTAAACAAACTCGGCTGTAAGCTCTTCGGCGAAGTGAATAAGATTTTTGGATGTTTGTTTGTTTATAGAAGCATTGTTGTTGATAAATTATTATTTTATATTTTTGCTTGAAGGCAATTATAATGCATGTATCGTATAAAATTCGATAATTATAGAAAATAATCTTGACAAGAGAATCTCGCAAAGGATGGCTCGCTATGCAGAACATATATATATTTATATATGACTAATTACAGTGATCTATTTTTCTTGGGATCTTTCATCATCATGCTATGCAGACAGCATGGATGTCCATGACTCATCCTCACCTCCCATCCCTAATGGCCATTGTGTAAGTATTTAAGTTTAAATATAATGAAATATATTAAATTAAAAAGATTAATGAAATTTAAAAAAGAATGCATATAAAAGAAATACACTTATTTTAATTAAATTTTAATTGGTTTCTATATAAAATCATTCATAAGATTGATTTTAATACATTGGAGAATAAAACAACAATATTAGAGATGAATAACACCAAGTAATTATTTATCAAACCTGGTTTTGTTAAAACCAGTATGCAAATTAACCACACCATATAATATGTAAACCTTTATTTCTTAGTGATATAAAAGACACATTGCAGGATTTTAAACCGTAATAACGTGAGGTAAATCTAACTTAGATTTTCATAGAGACATCATTAATAAATAAGATTTATTAATGATTTTGACTATGAATTAAATCATCATCATCATCATGTCATGCATGCAGCACGGGTATCCATGACAATCTTTCACCAACCTTCCCTATCATTCATTGCAACTGGGAGCTCCTCTGCGGAGCAGCCAGCATCTTCACATAGCTGGTTGTGTGACTATGAATTAAATACTCATTGATAAACTTATGCAATGTCTCAAGGTATTGTGACGTAAGCAGTGACATAGTTTCAGTTACAGATAGACACCTAATCTCCATTATAATAAGATAAAAACTTGATATGCAGTTGCTGTATCAATGTTTTAAGAGTCAATCTCAAATGATAAATACAAATGTCAGTGTGTCACATTTTTCAACTTTATTTCTAGAGGCCATAGTCCAACATGTCATACCATTTTGTAATCAGACTGACTCTGTGAGCAAATTAAAAACATTCCGGGCCGAATCCGGAACTGCAATCCTGAAATTTTGGATACCCAAGTTTTAATTACTGCAATTGTTTTCAGTGATTTTTTTACGTACAATAATAATTTTTATAACTTGGAAAATGTTTTGGGAATAACTAGCTTAATTGCTGCCCAATTGAGAAAATTTGAAGCAAATATATATATATATATATATATATATATTGAGGATATGTGCTTAATTGAAGTCATACCTAATTTTTGGAAATGCATTTTTATAGTAAAAATTATTTGCAATGCATTTTTATAGGCAATGCATTTTCATAGTAAAAATCGTTGGCAATGCATTTTCATAGTAAAAATCATATGTAATGCATTTTTATAGTAAAATTATTGGGAATACACTTTTATGGAAAAAATAATTTTTAATGCATTTTTATAATTAAATCAATTGCAATTAATTTTTATATAGAAAACTAATTTCCACTGAATTCATCTCTAATAATAAATCCGTGAAAGTCAGTTTGGCAGTGTATCACATTTTTTTCAACTTTACTCCTAGATGCCATAGCCCAACATAGCATACCATTTTGGAATCTGGCCAACTCTGTGAACAAATTAAAAACATTCTGGGCATAATCCAATCCTGCAATCCTGAAATTTTGGATTCCCAAGTTTTAATTACTGCAATTGTTTTTGGCGATTTTTTAATGTGATATTTGCAACAAATTTTTTAGTATGATAATAATTTCTTTAACTTGGAAATAAATTTGGAGATGACTAGTTTAATTGTTGCCCGATAGAGCAGTGGTGTACTGGTTAGAGTCGCAGGAAATGGACTTGTTGACCAGAGTTCAATTCCTGGACAAAGCTACAGTTCACATAGAGCTAATACCATTGAGAAAGGTATGAATCAAACTATTTTCCCTCCAGCTATGGGTAAATAGTTGGGCAGACTGGGCTCTTTAACTTTGGTTAGGCAACCAGTCATGGAGAAGAAGTTGGAGGTGCATAGTGTAATGGATAGAGTCGTAGGAAATGAACTCATTGACCGGAGTTCAATTCCTGGACGAAGCTACAGTTCACATAGAGCTAATACCCTTGAGAAAGGTATGAATCCAACTATTTTCCCTCCAGCTATGGGTAAATAGCAGGCTTACTTAGTGATCTATTTCAATTTAAAAAAAAAAATATTTAATTAGTGTATTCCTAAAATTTCCAATCATTTTAAACAGGCAAGCACTTGATACTCCATTGCTATATCAATTTTTTAAGAGCCAAAGTAATTTAAAATCCTTTGAAACATTATCTGAAATATTATCTATTTGACCCACTGATGAGTGTGAAGTACCCTTTCATTGCCATTACACTTAGGTCTACTCTGACCCAGAATGATAGTACCTGCTGTTAGGGTCCCATTTATGGGTCAAATAGATCTGTTTGAAAATTATTAGTACTAGCAAAATAAAAAGACACCCTCCAGGTGATGTAAAAATGATTTTTTTAAAGATATTGCCTGAGGGGATGGGAGCTGAAAATTCCATGTCATAGAGTGTGTACCATAAGTATGTAAAATCATAAAATTTATTAAAGGAGTAAAAAAAGAAAGAAAGAAAGAAAGACAATTTGAAATGGAAACAGTTCCGATAACTTTAAATATTATATTAGAATAAAACAATCTATATATAAATATATAACGCCGGCATCTATTTATTGAAACGATGAGGATTGTCTAACGTTGCATGCTCACATTTTGAGTATATTTATTCTATGTTATGACGTTGGATTATTTGTTGGGTAATGTGACGTAAGCAGTGACGCAGTTTTTGTTACAGACAAAATCTCCATTATTAATAGATTATATGGGAATATTGAAACCATATAACTGTGTGCAAATTATTTGTATCAAACTTTGGCATTAAATGATGCATAGGGGGTTGATATGCCATTAAACAAATAAGCTAAAGCAATCCTTATTATGTTTTGATATATATCTGAGACATTTCATCTCTCTCTCTCTCTCTCTCTCTCTCTCTCTCCATCTATATATATATATATATATATATATATGAGAAGTAAACAAACAAACAATGTGTTTTGATATGGCTTTATTTAGGTGACAATTTTTGGGAGAATATGTGCTTAATTGAAGTCGTACCTAATTTGGAAAATTAATTAATTAATAATTAATGAATTAGGCGGGCATACCTATTCAAATGTAAGGCTAAACAAATTGCAATGCATTTTTACAGTAAAAATAATTTGCAATGCATTTTTATAGTAAAAATTTGTGCAGTGCATTATTATAGTAAAAATCATGTGCAGTGTATTTTTTATTGTAAAATCATTTGCAATGCATTTTATAGTAAAAATCATTTGCTATGCATTTTTATAGTTAAAATTATTTGCAATGCATTTTTATAGTTAAAATCAATTGCAATGCATTTTTATAGTAAAAATAATTTCCAATGCATTTTTATACTTAAAATTATTTGCATGCATTTTTATACTTAAAATTATTTGCAATGCATTTTTTATAGTAAAAATCATTGGCAATGCATTTTTATAGTTAAAATTATTTGCAAAGCATTTTTATAGTAAAAATCATTTACAATGCATTTTTACAGTTAAATTTTTTTGCAATGCATTTTTATAGTAAAAATTATTTTCAATGCATTTTTATAGTTTAAATCATTTGTAATGCATTTTTATAGTAAAAATTATTTTCAATGCATTTTTATAGTTAAAATTATTTTCAATGCATTTTTATAGTAAAAATCATTGGCAATGCATTTTTACAGTAAAAATTATTTTCAATGCATTTTTATAGTAAAAATCATTTGCAATGCATTTTTATAATACAACTCATTGGCAATGCATTTTTATAGTTAAAATCATTTGCAATGCATTTTCATAATAAAAATCATTTGCAATGCATTTTTATAGTAAAAATCATTTGCAATGCATTTTTATAGTTAAGATCATTTGCAATGCATTTTTATAGTAAAAATCATTTGCAATGCATTTTTATTGTAAAAATCATTTGCAATGCTTTTTTTATAGTTAAAATCATTTGCAATGCATTTTTATAGTTAAAATCATTGGCAATGCATTTTCATAGTAAAAATTATTGGCAATGCATTTTCATAGTAAAAATCATTTGCAATGAATTTTCATAGTAAAAATCATTGGCAATGCATTTTCATAGTAAAAATCATTTGCAATGCATTTTTATGGTTCAAATTATTTTCTATGCATTTTTATAGTTAAAATCAATTGCAATGTATTTTTATAGTTAAAATCAATTGTAATGCATTTTCATAGTAAAAATCATTTCCAATGCATTTTTATACTTAAAATTATTTGCTACGCATTTTTATAGTAAAAATCATTTCCAATGCATTTATAATAAATAAAAACGAATAAAAGTTTTCACTTATTCCTTTAACGAATGCTACCACTGATAAATATAAACATATTGTATGTAAATAAAACCTCTCATATGATTACCCACTGTTCTATCATCTAACACAGAGTTATGACCTTATATGTATAACAATTTAGATGTCAGAATACACAAGAGGACAAAACAACAAAAGGAAACAAACATCCCCCTCCCACTCTCTCAGACATAAAATCTGTTTTTCTTAAGGAGATAATTCTGTCCTCACTTTATGTAATGGCTCTGCCATCCCCTTACATTTTCCTCTTCTTCTTCATCCTCCATTTTAGGTGCTGCCCACTTCACGACTTTCCTGAATTAAAGACCTTGACCATATCCTGTTCTGCAAAGCAGACAGTGTGACCTCATTTCGTCTGTTTAAAATCCCAATCACTGTATAATAACAAGCAAATGCAGTGAGAGAAGATCACCATATTAATTGTATTCTGCCTGAGAGTTTTTGTGTCTCTTCAGATTAAAGAGTTCTAATGTTGTCCTCAGCTCATTAAAAGATAGGAATATTTTATAGCTATTCTTGTCTCCACTTTAAATATAATAATGTGATATCCAATGAAGCATAATAATTGTTAACAATGATATATCCGTTACTATATATTTACTGGTATATCCTATATATATACAGTGATGCTGATAGCTTTTTGATTTAGTGCATCCCTGTGTTGTAACCTCATAAATAAAGGATTCATTTCCTGACATGTGCACACATACATAGACTGACAGGCACCAAATCTTTGAAGTAAAAATTCAGTTCTTATCCAGTTATCAGAGTGTGTTGACTTGTTTTATTCTCGCTTAAAGAACTCACAGTTACCCTTTTTATAAACTGGGATATAAAAAGGCAAACTATATTACCCGGGATGCACATATTTACTTTGTATGAGTCCCGAGGAAAGTTTATGGGTCCCAACTAGTTTCTTAATAGATTGTAGAGTTTTTATTTATGATCTGGGGAAACAACTAAAGCCGTCTAACCCCTATCTTGTAATTTATCCTGTGTAATTTGTTTCTAAGAAAGTATTGAAATGTATTTACAGTTAGCTTGAAATGGTGAGGGAAGAAAAAGAAAAACACTGGGATGCATGGATAAGATTTTACTGTGTCTTTTTTTATTTTGTGCAACAGGGACGCAGGACGCGTACCTATCAGCATCTCTGTATATATATATATATGGACGGTTTGAAATATGACGTCAAATATTCTTTTTTATGGTGTAAGTATTAGAGTGTGTAAGTGTGTGTATCGAAAAAAGCATTGTGTATTTTTTATGTGTTTATGAATGTGTGGTTGCGCGTGTGTGTATAAATCTTTTGCGATAAACGGAATCGAAACAAACCTCAAGGTTGTGTGTGTGTGTGTGTGTGTGTGTGTGAGCATGATTTTCATTGATAAAAGTGGCAAGAGAATATTCTTTTAACTTTTGAGTTGCTGTGTGCGTTTATTATGTTTATTATATATTATTATTATTATTATTTTGCTTCTTTTGAGTTTTCACATTAGCATTAGCTGATGGTCTTTCACTGGAGTCTGAGTGACAGCAAGTCTCCTCAGGTCTCCAGGACTCTTCTGAGTATTCTGGCAGATTGCAGCAGTGCAGTGTTCTGAATGGTTTCAACCCTTCCTCTGATTTCCAAACATTTCAGACCCTTTTCCAATCCTTTTGGGACTTTTCCAAATGCACCAACTACAATTGGTATATTTTCATTATTCTTATTATAATTGTGTACTAGTGATTATTTATACAAATAATGTCAGTGTGATTATAATTATGTGAAAATAATTATTGGTTAATAAAATGTGTGTTTTTGATTACCATTTTTTATTTGTAGTTATATTATAATTGTGATAATTTATTGTGTGTTGGGAGATCAAATGGAAAATGTGTTATTAGATAAGTGTGTGTTTTGAGAAAAATTGTTGGTGGTCATTCAGTAATAAATGAAGGGGAGTTAATATATAGAAGATAAAATAAGATATTGTTAGATGTGGGGATTTTATAATTCTTGAGAACAATCTTGGATAGGTAAGGCGATAAAAGGAAAAATCCGGGTCTCTGTTTAATTGTATTGAAAATGGAGATGGTGCTAGATTCTACAATTTTTTTTTTGTTTTTATTGTGAATTCTAACTAACAATTTGGATTCTTTAAAATTGAATGAATGGTTAATTTCTGAGATGTGTTTTGTGAGTGCGTTGTTCATTTGACCATTTCTGATATCTCTTTTGTGTTCTCGGCAGGGTTAAATGTGTTCAATGTTGATAAGACATTTCTTCGAACATTTCTTGTTCTTCCTCGGTAACCGGTTTGGTGATAAGTAATGGTGGGGATGCTATTTTAGAAGCTTCTCGCCCAGGTAACAGTTCCTTTAAATGACGGTGAATGGGGGCCTTCTCAAGTAGACTATTTGGTCTTCTGTCTTCGGTAGTGTGCTATTGTGACTGCCTTGCAGTATGCAGACACAATGCCTTCGAAAGTGTGCTGTGAAAAAATGCCTCCATCCAAGTCGACGGTCAGTAGATAAGTGAGCCCTGTTTTGGGCTTGGAGATGAGAGCTTTTACTTTTACGTCTCTCCTCCAGTAACTGCTAAGCGATAAGTGAAGAAATTTGGTTTTGGCTCCAACATACAATGTTGGCGATTCGCCCCCTAGCAGCAGGGGGAGATAATTAACTATGGAATTTCCAATAGTATGATACTAAACAGGCTTGTGTTGCAGGGTGTCCAGGTTTGTTTCATCTAAGCTAAAAATGTTAGCGATGAGTTGTGGATTCTAAAATGACAAACATAAAAAGACAACCTTCGGTCTTCAAGATCATAGCTCATTGGTCACACTTACTTGCTTGTTACCTATAGACTCTTCAAGTATTGACTTCATTGTTGGCACGTTTCCGTCCACTAAGGACGATGGCGTAGTGTCCAATGAATAAATAAATTCTAGAATGAAAAAAAAAAGTAGAGGGGAAAAAAAAAGTATTCGACTTGTTGTTGACAATGTCATTGTCGCTGTCAAAAAATCTTTATCAACTCAAAAATCTTCAGCAGCTGAAAAATCCGTTGTCATAAAATCTTCAGCAACTCAAAATCGTGACTCGACTCCTGTCATAACCCCACTTCTACTTATACTAGTTTCTCCTCAACATCCAGGTGTCTGTGCCCCACACATGAGATTCTTGAGTCAAATCCGGCCACCGGAATCCTCATAGCTATCATCCGGGCACCTGGTGCTTACATCCGGGACTGTAGCTTCTTGACTTTGGTGACAATGTTTGCATTCTACAGTCCTACATGTCAGGCAAAGCCTAGCCTGCTTCCTTCGAGAATACGGCAGGCCTTGACGTTCGCCACTCACCTCGTGTTCTCTGTCACATAAATAAATAAATAAAATTATCTGGATCTGTGCAAATGACTGTGCAGGCCTATCCCTGAGTGACAGACATATAAAAGAATTGGTTATATTCCTTGCTTATTTTGTTAAAGTTTCTTTATTTGTAGCGAAATTTCATTACCAAAAATTAATCACAAATTAGGATATCTCATCAACAAAAATAGAATTCTAAAAAAATTTCTTTTTTTTTTTTTGTATTTTTGAGAATTTTCTTTTTAGAAAATGATAACTTTTCACCACAACGAGGGGAACTTTGACAACAATAATCAAGTTTGTTTTGTTTTGTTTTACAGCATATCAACCTCAGTGGGTCATTTAATGCCGATAAAGTTTTGAAATAAATCAATTCTTAATGGATAATACAATTTTTTTATAAATACATTTTTCTATTTAACCCATAGATGGGACCCTAACAGGTACTACCACTCCGGGTCAGAGTGGACCAGGGAGCAATGGTGATGAAGGGGTGCTCCACATTCCCCAAACCTCCAAAACTGGAAGCTCACCATCAGATAGAGTTTAACATCATTCCCAGGACATGTAGACCTGCTGCCACCGCCTTCTAGCACCCATATGATAAAAAGGGTTGGGGCTTGCCATAAGGGCAATAGGGTTGGGAAAATCATATAGGTGCTAGGGCTTGATGTGACCAGCCGATTGATCGGAGGGGGCCTCTCCGACCGCCCAAGATAGGGCCAAAGTGGAGTATTGCATGTCAGGAACTGCTCATCCACCTGGGCTCTATCCTTAAGCATCACAGGTCACCACCCACGGCCAACAGGTGGCCCCATTGGGGAGTCTTACCCCTCTGCAGAGGTGCAGTCGGTGCATTCTAACGCCCCAGCCAACATGGCGGTTGCTTATTTTGTTAAAATTTCTTTATTTGTAGTGAAATTTCATTACCAAAAACTAATCACAAATTAGGATATCTCATCAACAAAAATAGAATTCTAAAAAAATTTCTTTTTTTTTTTTTGTATTTTTGAGAATTTTCTTTTTAGAAAATGATAACTTTTCGCTACAATGAGGGGAACTTTGACAACAATAATCAAGCTTGTTTTGTTTTGTTTTACAGCATATCAACCTCAGTGGGTCATTTAATGCCGATAAAGTTTTGAAATAAATCAATTCTTAATGGATAATACAATTTTTTTATAAATACATTTTTCTATTTAACCCATAGATGGGACCCTAACAGGTACTACCACTCCGGGTCAGAGTGGACCAGGGAGCAATGGTGATGAAGGGGTGCTCCACATTCCCCAAACCTCCAAAACTGGAAGCTCACCATCAGATAGAGTTTAACATCATTCCCAGGACATGTAGACCTGCTGCCACCGCCTTCTAGCACCCATATGATAAAAAAGGGTTGGGGCTTGCCATAAGGGCAATAGGGTTGGGAAAATCATATAGGTGCTAGGGCTTGATGTGACCAGCCGATTGATCGGAGGGGGCCTCTCTGACCGCCTGTCTAGCCCAAGATAGGGCCAAAGTGGAGTATTGCATGTCAGGAACTGCTCATCCACCTGGGCTCTATCCTTAAGCATCACAGGTCACCACCCACGGCCAACAGGTGGCCCCATTGGGGGAGTCTTACCCCTCTGCAGAGGTGCAGTCGGTGCATTCTAACGCCCCAGCCAACATGGCGGTTGCTTATTTTGTTAAAGTTTCTTTATTTGTAGCGAAATTTCATTACCAAAAATTAATCACAAATTAGGATGTCTCATCAACAAAAATAGAATTCTAAAAAAATTTTTTTTTTTTTTTTGTATTTTTGAGAATTTTCTTTTTAGAAAATGATAACTTTTCGCTACAACGAGGGGAACTTTGACAACAATAATGAAGGAAAATAATCACTTCCTATGTGTGTCTAGACCATTGAAGTTTTATAAAAAAATGTGTCAATAATAATGAAGGTTCAGTTTTTTGACTGACTATTGTTTTGTTTTTTCAATATTGTATTTTTAATGTTTAGATGACACAAGAGCTAATTAATTCCTATGTCTGTCAGTAGGTATTAGGTCGCATGGCAAACAGTAATCTTTTTTACCTTTGTAGGG
>CM042174.1:27398965-27433965 GCA_023376005.1 Doryteuthis pealeii | reverse complement strand
TGTTTGGGTCGGAGAGGAAAGTCAAAATGAATTTACAAAACAAAAACCTTAATACTGCAAAAAACGAAAGACGTTACAATATTCACCAACGTGGGCATTTCGCGCCATATATATGTCGGTCATGTTCCATGTATATCTTTTGTCAATAAATGTAGCGAATTTTTGAGATGTTGGCAACAAGGCGAAAAACAATTTAAACGGAAGGGGATGGTGTTAAGAAATGTGACGGTTGGAATTCAAAAGACTTTTATTAAAGGAATTTTTTACGATTAAATGTTTTATTATTTAAATTTTATTTTTAACTTCTGTGATTCATTAAATGATTTAGATATTTACTGTAATTAGTTTTTATATATAAAGTGAAAAAGTTATGAGCGGAATATTTAATATTTAGAAAAGGAGTTTCTATATATTTTTATTTTACGATTAATTATTTTAAATTTCTAATTATTATTATTATTAAGTTTCTGTATTTGATAAATGATTAAATATTTATTGTGTGTTTTATATATAAAAGTAAAAAAGGTTATGGGCGGAATTGGTTATTATTTTAGATAATGTTAAGCGATTTGGATCTAATGTAAGGTATTATTTAAACCGAAAACAAAAACATATATATATATATATATATATATATATATATATATATATATATATATTGAATAAAGATTGCAGACATCTTTTGTCTACATATTCTGTTTTCAATCCTTTCAATATGTAAAACGATGTATGTACTATTTAATCAATATGTCGGAATGAATAAAAAATGCTGCAAATTACACACACACACTCACACACACACATACATACACACACATATATATATATATATAAAGTAAGTAAAGTGGTTGGGGCGGCCTAATGTCGGTATCAGCCAATCAGCGAGGGAGTCTATCCCCTTTTCACTTGCACTAGACCAAGGAGATTATTTTAGCATCTGAGGTGGAGCGCCACACCTACCGTCAGTTCCTTACTTTACCGCACAGATCCCTGTGCTACTCATACGCTGAGTTGGCGGGGACCGGTATCGAACTAGGAACCTTGTGGTTTCTAGCCAAATGCTCTACCGACTGAGCTAACCATGATCTCATCTTTTGTCTCATTGCTGATAGATCTATATGTCAATCTCATATATATATATATATATATATATATATATAGTGTGAACAAAAATTATTATTAAGACAATCAGGAATATTTCTTGTTTGTTGTTTAATCTCAACTAGTTTCGACCTTCGGTCATCTTCAGGAGAAAATTTATTATTTGAAGAAATTGTTGATACATTATTAGAAAGGGAGCATTATAGAAAAGTTATAAATGATCAAGTGTTATAGTGGGTTTAACATGCTGTTAAAATCCGGGTAGGCGAGTGTGTGTTTAGTAGTAGCATGTCCATTTGTTCCGTGAAGAACCTCTATGTGCGTGTGTGTGTGTGTGTGTGTGTGTGTGTGTGTGTGTGTCAGATAATCCAATTGACTGGTAAGTAAGGAATTATATATATATATATATAAATTTGAAGAAATTGTTGATACATTATTAGAAAGGGAGCATTATAGAAGAGTTATAAATGTTCAAGTGTTATAGTGGGTTTAACATGCTGTTAAAATCCGGGTAGGCGAGTGTGTTTGATAGTAGCATGTTCATTCATTGTGAAGAACCTCTATCTCTCTCTCTCTATATATATATATATATATAAAATTGTGTGTGTGTGTGTGTGTGTGTGTGAATGAGTGAGTATGAAATAGAAAAACACGAAGTATTCTAAAAGGTTATTAAAGTTTATTCTTGATGGTGAAGTCGACGTTATAACGTTTTGGTTTATGCAACCTTTATCAGGGCATGTGGTGAAATGTTGTGTGGAAATGGAGGGTGACATGCGGAGTATGTGAAATGCTGGTTGAATATAACGTCGACTAAACCATAAAGAATAAACACATCTTTTGGAATGATTCGTGTTTTTCTTTTTTTTTCTACATACTGTCAGATTTAATTCCCTATTTTACTCACACACACACACACACACACACACACACATATATATATAAAGATAAATCTAATGAGTCAGACGAACCTAGTATTAGTTTCGCTTAATGCTCTTCAGGGCTAAGATCTGACTTAGTTTGATTGTAAAAATAGTTTGATTGTAAAAATATACTACCAAACATCAACCGGGGAGAAAAAAATTTTTGAAAAAAAGAAAAGACCAAGATAGTTGTACCAACAAAAAATAATCTATTGGTACAGTATTTGGCCAAAAGAAAAAAACAATTTATATGTATATATATGTATATAAGATATATATATATATTCATATGACCGCTAGGAGAATAGCTAATAAGTAAAAAGTGCTCTGACTTAGTCAGATCTTAGCCCTGAAGAGCATTAAGCGAAACTAATAGTAGGTTCGTCTGACTCATTAGATTTATCTTTATTATTTGCTCTACTTAGGTATTGAGCACTTTTTACTTATTAGCTATTCTCCTAGTGGTTATATGAATATATATATATCTTATATACATATATATATACATATAAATTGTTTTTTCTTTTGGCCAAATACTGTACCAATAGATTATTTTTTGTTGGTACGACTATCTTGGTCTTTTCTTTTTTTCAAAAATTTTTTTCTCCCCGGTTGATGTTTGGTAGTATATTTTTACAATCAAACTATTTGCTGGGTTTTTTCTCGCCGCAAGGATTTACCAACAGGTATATTAAATTATATATATATATATATATATATATATATATATATATATAAGCCTAATGAGTTAGACACTATATACCTAGGTTTCTCTGACTCATTAGGCTTACTTTATTATCTATGAGCTCTACTTTTTGTATTGAGCACTTTAGTATATTTAACTTAGGCAACTCTTACAGCATTTTTTCCTTTTGGCCTTTACTAGTACTATCTGATTATTTTTTTGGGGGTGCATGTGATTAGATATTTTCTTTTTATATACTATCGGAGTTTAGAATTATTCATCGAATTAATACTCCTAAATTATAATTCGCAGACAACGTCTTTCTAGAAATAAAACCAATAACCACCGCAAAAACATCTTACGTTCACTTCGCCGANCCTAACGTCGTATCAGCCAATCAGCGAGCGATCTATCCCCTTTTCATAGCCTTGACCAAGGAGAATTTTTAGCATCTGAGGTGGAGCTCCACACCACCTCAGTTCCTTACTTTACGCACAGATCCTGTGTACTCATACGCTGAGTTGGCAGAGGACTGGTATTCGAACTAGGAACTGTGTTCTAGCAAAGCTCTCACCGATAGCTAACCATGATCTCATCTTTTTGTCTCATTGCCTTATAGATTTATATGTCAAACTCTCATGTATATATATATATATATATATATATATTATCTTATTATAATGGAGATTGTGTGTTTTTCTGTCTGTAACCGAAATATATTACTACTCAGTTCACACATTCCTTAAGTTATTGACATCACATTCTCCATGATATTAATTTTATTTAAATCTACATTATTAATAATATTTTTAATTTAATACTATTAACCATATCTACATATCAAACAACATCAATTGATTATATATACAACAAAATAGCCGTTTATATGTGTGAACGGGAAGGCTAATTGCATATTGATATTAAAAATCGGATTTTATTACAATATGTGCTATTTATTGATTTAACTGTTTGTTTTATTTTAATGAATATAAGGAAAAATCTCCTCAATGAATCTTACAGTGAAACCATTAACAAGAAAAACTAACTGTCATTTTATCCGTACATTCCTCTTTTAACTAAATACTTGGAAATTAGAAAAAATCAATGAAAGACAGGAGTTAGGAAAGATAAGTTCAGTTGTTATTATTTTTCTATTAGTACCCCCCTGTTTCAAATCATTTGTATCTGCATTCTTATTTATGTTTCATTAGCCTTTCTAATTAATACCTATATTTTATTTATAAAACTAAGATACTTGCACCCGGAGGTTGCAATATTGCTAGTAATATAAAAATGTGTGTGTGTGGTCTGTGTGTTGTAATGAGTAGTATGAAATAGAAAACACGAAGTATTCTAAAAGGTTATTAAAGTTTATTCTTGATGGTGAAGTCGACGTATAACGTTTTGGTTATGCAACCTTCATCAGGCATGTGGTGAAATGTTGTGTGAAAATGGAGGTGGCATGCGGAGTATGTGAATGCTGGTTGAATATAACGTCGACTGAACCATAAAGAATAAACACATCTTTTGGAATGATTCGTGTTTTTCTTTTTTTTTTACATACTGTCAGATTTAATTCCCTATTTTATCCACACACACAACACACACACACACACACACACACACACACACACGCACAATACATACATATATATAAATATATAAAGATAAATCTAATGAGTCAGACGAAACCTACTATTAGTTTCGCTTAATGCTCTTCAGGGCTAAGATCTGACTAGTCAGATCTTAGCCTGAAGACATAAGCGAACTAATAGTATCGTCAGACTCATTAGATTTATCTTTATTATTTGGCTCTACTTAGTATTGACACTTTTATTTTACTATCTCCAGCGGTTTATTATGTATATATATATATCTTATATACATATATATTACATATAAATGTTTTTTTCATTTGGCCAAAATAACTGTACAATAGCGATTATTTTTTTGTCCTGTTACAAACTATCTTGTCTTTTCTTTTTTAAATTTTTTCACCCCGGTTATGTTAGGTTAGTATATTTTTACAATCAAACTATTTTGCTGGTTCTTTTCTCACCCGAGGATTTACACACGCTGTTATATTAAATATATATATATTATATATATATATATATGAAGGAAGGGTGATGGGTTAGATCCAACGATATGCGTAGATAGAAGGAAAGTGGTCAGAAATGAACACTCAAAACAACACAGGTGATACGTTTTCGCTGTATTCACATCATATGCAAATGATAGACGTCTGTGAATACAGACAAAACGTATCACTGTGACTTGTTTTGAGTTGTTCATTCTTGACCACTTTCCTGTCTATCTACAGCATATATAATATATATATATATATACATATATATATATAAGCCTATGAGTTAGACACTATATACTAAGGTTTCTCTGACTCATTAGGCTTACTTTAGTATCTTATGAGCTCTACTTTTTGTATTGAGCACTTTAGTATATTTAACTGCAACTCTTACAGCATTTTTTCCTTTTGGCCTTTACTAGTACTATCTGATTATTTTCGGGGGTGGCATGTGATTAGATATTTTCTTTTTATATATTTTTCTCTTGCAAATTGTGTATTGTGTAATTACAGACTATAAACAGATCTTTTTATACTATCGGAGTTTAGATTATATATAATTATATATATATTTATTCAGCAATGCTTCTAAAAAACAAACACCCAAAAATCTTTTCACTTCGCTGAAGGCATGCGATCTGTTGTTGTTATTTTCTCTCAAAACGCCCCATTCACTATTATGGTAGAGGCGTGTAGTATCATTGACAAGACTTAATTTCACTGGGATTGTTAGCTGTCTGACTGGGCCGAGGCGATATAGTGTTTCATTATGCCTGCTGAGGTCCCGGTTTAGATTCTGTCGGAGGGAAATCAGTAGTATATATCGCTGATGAGACTTAATAAGTCGAAACAGTCTGTACGTATTCTACACACCGAGCCGATCCTTTGCCGGATTACACTTGTCAAGTTCATTTCTATATAAGGAAAAGTATCGAATTTATGCGATACATGCGTTGTAAGTGCCTTCAATTAAAAAAATTAATATATATAAATATATATATATATTATATATATATATATATATATATATTAATGTGTATGTGTGTGAGAGAGAGAGAGAGAGAGAGAGAGAGAGATGAGACGAGAGAGAGAGAGGAGGTGTTAAAAAACAGATTTAAAAAAGTTATATTTAAATATTTTGACATCTTAGCTGTCTGCCCAACATCAAAAATACTATAAAAATAATCTCTAAAGTGCTAATGTTAAAATAGTGGTATAGTGAATTATATAATATATATATATATATATTATATATAATATATGTGTGTGTTGGTGTGTGTGTGCGAGAGAGAGAGAGGAGTGGTGTTAAAAAACATATTAAAAAAAGTTATATTTAAATATTTTGACATCTTAACTGTCTGCCCACATCAAAATACTATAAAAATATCTCTAAGTGCCTTATGTAAAAATAGTGTATGTGTTGGGGCACTAAAAAATAGATTTATATGTCAATTATCTAAAATTGAAAACAATTGTTAGATGAAACCTTTTTCAATGGTAATTAATCTCCAGAATGAAATTTTAAGCATCTAACTTCAAAGTTCAACTAGTATTTGTGAGATTATATGTTTTTAAACTATTAAAAAAACTATTGAATACAAGAAATGAAATCATATTTCAAATGTAAGCACGCCAATAACTTTAAACTTGTATAGAATCCTTTTTTAAAACATAAAATATTACATGTCCATATTCATACAAATCCCACAATGAAAACGCAAAAATACAGAAAATACAGAAAATCAAACATAGATATTAACAAGGAAAAAAAAATGAGTTTCAAATTACGATGTCACACCCATATTCGACACGCGCAAAACATGAAAATTATAGAAATCGCGATTTTGCGCGTATCCATGAACTGGCGGATCTACACAAACGCAGAATTGTAAAAAAGTGAAAAAAAAAAAAAAAAAAAAAAAGAAACGGGGAAATTACATCAGTAAGATCGACAGTGAAATAATTAAAAAAACAGATTGATGAGACGGAAAGTCGAAATAAATTTATTTTCTGAAGTATATATCCTTTTATTTATTTATTTATTTATAATACGTATATGTAAAAAGAATTTATACACAAATATTTATATGTACGTTTGAGTTCTCAATTTTGTTGAATCCTATCAAAGTAACACTTGATATATCCACTTTATAATATATATGGTAATTTAATCTCCAGAATGAATTTTAACATTCTAACTTCAAAGTTCAACTTAATATTTGTGAGAATATAATGTTTTTTAAACAATTGATTGAGAAAAGTATTTTTTGGAGTTTGGATTATTATTCCATATTTCTTCTTACTCCATGATTATAACAATGTTATCTATTATCAATAATTTGTATTAGAGTTGTAGGAAATGGATTCGTCAACCCGAGTTCAAACTGGACAAAGCACATTTCACATAGCGCTAATACCTTGGTAAAGGTATGAAATCCAACTATCCTCCCTCCACCATGGATAAATCTTCTGTTAATTTTTTACTTATATATATATGTAAAAAAGAAATTAATCCGACAGTGTGAATTTGATATATTGAAAAAACAAATGATGTTTACAAAAGCTTCGGATCATCAGGAGGTGCACTTCTCTCCTGATGATCCAAGCTTTTGTAAACATCATTGTTTTTATATATATATATATATATATATATATATATTAAAAAAATGGATACAATAGAAACCTACTCCAGTTTCACCATAAGGATCTTCAGGGTTATATCCACTGAATTAATCAAGGTACGATTAATTGCAACCAATCACACGTGTGTTCACTGTATAAGTGAAAATATATCAAAATTGATTGCTGCATTTAAGTATTACTAGCCAAAGCTGTCTATTCCTCAGTAATTAAACTTATACAGTGAACACACTTGTGATCGGCTGCAATTATCGGTACCTCAATTAATTCAGTGGATTACCCTGGAGATTCTTATGGTGAAACTCGAGTAGGTTTCTACTGTATCCATTTTTAAATAAATTTGCTCTACTTCGTATTGAGCACTTTGTATTTGTTATATCGCAGACTTAACCCCTGAATTTTGCACCTCCAACGATCATACCCATTTTCACGGTAGCCACCTTTTATCTTTATAATATTTATATATTATATATATATATATATTGGTGTTGTGTGTTGTGGTAAGGATAAAGGAAAAATGGGCAAAAAGGAATAACTGAAACACATAGATGTAGGAGATATATTTCGTTCTGCGTTAAGTGGGACTTCATCAGTCTGTTTTTAAAGCATTGTACATACATTTGTTTTTATAGAGAGAAAGTGAGTGGGTGGTGGGAGAGTTGGTGAGTAATTCAGGAGGAAAGGCAATGGTTTGTGAGGATTTGGTTGGTCAGATCTTTCCCCTCCACTTTCCATGATAGATGTCCTCTGACCAACTAAATCCTCACAAACCATTGCTGCACTCATAAATTATGTAACAAGCATAACAAACAAATAATTATATAGGATTTCCTGAACAAATAGTTGTTGAATAAATGATCAAAGTTGATATCCATATGCAGACATGAAACCAATTATTCCTTTCAAATTTATGACTTGACGAGTTTGAATCAGGTGATAAATATTTCAAATAGTTTAAATCTAAAAAGGAAACAAAAATGTTTTTTATTAATGACTAGTTTAGTCACATGGACATTTTAATTTTTTAGCAGTTGATGTGTGCTGCATGACTGTCTACATCATGTGACAAAGTTGAATTTAAAATGAAAATATTTAAATGGAAAAATAATTACTTTCTTATTTGATATTCATCAAACTTGAGAAGTAGAACTTTGTGAGTTTTTATAACTAATATTCATGTATTATTAGCTTAAATCCTGCCCTATCAAGTGGCAATTAAACTAGATCCTGATTGCACCTTTAATACAACAATGGCACTTCATGTATTGAGTACATATTAAATTCTATTCAACTTGAACTATATTTTTCAAACAACAATTTTCATCAAAACAATGATATACTTTATCTATTTGGAACTTATTGCAAAGCTGCATGATAACAACATTTTTGGTTTTCCCATTTGCCATAGCTGGACTGCTTCAGTTCAATTCTTTTAATAAAGAGATATTACCTCGAAAATTCAAGAAAGAATAAAAATACAGGTCAACACACATCACCATTGTTACCGTATTATTATATTTTTTTTATTTATTCCAAACTGCATTGTGATAGCCTTCTAAATCAACCTCCTAACTAATATTCATGTATTTTTATTAAATGACTAGTTTAGATCACATGACATATTTTAGCAGGTGATGTGCTGCATGACTGTTTACATCATGTGACAAAGTTGAATTTAAAATGAAAATATTTAAATGGAAAAATAATTACTTTTTTATTTAATATTCATCAAACTTGAGAAGTAGAACTTTGTGAGTTTTTATAACTAATATTCATGTATTATTAGCTTTTATTAAATAACTAGTTTAGATCACATGACATATTTTAACATATTTTTATTGAGTAGTAGAACTATTGGAATTTTATATTATTATCTTCGGTCTACACCAGGACTTATGCCCCTAGGGGACTGTCACTGACACAGCAGCAGCAGCAGCCATCTCTATCATCATGGTCACGTGGCGATCCTTATAAAAAGGCATGTCATTAGTAATTCATCCTCTTTTAGTTGTAACCCTTCTGAGGGCTCACTGCTGGGTTTGTCCCACCATGTGTCCCTCTTTTAGGTTGTACCCTTCTGACTGCTACAACAGGTAAGGGCTTTGCTCTCTCTCTCTCTCTCTCTCTCTCTCTCTCTCTCTCTTCTCTCTCTCTCTCTCTTACTACGAACTGGACTTACGCATAGAAATACCCAAGACGGACTTCATCTATAACCTGCTTCTGGACTTTGAGAGATTCCTATCTTTTGACCCATGAAGGCTAATAGCAAATTACCTTTGTGAGTTTTTATAACTAATATTCATGTATTATTAGCTTTTATTAAATAACTAGTTTAGATCACATGACATATTTTAACATATTTTTATTGAGTAGTAGAACTTTGTGAGTTTTTATAACTAATATTCATGTAAGAGAGTTTCATAATTTGCTTGCAGCATTGTGTATGTATTGGATAGGAGGTTGATTTAGAAGGCTATCACAATGCAGTTTGGAATAAATAAAAAAATATAATAATACAGTAACAATGGTGTTGTGTGTTGACCTGTATTTCTATTCTTTCTTGAATTTTCCAGGTAATACCTCTTTATTAAAAGAATTGAACTGAAGCAGTCCAGCTATGGCATTTCTTCCCAAATGAATTAAAAAAAAAAAAAAAAAATTCATTTGGGAAGAAATGTCATAGCTGGACTGCTTCAGTTCAATTCTTCTGATAAAGAGGTATTACCTCGAAAATTCAAGAAAGAATAAAAATACAGGTCAACACACAACACCATTGTTACCGTATTATTATTTTTTATTTATTCCAAACTGCATTGTGATAGCCTTCTAAATCAACCTCCTAACTAATATTCATGTATTTTTATTAAATGATTAGTTTAGATCACATGACATATTTTAGCAGGTGATGTGTTGCATGACTGTTTATATCATGTGACAAAGTTAAATTTAAAATGAAAATATTTAAATGGAAAAATAATTATTTTCTTATTTGATATTCATCAAACATGAGTCGTAGAACTTTGTGAGTTTTTATAACTAATATTCATCTATTATTAGCTTAAATCCTGCCCTATCAAGTGGCAATTAAACTAGATCCTGATTGCACCTTTAATACAACAATGGCACTTCATGTATTGAGTACATATTAAATTCTATTCAACTTGAACTATATTTTTCAAACAACAATTTTCATCAAAACAATGATATACTTTATCTATTTGGAACTTATTGCAAAGCTGCATGATAACAACATTTTTGGTTTTTCCGTTTGCGGTCAGTACAAATAGTTTTAGGATAGGCCACAATAAACTACAGAAGAACTCAAAATTGATTGCTGCATTTAAGTATTACTGGCCTAAAAGCTGTCCTATTGGTCAGTAATTAAACTAACTCCTGTGAAGGGTTCTTGATTAAGCCAGAGGCCCAACAATGACACTTCATAATTTGGGTACATATTGAATTTTATTAAACTTAAAGTTATGAATTTAAATCTTCCATAATACCATTACTATTGGTAATATCTCAAAAATTCAAGAATTAAATACAGGTTAACCCACAACATCATTGTTACCGTATTATTATTTTTTCTTTACATCTGCATTGTGATAGCCTTCTGAATCAACCTCCTAACCAATATATACACAATGCTTCAAGGAAATTATAAAACTCTCTTATATATATATATATATATATATATATATATATATAAGACATAGGCACATATACGTAGGCACACACATACACCCCCCCAAAAAGTATAAATTTAAGTAGAAAAACATAGAATGTCTTCAGAACAAAAAACAAATTACAAACACACACACCTGATATATCAAATGAACATCTGATGAACTTTATCAAGACAACCCAAATAAAAAGTAATAAAAATAAAAAAAAGTTATAAAAAAAAAGCTATAAAAATTCAGCTAATGACTTTATTAGTAAACCACCAAAAAACAAAAACACCTGTTTAAAAGATTAATGTTAAAAATGAAATTCCATTCCACCCCCACAAAAACAGGAAGAGGAGGTGAAATACTCATGTGTATGTATATATGTACACATGCATATAAAATTCATTTTCATATTATCAATCAAAGCCTGAAGAAGATACCAGAAGATCTGAAACACGTGTTGCATATGTAAAACAAAAAGAATTTAAAAAATTTTTCTGAGAACAAAATACATTTTGCGGACCTTCCTTTTTTTATAAAATATATATATCTAATATATAAAACAGAGATTTTGGTATGTACGTGTCGACGTATAACAAAAAAACGGGAGGTCACTCAGATTCAAAATCTTGCATACACATTGATATCGTTCTAACTAAGAAAAATTCCAAATTTGGTTATTGATTTTTACTGATTAAGGGATTTAATCGATTAATTAATCCAAAATCACCCAATTTGCGGAACTGTCCGTATATCAGCCCCTCCTGATAATAAAATATTGTCTCTGCCTGCTTATTGTTAAAGCGATAACAGCAGCGAAGTTTTGATTTTAATGAATTAATTTTGCAGTCTAAGCCGTTCAGCTCCGAATTTATGGCCTATTTATGGTCCAATCTTTAATAATTTTTATATCGTTAGAAAGATAAGAAAATACTCTTTCAAAATATGTAATTTGTGTGAGTTTTTATCAATTGAATCATTTTTTACAGCGAGTTAAAAATAAAGAATGGCTTCGGATAGCCACGCTGCCTATGATTATTGCGATACAAGCAGTGCAGTCTATATCAGTCAGATCGGAATCTCTTACCTATTTAGGATCAAATCTTTAAAATATTTATATCTTTAGTAATAAGATGAAATAGTCTTTCTGAATATGTAATTTGTATGTGTTTTTATAGATTTTTTTTTTTTTTTACAGCGAGTTAAAAAAAAAAAAAAATACTCCGTATAGGCGATAATACGAATCGGAATCTCTTAGTCTTTCTGAATATGTAATTTGTATGTGTTTTTATAGATTAAATTATTTTTTACAGCGAGTTTGCCCATATTCTTAAATTGTACAGTACACTCATTTTAATTTTAATTTTTATAATGCATAAAAATTGTAGAAAATCAAATTGTACGCTTTACGATTACATTATTAAAAAAATATTTTAAACCTAAGTAACAGTATCATGAAAATCAGTTTACGTCGTAAGTACGTTTACATATTTGTATAAATTAAACTAAGATTTTCATTCGAATAAAATGACTTTTAATTCTTTAATTTATTTATTAATTTTTATTGTTAGAGTTTTAAAGGGTTAAAAATAACAATAAGATTGACGAATTTCCTTAGAAACTGTTTTTCTTTTGGTTCGTTAACTAATTATTTTCTCAAACCACGATAAAAAAACCAAAACAAACAAAGGTTACTAATACGGACAAAATCCGGTGTTTTATCTTTAGTCGAAGGCCCGACTGGAGATAAGTAGTCAATTATTTGTAAGACGAAATTTATTTCAAGTTTATCCGACAATATCCAGTTATTGGAACATTTCAAAAAAAATTTATATGTAAGTACGAAAAATTGTAAGCGCTTTGTTTATCAAAATGACATGATTCGTTAGTAAATTACCCGAAAAGTTGATAAAACAAAACAACTAACAACCAACATTTAAATTATTATTCAAAATACAATTTAAAATATTCCTCAGAATTTGCCTTACAAATTAAATTTTAAGTTTTATGATTTTACTCTTTATTGTGAAGTCAATAAACATCGCTGAGTTTATAGTGCAACTTTTCAGTTCTGAAAAATTGGCATGTTTAAATAGAGATTTCATAGGTGACATTTGAACTTTTATGAAAATTGATGTTTTGTAATTAATATAAATTTTGTAATAAAACTTAATTTTAACTAGGGGGGGGGGGTAGGGTAGGGAGTAGGGTTAGGGTTGGGAAAATAAATAAATAATTTGGGTTCCGTTCAAGCGGTTCCGATATGGGGATCAATTTACTATAAACTTATACGAGGAAATGAGCACCCGTGAATACTCAAATAATAAAGAATTTTTAAGAATTTTTTTTTCAATCTGATAGATTGGTGTGTAATCGATAATAATCAACTGAAGGAAAAAAAATAGATGGGGGGGGGGTCCAGATAATCAGGTCCACCAAACGTTTTTAAACTATGTTTTTAAAATACTAGGTACCACCAATTTTACCCTGTGAAATTTACCCCCCCCTATATTTAACACTATGAAACTTGCAGAAAAATTAATATTTTCTTGAAAAATTTTTCCATTTGAAAGAAAAAACATTAAATAAACTCCCGATGATTTTTTAACTTTTTTTCAGCTTACGGAAATAATGAAAATTATGATTGAAAAACAATGTTTTCATTTTTGCACTGTTAAATCAACTGAAAATTAACGTAGCTAAAACAAGTTACGATAAGAGTTTTTTTTAAATTCTATGAAAATCAATTAATTATAAATAATAACAAAATATTTCCTTTTATTCAAGATGGCCTAAACTGATCAATTGGTGGTCCCTATAATACTATCTTAGGTTTTTAGCAAAAATAGATATTGCAATCCGAAAATTTAAATTTTCGATTCTCAGCTTCTTTTTAAACTCAACATGCAATTAAGAACTAAATGTGAATTGTTGTCATGTACAAAAAATTTAAAACAATAACAAACAAATATACAAACGAATACTTTCAATTTGTTGTATAATAATATGAAATAATTTTAAACTATAAAACAGAAAATACAAATCCTGAAATATACAAATTCTCAATGATTTTAGTTTCAAGAATTATTTTCCTCTTACCCCCTCTCTAACTACTGTCTTCCACTTTTTCTCTCACTCCCTGGTGATCCAAATTTCATTTTAGTCCGGTCATGGACCGGGTACTTTAGCTAGTATATATATTAAGAGAGAGACATAGAAATTGAAAAGACATACTGCTAATAATAGTTTTACATTTTGATGAGCATCGTGTAATGTTATATAGTGAAACACATCTGTTCTGTGCTTTTCTAGTCTAATAAAAAAGAACAAAATTATCAGAGCATGAACTTAGAATGCATCTTGTTTTGAAACGATCGGCTTAATTCAAATGTTATAGTTTACTGAACAATATCAAATGGAAAATGAGTCAGAGTTAAAAAAAAACACATGAAAACTCTTACAATTACACTTAAAAGAGATGTTTTGTTTTTAATTGAGTCAATCAACACGATTTAAATTGAAACTATTTTCAGAGAACACACTTGACTTACTGCGTATAATTAAATTATGTACAAGGCTGAGTGAAAAGTTTTGCAATATTTTGATAATGTGAAGCACAATTCAGCAGCCCCTGAATGCTTTTGCTGAGGCCGTGAAGGTTATAGGGTGGCAAGAGGTTTAATATTTTACGTTAAAAAGGTAGCTGGTTATTCTTGGTGTGTGAGGGTCTTCTCCACCGATTCTCACGGTATCCACCGGAAGGATTACGATGAGGTCAAGCCTTGTCATTCAATCCTTCAAGGCCGCTGACTGAACTTATAACAGCCATTTTGGTTTCTACACTACTGTACATAAATATTAGGAATCTAATAATTATGTAACAAAAGGACAGAAAGTATGGGGTACCCAGTTACTTCAAAAGTTATCAACCATTTTGGTACCCAGGTTCATGATCACACAGGTTGTATCAAACACAAAACAAAAATGTAAAAGCCATCAAAGTAGATCAAAATCACCATGTTTTTTTTTTTGTCAGTTATTGTTTTTTTTGTTTTGTTTTGCAGCATATCAACCCTTTTCGGGTAATTTAATGCCAAATTAACAGAAATATTGGGGTGAATTAGTATCTCTGTCGTAAAGGAAGGAGACAAGGCAAATTATAGAGTTTATAATTTGGGTTAACAGTTTATTGGGTTAGGTATTAATGTGTGTGTGTATACAATTGTGTAAATGTCTTTAAGAATTTGCCAGAGGATTTCTCCTGGCGGGATATATTTTTAGGTAATGCGTAGAGATTCAAGTACACTTATCTTAGTTGTATTGGTCTTAGCAATGTCTCGAAGTTGTCCGGTGAGGTCGCTGTGGTTCTGTTGTCCAGTAAGGTCGCTGTGGTTCTGTTATGTCTGCTTGTGTCAGCTAGTGTCAGCTAGTTCTGTACCCTTTGCCTGTCGGGCCTGTTCTGTGGAATTTTAGGGGTCTGCCCCTGGCGTCTGATTCCAGGAACTAATAGGGGCAGATAACCCAATTTCTGATAAAGTCATTTCAAGTCATTTTGAAATTCAGTTTCTTACAGTACCTGATGCTTAAATGATTACCCGTCTAAGTATTGAACACACTCATCGCTGCTTAACTTAGGTGATCTAGCAGGAACTTGTGCTTTAAACATGGCTTAACAAAAAGACCTTCAGTCGCTGCCTTCTAGTATATATAGGTAATTTATGAGGAAGTGCGTCCCGGTCTCCTGCCTCAATAATTGCTACCCGGTGACTATTAAAATAACAACCCAGCTCAGTCTATTCAAAACTATCCACCTTCATATCTATCTATCTCTCTATCTTCTTTTTTTGTTGTAATTCTTGTTTATTTAAACTAAAAACAAGACATTAAACAAACATGAATAAAAAAAAATCTTAGTATTTAAAGAAATATAGATAAATATGAACAAATTGAGATAGATAGATAGATGGATAGTTTTGAATAGACTGAGCTGGGTCGTTATTTTGATAGTCACTGGGCAGCAACTCTTGAGGCAGGAGACCGGGACGCACTTCCTCATAAATTACCCGAACCGTGTCCTGCCACTAGACTGCCTTTCAAAGTCACACTGCTTACTGACTTCCCAAGTGAGAGACTGATTATAAAATGATTGTAGCAGGAGCTATATTACCGACAACTGAAGGTTGACCTTTTACATTGGTTGTCTTTGGGTACCATAACTCGTGCTAACCAACTTATTGGCCAACCACTGGCAGTACTCTGCTGCTGATATTGTTATTTATACTGGCTGTTCTGGTCATATTTACTCATAACTACTTGGATCTTTGTGTACGACGGAACATTGGATTATATCACAGGACTTATTCACTTACCAAAGGATTGTTGCAGTATGAGAAATTACCGATTGTTGCAGTACGAGAAAGTTTGTCGTCAAACTTTGCAGTGGAACAAAGAAATTGGACTAATCAATTTCACAACCTAGAGATTTTTTAATGGGGCATCAAGTGAGGGGCTGTTGGAATTTTTGTGGATATAAGGCGTGTGCCAGACGGCTACTTTTACTTATAGACTTGCTGATGGACATGTGACCAGCCTGTTGTTCAATCACTGGCAGTGCTATGTTGCTGTTGTTGTTATTTATACTGGCTGATTCTAATCTTAGCTCACTACTACTTGGATCTTCTTGGACGACGGACCTAAAGGATTCTATACAACAGGACTTATTGACTTACCAAAGGATTCTATATCACAGGACTTATTCACTTACCAAAGGATTCTATATCACAGGACTTATTCACTTACCAAAGGATTCTATATCACAGGACTTATTCACTTACCAAAGGATTCTAATATCACGGACTTATTGACTTACCAAAGGATTCTATATCACAGGACTTATTGACTTACAAAGGATTCTATATCACGGGACTTATTCACTTACAAAGGATTCTATATCACGGGACTTAGTCACTTACCAAAGGATTCTATATCACGGGACTTATTCACTTACCAAAGGATTCTATAACTCGGGACTTACTTATTTACTTTGAGTTTTTTCCAACTGGCCAAGGATGGCGGCCAGATACTTAACAGGGGCATCAAGTGAGGATCAAACACACTATTCAGTAATAATGGATCTGTGAGACTAGCTTGCTAACCATTACACCATGATGACCAAAGTTCAGTAATACCTGACAAAAAGCCGCCCTGTCGGTGGGGCATTAGAATATACCGACTGCACCTCTGCAGAGGGGTAAGATTCCCCCAAATGGGGCCATCTGTCGGCCATGGGTGGCGACCCTTGATGCTTAAGGATAGAACCCAGGTGGCTGAGCAGTCCATGACTTGCAATATTCCACTTTAGGCTTTTCTTGTGCAAGATGGGTGGTCGGAAAGGCCCCCTCCGATCAATTGGCTGGCCACATCAAGCCCTAGCACCTATATGATTGTCCCAACCCTATTGACCTTATGGCAACCCCCAATCCTTCTTATCATATGGGTGCTAGAAGGCAGTAGCATTTTGCTCATATTTATATATTTCAGTCTTTTATATCTATCTATCCATCCATCTATCAATCTCATTTTGCTCATATTTAAATATGTCAGTCTTTTATATCTATCTATCTATCTATCTATCTATCACATTTTGCTCATATTTATATATTTCAGTCTTTTATATCTGTCTATCTATCTATCTATCTATCTATCTCATTTTGGTCATACTTATATATTGCAGTCTGTTTCATATCTATCTATTTATCTATGTATTACATTTTGCTCATATTTATATATTTCAGTTTTTTTTTAAAATATCTTTCTATCTATCTATCTCATTTTGCTCATATTTATATATTTCATTTTTTTTTTAATATCTTTCTATCTATCTATCTATCTCATTTTGCTCATATTTATATATTTCATTTTTTTTTAAATATCTTTCTATCTATCTATATCATTTTGCTCATATTCCAGTCTTTTAATAAATGATAAAATTAATTAAACATTAGCCTATCAGATACATCAGCTGTGTATATACGACCTGGGAGATATTTTTTTTTAGCTATTTTGGGTAAAAGAATGTGTCAGTTTTAGATTTTCCTGTTTTTCCAACGTGGCAAATAAAATCAAAACTGGAGGAATTATAACCTGAATTTAAATAAGAAATGTTTCTAAACATCAGTTAAATATTCTTGCTTGCTGATACCTGAGTAGCAAGATAACCAAGCATAACCCAGGAAAATATCAGCTTTTGTGGACATAATTTTATCACAGTTGATACATATACAGTGCCGCCCTGTCGGTGGGGCGTTAGAATGCACCGACTGCAGAGGGGTAAGACTCCCCCAATGGGGCCACATGTTGGCCGTAGGTGGCGACCCGTGATGCTTAAGGATAGAGCCCAGGTGGATGAGCAGTTCATGACATGCAAAACTCCACTTTGGCCCTATCTTGGGCTAGACGGGCGGTCGGAGAGGCCCCGCCCCCGATCAATCGACTGGTCACGTCAAGCCCTAGCACCTATATGATTTTCCAAACCCTATTGCTCTTATGGCAAGCCCCAATCCCTTTTTATCATATGGGTGCTAGAAGGCGGTGGCTGTGGGTCTACATGTCCTGGGAATGACGTTAAACTCTGTCTGATGGTGAGGTTCCAGTTTTGGAGGTTTGGGGAATGTGGAGCACCCCTTCATCACCATTGCTCTCTGGTCCACTCTGACCCAGAGTGGTAGTACCTGTTAGGGTCCCATCTATGGTTTGAATAGAAAAACAGGAGTTGATAAACAAAATTGTATTATCCATTAAGAATTGATTTATTTCAAAACTTTATCGGCATTAAATGACCCACTGAGGTTGATATGCCGTAAAACAAAACAAACCAAACCAAACATATACAGTGGTATCTTGACTTAAGAGTGTCCCAACTTATGAGAATTCTGATTTACAAGCTGTTACTTTTTTGCTAGTGTTTGAAGAATAATCAAGCTAAGTTCCAATTACCATCGAATTGGTAAAAAAAAATGTAGGGTATTTTGTGGGGAAGGAGGGTGGAATGGATTAATGGCATTTCTGTTTGATATATGAGGAAATTGAGATCTGAGCAGAACTAATTAAACTTCGTAAGTCAAGGTACCATTGGGTGGGCTGGAACTGATTAATGGCATTTCAGTTTATTTCAATGGGGAAAATTGATTTGATATAAGAGGAAATTGAGATCCGAGCAGAACTAATTAAACTCATAAGTCAAGGTACGATTGGGTGGGCTGGAACGGATTAATGGCATTTCAGTTTATTTCAATGGAGGAAATTGCTTTGATATAAGAGGAAATTGAATTAAGAACAGAATGAATTAAAATCATAATTCAAGGTACCATTGTATTATCTTTAGGAGATGACTAATGATGAATGTGGAGCCTACCCTATCTGTAAACTGTGAATACCATGAATGTACAAATTGTTTAATTATAAATCAGCTGCATCTTTTGTGTCAATAGGGAAAAAAATTAAAACGTACAAGATGCTGATGAGAGGAGAACAGAAAAAGAGGTGGGTCATCGTATAAAGACTGCATGACAAAATGTCCACTCCTCTGCATGTGTGTTTGTTTGTTTGTTCCTGTGCAAATGACCGTATTGTTGCAAAATTTTCATCCCTTTCTTTCCTCTTCTGGAAAAATCCGAGTAAAAGGAGTGGATTTCCTCTGGGAAATTCATAGAACTGTGACATCACCGGCGGGCTGCGAGGCCTCTTTGCACATTGCTCTGCATCCCACCCTGCATTCAATGCATCTTTGGTGCACTGCTTCTTTCTGGCCGTTCATCACGTGTCATCTAGCAGTTTCCCTGGATTGCCACATTGTACATATATGCTCAAAACATTATGGAGGCACGTGGTCTAATGGTTAGAGTCGTAGGAAATGGACTCGTCAACGCGAGTTCAATTCCTGGACGAAGCTGTTGGAATTTCACATGGCGCTAATACCCTTGGGAAAGGTATGAATCCAATTCTCCCTCCAGCTATGGGTAAATAGCAGGACAGACTGGACTCTTTAACCATGGCTAGGTAACCAGTCTAGGAGAAGGAAAACTCTGAATTCAAACCTGGTAAACTCCGCTTAAGAAATTGACGTTGTGTCGCATCCTGTTCGTGCGGAGGGGTTGGTAAATATATATATGCTCAAAACATCTCGCAGGGGACCCCCCGCCGAGGGGTGCACATTAAACAAATGGCAGAGAGGCATACAACTTGCATTGCTTCTCTAATTCATTTCCACTGTCGAGATGAGAGGGGGCACAGGGCCCCCCTCTTGCTCCCTTCTTCTAAAGTTGACTTCTATGCTACAAGGCTCTAAGGGAGATGTTGCTTCTTCGCTGCCCAAGATCTAACTGTTCACTTTTTTAAATTTCCCAGAATCCCCAAATCTCCTATCAATTCTCGTACAAAATCTCATCCTCCGAGATTTTATCAACCCCGTGTGATTTGAAAGAGTTCTTTGTCTAGAAGACCACCCTCATGGTGAGTTTTATGACCCTTCTGACCGTGGTCAACTATTATTTGCACAAAGGACCAGACATGTTGTCCGCTTCTAACATTAATTGTTCACTATCACTCCTTTTTATCTAGCCTAAATTCTTTTTCTTATTTTAAAGATTTACTTGACTTAGCTGTGACCCTACCTACACATACAATATATGTATACACACACACCTGTATATATGTATGCACACACATTATCCACACTAGTTACTATTTACTACTGGTCTTGCTACTACATATTCAATCTACACACATACACACACATATATGTGGTTTGACTTCTACTTATGTATCTATATAACTAACTGTGCAGCCACATATGCATGCACAATGCGTAGTATTATAGAACAAAGAGTGGAATGACTGACCAACTATACTCGTATATATTTATCAACTCCTTCGCACAAGCAGCATGTGCCACATGGTCAATTTCTTTAGCATAGTTTAACAGGTTAACAGAGTTTTCCTTCTCCTTGACCGGTTGCTATACAAAGGTTCAAGAGCCCAGTCTGCCCTACTATTTACCCATAACAGGAGGAAGAATAGTTGGATTCATACATTTCCAATGGTATTAGCACTATGTGAAATGTAAACAGCCTTGTCCAGGATTTGAACTCAGTTAGTTGAGTCTACATTTATGCAAATCACTAAGGCATATATATATATATAAGTAGAAATAGTAAAGTTGGTGAAATGGCCTATTGTCGATATCAATGAGGGTGTCTATCCTCTTTTCACTAGCATTAGACCAGGGGAATTATTTCTACAGCATATATCAGATTAAATAACCATAGTGTAGTATACATCATAGACATTGGAGGTAGAAAATACTGAAATAGAAAAAAAATTAAATAGAAAGATAAAAAAAAATAGAAACAAAATACTAGAATAAAAAAATAGAAAAAATGTTAGAATTAAAAAAAAAGTAAAAAATATTAATATTATAATTGTTCAATTTTAATTTTTGCAATCCTACACTAATTAAGAAATTGAGTTAAGTCCATTAACAATGCAGGAAATTATTTCAAAAATTAAATATTTCTGTACCACAAAAATTAAATATTTTCAATGTGAAATATAAACTGCCTTGTCCAGGATTTGAACTCAGTTAGTTGAATCTAAATTTATGCAAATCACTAATGCATATATATATATATATATATATATATATATATATATATATATAAGTAGAAATAGTAAAGTCGGCGAAATGGCCTATTGTCGATATCAATGAGGGTGTCTATCCCCTTTTCACTAGCATTAGACCAGGGAAATTGTTTTTACAGCACATATCAGATTACCCAACTTGTGATACTTATTTTTAAATAACTTTATTTTTATAAAATAAAACGCTTCAAAGATGTCTGCAAGAGAGACCTGAAGACATGCCGCATCGACATAGAACGTGGGAGGCTTGTGCAGAAGACCGTGCAACTTGGCGCCTCCTCGTCAAACAAGGAACAAAAAGAAATGAAAAAGAGAGGGAAAAAGCTGCCACAGAAAAGAGAGCTAAAAGAAAGGAGAAACGGCAGCACTCCCAACACCTACAGAAAGCATCTCCTTTTGTTTGCAGCCATTGCACCAGAGACTGCCATTCGAGGATCGGTCTGTTCAGCCACTCACGTAGCTGTAAGTGAGAGAGAGAGAGAGAGAGAGAGAGAGAGAGAAAAGAAACCTACGCCATCGTCTAAAATAGATGGAAGGTTGCCAACCCATAAATACTAGAGTAAGTCAAAATGTTTGAAATATTTTGGTAATGTGAGGCAGAATTTGGCAATTCCAGATGCTTTTGCCAAAGTTGTGAATGTGATAAACCACACTGGACTGTGAGATGCCAAGCTCACCTGATACTCTCCAAGTACTACTATTCAGATTTGCCTCTAGGGCTAGGAGCACAGCCTTAGAATCCATTCGTTTTAGACCTATTTGACCTTGCCTGATCATCAAGGTTCTTGCAACTTGAGTAAAATTTCTTGAACTATCTGGTTACTGTATTGTGATTAAACAAAGCCTTCACTTTTTGCACATGTTTTTGATTGCTACTGCGGAATTCTGACCCAGTTCAAACTTACAAAGCATAAAGTAGGAAGCTGTGGTGTAATGGTTAAAGTCATGGGAAATGGACTTGTCGCCCAGAGTTCAAGTCCTGGACGTGGTAATTGCATTTCATTTAGCGCTAATATCCTAATATAAATTTGACCTTAAATAATCAATTTAATAAATTTTAGTTCGTTTTTAAAATGAAAAGCAGATGATATTTTGGCAGATCCTACTCTTTTCCCTAATCATCTAGCGAGAGCTTAATGGGTGACTTTACTTTTTTTTACTTTAATTTTGGTTATGCCTCCCTATAATGAAAATTTTGGGAAATGGATTCGTCGCCCCGAGTTCAAATCCTGGATGTGATAATTGCATTTCACTTAGCGCTAATACCCTTGGGAAAGGTATGAATTCTACTCTCCCTCCAGCTATGGATAAATAGTAGGGCAGACTTGGCTCTTTAACCTTGATTAGCCAACCGGTCTAGGAGAAGGAAACTCTGAATTCAAACCTGCTGAACTCCGCTTAAGAAATTGACTTTGTGTCGCATCCTGCTCGTGCTGAGGGGTTGGTAAATATATATATAAAGCATAATTTCCCAAATTAGATTATGTTGTATTATGTACTGACTTTCAAATCACAAACAGAGAGAAACAATGCACAAAGTGTCAGCGCACCAACTACCACTATACTACCAACTACAATAACAACATCCACAATAAACTGGAATAACAACATCCTAAACCCTTCCTAAAACCCACTTTGGGAGGTTGGAGACCAACTTTAAGGAAGTCTAGAAAGGAACAAGTCATTGTGTCCCGATTACGCATTGGTCATACAAGACTAACGCACTACTATATACTCAAACAAGAACAACAACCACAGTGTGAAACATGTCAAACACCTTTGACAGTTAAACACTTATTCATGGAATGCAGGTTTTTTTCTCACATCAGAAACCATTATTTTAAAGCAAACAATATGAAAGATCTGTTTGAAAATGTCAACATGGAGGATATTCTCTCTTTTTTGAAGGAAATAAAATTATACCATAGAATATAGACATGAAACAAATCAATACCATACAACATAATCCCAATAATGCTAAGACATTGTTAAAACCAATTACTAAAAAGTATAAATATAAATACATGATATGTATTACTTCCTAACTGTTAGGCATGACATAAGCCCAGATGGGTTGATATGCCGTTAAAATCAATAAACAAACCAACTGCAAGTAGTTTTCCATGGCTTGAACTGAATTATATACACATTGCAAATTAGCATGTATCAAAATATTGCATAACTTTTGATTCATCCAAATACTTTTGTCTTCATTATGTTACAGACTTATTGACATATTTTCACACTCTATTCCTGTCAGAGACATGATTATAAACCATATAATTGTGTATAAATTATTAGTATTAGATCGTAATAGTTACTTGAAACCGTATAATTGTGTATGAATTATTAGTATTAGACAGGAATATCAGGACTATCAAAATTTCATCATTTTAACATTATTCTCTTAATGAAAATCTCTCTTCAATGTAGTGTTTTTCCTATTATAGCATACATATTGATCGCAACATCTTGTCAGGCAACTGCCACTCCTTCATTCATTGTCCGTTTGTGAGCTCATTCATGACTTTTCAATACTCACAGATCCACACATCACCAGAATTGGCCAGTATAAAATATAAATCCTTATTATCTGGTGTTTCTTATCCATATCTATATCATTTCATATCTATATCTCTTTCTGTCTATCTGCCTGTTTGTTGCTTATAAGCTAATACACATCTCATATATTATTATCGACCACAACATCTTGTCAGGTGACTGCCACTCCGTCATTCATTGTCCGTTTGTGAGCTCATTCATGACTTTTCAATCCTGCCAACATCTTCCATAACTTAGAACATATCTGGCACACATAGTTATACATAGCAGAGTTATAGACTGGAAGCGAGAAATCTGGTAAGACCAGCTAGTATAACGGTTAGAATCCACGACTGTCAGCCTGGCAGTTAGGGTTCGAATTACACACAAAGCGGCTTCCAGTCAGTCTATAACTCTGCTGATGAGGCATAATAGGCCGAAATGTACATACAGAGAATGACTTTTTCTCGTTTTGTTCACGCTTTACATTTGAACAGATATATTCGCCTAATTGATTAATTATCAACTAATTAATTTTCGAATTAGGTATGACTTCAATTAAGCGCATATTCTCCCAAAAATAAACATTATAAAAAAATGTGGTAGATAAAAATGAAAATGTTTTTGATAGACACTAAAATTTAACATAGATTTTAACATTCCACCAATTAAAATCTCTTTATGATTTTTTTACTATGAAAATGCATTGCCAATGATTTTTATTATGAAAATGCATTGCCAATGATTTTTACTATGAAAATGCATTGCCAATGATTTTTACTATGAAAATGCATTGCCAATGATTTTTATTATAAAAATGCATTGCCAATGACTTTTACTTTGAAAATGCATTGCAAATGATTTTTACTATGAAAATGCATTGCATATGATTTTTACTATGAAAATGCATTGCCAATGATTTTTATTATGAAAATGCATTGCCAATGATTTTTACTATGAAAATGCATTGCATGATGCATTTTTTATTATGAAAATGCATTGCCAATGATTTTTACTATGAAAATGCATTGCAAATGATTTTTACTATGAAAATGCATTGCAATGATTTTTACTATGAAAATGCATTGCCAATGATTTTTATTATGAAAATGCATTGCAATGATTTTTACTATGAAAATGCATTGCCAATGATTTTTACTATGAAAATGCATTGCAATGATTTTTACTATGAAAATGCATTGTCAATGATTTTTACTATGAAAATACATTGCCAATGATTTTTATTATGAAAATGCATTGCAAATGATTTTTACTATGAAATGCATTGCCAATGATTTTTACTATGAAAATGCATTGCAAATGATTTTTACTATGAAATGCATTGTCAATGATTTTTACTATGAAAATGCATTGCATGATTTTTATTATGAAAAGCATTGCAATGATTTTTCTATGAAAATGCATTGCATATGATTTTTACTATGAAAATGCATTGCCAATGATTTTTATTATGAAAATGCATTGCCAATGATTTTACTATGAAAATGCATTGCATATGATTTTTACTATGAAAATGCATTGCCAATGATTTTTATTATGAAAATGCATTGCCAATGATTTTTATTATGAAAATGCATTGTCAATGATTTTTACTATGAAAATGCATTGCCAATGATTTTTATTATGAAAATGCATTGCCAATGATTTTTACTATGAAAATGCATTGCATATGATTTTTACTATGAAAATGCATTGCCAATGATTTTTATTATGAAAATGCATTGCCAATGATTTTTATTATGAAAATGCATGCATTGTCAATGATTTTTACTATGAAAATGCATTGCCAATGATTTTTATTATGAAAATGCATTGCCAATGATTTTTACTATGAAAATGCATTGCATATGATTTTTACTATGAAAATGCATTGCCAATGATTTTTATTATGAAAATGCATTGCCAATGATTTTTACTATGAAAATGCATTGCCAATGATTTTTACTATGAAAATGCATTGCCAATGATTTTTACTATGAAAATGCATTGCAAATGATTTTTATTATGAAAATGCATTGCCAATGATTTTACTATGAAAATGCATTGCAAATGATTTTACTATGAAAATGCATTGCCAATGATTTTTACTATGAATGCATTGCAATGATTTTTATATGAAAATGCATTGCCAATGATTTTTACTATGAAAATGCATTGCAAATGATTTTACTATGAAAATGCATTGCAATGATTTTTACTATGAAAATGCATTGCCAATGATTTTTTGAAAATGCATTGCAAATGATTTTTACTATGAAAATGCATTGCCAATGATTTTTATTATGAAAATGCATTGTCAATGATTTTTACTATGAAAATGCATTGCCAATGATTTTTATTATGAAAATGCATTGCCAATGATTTTTACTATGAAAATGCATTGCAATGATTTTTACTATAAAAATGCATTGCCAATGATTTTTTATTATGAAAATGCATTGCATATGATTTTTTATGAAAATGCATTGCCAATGATTTTTTACTATGAAAATGCATTGCCAATGATTTTTACTATGAAATGCATTGCAATTATTTTTACTATGAAAATGCATTGCCAATGATTTTTACTATGAAAATGCATTACAAATGGTTTTTACTATGAAAATGCATTGCCAATGATTTTTACTATGAAAATGTACTAAGAATGATTTTTACTCTATAAAAGCATTGCAGATGATTTTTTACTATAAAAAAGCATTGCAAATGATTTTTACCATGAAAATGCATTACAAATGGTTTTTACTATAAAAAAGCATTGTAAATGATTTTTAATATGAATATGCAATGCTACGGATTTTCTACTAAAAGTATTGTAATTCATCTTACAATAGAAATGCATTGTACAAATATTAAAAAATGGATTGTCAGTTATTAGGAATTCATATAAACAATATAGATATGATATGGCTATTATCTATTAATAATGGAGATTCGCTTCCGGTTTTTGTCTTTAACAAAAACTACGTCACTGATTTCCTTCTAAAAAAAGGTAATTTTCTTATAGAAATGCATTGCACACGAATAAAAAAGGGATTATCAATGGTCAGGAATTAAACTGACAGAATTGAACTATTATTTGCATAACTGCTTTTCGTTGAGAGGAAATTAAGAATTAAACACAAAATTCTCCAGAAAGAAAGGATACTGTTTTTTTTTTTTTTTTTTTTTTTTTGTTTTTGTTTTTGGTTTGTTTGTTTTCCCCCCAAAAAAAAAAAAAGTTTTTCAAAAAAATATTCCCAACAACATGCAAGCAAATAAAGCTATGAAATTTGATACTTCATTACTTAGGTGTGAGGATTTTTAAAACCAGTTCTTTTTTCTTTTTCTGCATTCAAGCCGGCCACCCACGGACCTAGAAATAGACCAACCATAAAACATACTCACCTAAACAAGTCCACCCCGTCCAATGTAATTCTACTCATAGTTTTTTTTTCTCTCTATCCTCAATCTACATGGAACACTCACAAAAGCTGCAGTTTTCAAGAAATATATTAACTATAGCTGGCCTCCATGTTTATTTATGTTTTCCCAGTTTCTTTGGCTAAATCTGTTTGTGAAAAATACAGAAACAGAGAAGAACACAAGGGTAAAGGGTACAATATTAAAATCTATGCTTAAAAAAAGGTAATGCCTCTAAATTTGACGTGGATGTTGATAGTATGGCAGTAGAGGATGAACTTTCCAAAAAATAACCCATATTTTTTTTTACTTGTTATACAGAGTGATAAAAAAGTATATATATATATATATATATATATATATATATATATATATATATATATATTAAAATCTATGCTTAAAAAAGGTAATGCCTCTAATTTTCATGTTGTCCCGCACTGTCAGATGTGGATGTTGGTAGTTTGGCAGTAGAGGATGAACTTTCTTAAGAATAACCCATATTTTTTTTACTTGTTATACAGAGTGTTATAAAAAGTGTACACACACACACACACACACACACACACGCACACACCATAATATATATATATATATATATATATATATATATTTATATATATATATATATATATATATATATATATATATATATATATATATAACTGGATAAATTGGAGGTGTTTCAGTATTGGGCTTAATTGACATCATCAGCATATGAACGTTTCAGACTATCAATTTTACAGCCCACCCTCATATACATAGGATGTGTTTTGGTATTAAATTTAATAGACTCTGTTAGCATATGAACTTTTCAGCCCACCCTCGCATAAATAGGATGTGTTTCAGTAATGGGCTTAATGGACACCATCAGCATATGAACGTTTCAGACTATGAACTTTTCAGCCCACCTTCATATAAATAGGATGTGTTTCAGTATTGGGCTTAATGGACATCATCAGCATATGAACGTTTCTGACTATGAACTTTTCAGCCCACTCTCGAATAAATAGGATGTGTTTCAGTATTGGGCTTAATGGACATCATCAGCATATGAACGTTTCAGACTATGAACTTTTCAGCCCACACTCACATAAATAGGATGTGTTTCAGTATTGGGCTTAATGGACATCATCAGCATATGAACGTTTCAGACTATGAACTTTTCAGCCCACCCTCGCATAAATAGGATGTGTTTCAGTAATGGGCTTAATGGACATCATCAGCATATGAACGTTTCAGACTATGAACTTTTCAGCCCACCCTCATATAAATAGGATGTGTTTCAGTATTGGGCTTAATGGACACCATCAGCATATGAATGTTTCAGACTATGAACTTTTCAGCCCACTCTCGAATAAATAGGATGTGTTTCAGTATTGGGCTTAATGGACACCATCAGCATATGAACGTTTCAGACTATGAACTTTTCAGCCCACACTCATATAAATAGGATGTGTTTCAGTATTGAGCTTAATGGACATCATCAGCATATGAACGTTTCAGACTATGAACTTTTCAGCCCACCTTCATATAAATAGGATGTGTTTCAGTATTGGGCTTAATGGACATCATCAGCATATGAATGTTTCAGACTATGAACTTTTCAGCCCACTCTCGAATAAATAGGATGTGTTTCAGTATTGGGCTTAATGGACATCATCAGCATATGAACGTTTCAGACTATGAACTTTTCAGCCCACACTCATATAAATAGGATGTGTTTCAGTATTGGGCTTAATGGACATCATCAGCATATGAACGTTTCAGACTATGAACTTTTCAGCCCACCCTCGCATAAATAGGATGTGTTTCAGTAATGGGCTTAATGGACATCATCAGCATATGAACGTTTCAGACTATGAACTTTTCAGCCCACCCTCATATAAATAGGATGTGTTTCAGTATTGGGCTTAATGGACACCATCAGCATATGAATGTTTCAGACTATGAACTTTTCAGCCCACTCTCGAATAAATAGGATGTGTTTCAGTATTGGGCTTAATGGACATCATCAGCATATGAACGTTTCAGACTATGAACTTTTCAGCCCACTCTCGAATAAATAGGATGTGTTTCAGTATTGGGCTTAATGGACATCATCAGCATATGAATGTTTCAGACTATGAACTTTTCAGCCCACCCTCGCATAAATAGGATGTGTTTCAGTAATGGGCTTAATGGACACCATCAGCATATGAACGTTTCAGACTATGAACTTTTCAGCCCACCCTCATATAAATAGGATGTGTTTCAGTATTGGGCTTAATGGACACCATCAGCATATGAATGTTTCAGACTATGAACTTTTCAGCCCACTCTCGAATAAATAGGATGTGTTTCAGTATTGGGCTTAATGGACATCATCAGCATATGAACGTTTCAGACTATGAACTTTTCAGCCCACTCTCGAATAAATAGGATGTGTTTCAGTATTGGGCTTAATGGACATCATCAGCATATGAATGTTTCAGACTATGAACTTTTCAGCCCACTCTCGCATAAATAGGATGTGTTTTAGTAATGGGCTTAATGGACATCATCAGCATATGAACGTTTCAGTCTATGAAGTTTTCAGCCCACCCTCGCATAAATAGGATGTGTTTCAGTAATGGGCTTAATGGACATCATCAGCATATGAACGTTTCAGTCTATGAAGTTTTCAGCCCACCCGCATAAATAGGATGTGTTTCAGTAATGGGCTTAATGGACATCATCAGCATATGAACGTTTCAGTCTATGAAGTTTTCAGCCCACCCTCGCATAAATAGGATGTGTTTCAGTAATGGGCTTAATGGACATCATCAGCATATGAACGTTTCAGTCTATGAAGTTTTCAGCCCACCCTCGCATAAATAGGATGTGTTTCAGTAATGGGCTTAATGGACATCATCAGCATATGAACGTTTCAGTCTATGAAGTTTTCAGCCCACCCTCGCATAAATAGGATGTGTTTCAGTAATGGGCTTAATGGACATCATCAGCATATGAACGTTTCAGACTATGAACTTTTCAGCCCACCCTCGCATAAATAGGATGTGTTTCAGTAATGGGCTTAATGGACATCATCAGCATATGAACGTTTCAGACTATGAAGTTTTCAGCCCACCCTCATATAAATTGGATGTGTTTCAGTATTGGGCTTAATGGACATCATCAGCATATGAATGTTTCAGACTATGAACTTTTCAGCCCACTCTCGAATAAATAGGATGTGTTTCAGTATTGGGCTTAATGGACATCATCAGCATATGAATGTTTCAGACTATGAACTTTTCAGCCCACCCTCGCATAAATAGGATGTGTTTCAGTATTGGGCTTAATGGACATCATCAGCATATGAACGTTTCAGACTATGAACTTTTCAGCCCACCCTCGCATAAATAGGATGTGTTTCAGTAATGGGCTTAATGGACATCATCAGCATATGAACGTTTCAGACTATGAACTTTTCAGCCCACCCTCATATAAATAGGATGTGTTTCAGTATTGGGCTTAATGGACATCATCAGCATATGAATGTTTCAGACTATGAACTTTTCAGCCCACTCTCGAATAAATAGGATGTGTTTCAGTATTGGGCTTAATGGACATCATCAGCATATGAACGTTTCAGACTATGAACTTTTCAGCCCACTCTCGAATAAATAGGATGTGTTTCAGTATTGGGCTTAATGGACATCATCAGCATATGAACGTTTCAGACTATGAACTTTTCAGCCCACTCTCGAATAAATAGGATGTGTTTCAGTATTGGGCTTAATGGACACCATCAGCATATGAATGTTTCAGACTATGAACTTTTCAGCCCACTCTCGAATAAATAGGATGTGTTTCAGTATTGGGCTTAATGGACACCATCAGCATATGAATGTTTCAGACTATGAACTTTTCAGCCCACTCTCGAATAAATAGGATGTGTTTCAGTATTGGGCTTAATGGACACCATCAGCATATGAATGTTTCAGACTATGAACTTTTCAGCCCACTCTCGAATAAATAGGATGTGTTTCAGTATTGGGCTTAATGGACACCATCAGCATATGAATGTTTCAGACTATGAACTTTTCAGCCCACTCTCGAATAAATAGGATGTGTTTCAGTATTGGGCTTAATGGACACCATCAGCATATGAATGTTTCAGACTATGAACTTTTCAGCCCACTCTCGAATAAATAGAATGTGTTTCAGTATTGGGCTTAATGGACACCATCAGCATATGAATGTTTCAGACTATGAACTTTTCAGCCCACTCTCGAATAAATAGGATGTGTTTCAGTATTGGGCTTAATGGACATCATCAGCATATGAATGTTTCAGACTATGAACTTTTCAGCCCACTCTCGAATAAATAGGATGTGTTTCAGTATTGGGCTTAATGGACACCATCAGCATATGAATGTTTCAGACTATGAACTTTTCAGCCCACTCTCGAATAAATAGGATGTGTTTCAGTATTGGGCTTAATGGACACCATCAGCATATGAATGTTTCAGACTATGAACTTTTCAGCCCACTCTCGAATAAATAGGATGTGTTTCAGTATTGGGCTTAATGGACACCATCAGCATATGAACGTTTCAGACTATGAACTTTTCAGCCCACCCTCGCATAAATAGGATGTGTTTCAGAATTGAGCTTAATGGACATCATCAGCATATGAACGTTTCAGACTATGGACATCCAATTTATATGATATATGAGTGTGGGATGAAAAGTTCATAGGATGTGTTTTGGTATTGAGCTTAATAGACTCTGTTAGCATATGAACTTTTTCAGCCCACTCTCGAATAAATAGGATGTTTCAATATTGGGCTTAATAGACACCGTAGGCAGCCTTTAAGCAAGCCGGCTAAAATCTGCTTTCTCTGCATCCAGTGAGCTATAATTAGAAAAATAACCATCAACAAATACTAAGTTCAAGATTGATTAGTTAAAGAATGTACTCTGCAGTTACAAAAACATATGTTAATCTGCAAAATACAAATCGCATATTTTTTTTCTATCCCTCCCCAAAACTGTATGTTGACAATTTAAGTGGCTTATTTGTTTAAATGTTTATACTTGATGGCACACACACAAGAGCCTCACTAATAAAAGAGAGAGGAGCTTGGTTTTGTTTGTCCTTTTCTTTTTTTAGATGTGAGGAGGGAGTTAATAGCTGCTTTGCATGCTCTAACAAGCTAACAGGTGAATTTCAGCTTCATTAAGCTTCCCATTTAACAGGGGATAATCAGCTCAAGAGGATGAGATCAAGAGGAATGGATTAAGATGATAATCTGATTATCCCCTGTTAAATGGGAAGCTTAATGAAGCTGAAATTCACCTGTTAGCTTGTTAGAGCATGCAAAGCAGCTATTAACTCCCTCCTCACATCTAAAAAAAGAAAAGGACAAACAAAACCAAGCTCCTCTCTCTTTTATTAGTGAGGCTCTTGTGTGTGTGCCATCAAGTATAAACATTTAAACAAATAAGCCACTTAAATTGTCAACATACAGTTTTGGGGAGGGATAGAAAAAAAATATGCGATTTGTATTTTGCAGATTAACATATGTTTTTGTAACTGCAGAGTACATTCTTTAACTAATCAATCTTGAACTTAGTATTTGTTGATGGTTATTTTTCTAATTATAGCTCACTGGATGCAGAGAAAGCAGATTTTAGCCGGCTTGCTTAAAGGCTGCCTACGGTGTCTATTAAGCCCAATATTGAAACATCCTATTTATTCGAGAGTGGGCTGAAAAAGTTCATATGCTAACAGAGTCTATTAAGCTCAATACCAAAACACATCCTATGAACTTTTCATCCCACACTCATATATCATATAAATTGGATGTCCATAGTCTGAAACGTTCATATGCTGATGATGTCCATTAAGCTCAATTCTGAAACACATCCTATTTATGCGAGGGTGGGCTGAAAAGTTCATAGTCTGAAACGTTCATATGCTGATGGTGTCCATTAAGCCCAATACTGAAACACATCCTATTTATTCGAGAGTGGGCTGAAAAGTTCATAGTCTGAAACATTCATATGCTGATGGTGTCCATTAAGCCCAATACTGAAACACATCCTATTTATTCGAGAGTGGGCTGAAAAGTTCATAGTCTGAAACATTCATATGCTGATGGTGTCCATTAAGCCCAATACTGAAACACATCCTATTTATTCGAGAGTGGGCTGAAAAGTTCATAGTCTGAAACATTCATATGCTGATGATGTCCATTAAGCCCAATACTGAAACACATCCTATTTATTCGAGAGTGGGCTGAAAAGTTCATAGTCTGAAACATTCATATGCTGATGGTGTCCATTAAGCCCAATACTGAAACACATTCTATTTATTCGAGAGTGGGCTGAAAAGTTCATAGTCTGAAACATTCATATGCTGATGGTGTCCATTAAGCCCAATACTGAAACACATCCTATTTATTCGAGAGTGGGCTGAAAAGTTCATAGTCTGAAACATTCATATGCTGATGGTGTCCATTAAGCCCAATACTGAAACACATCCTATTTATTCGAGAGTGGGCTGAAAAGTTCATAGTCTGAAACATTCATATGCTGATGGTGTCCATTAAGCCCAATACTGAAACACATCCTATTTATTCGAGAGTGGGCTGAAAAGTTCATAGTCTGAAACATTCATATGCTGATGGTGTCCATTAAGCCCAATACTGAAACACATCCTATTTATTCGAGAGTGGGCTGAAAAGTTCATAGTCTGAAACATTCATATGCTGATGGTGTCCATTAAGCCCAATACTGAAACACATCCTATTTATTCGAGAGTGGGCTGAAAAGTTCATAGTCTGAAACGTTCATATGCTGATGATGTCCATTAAGCCCAATACTGAAACACATCCTATTTATTCGAGAGTGGGCTGAAAAGTTCATAGTCTGAAACGTTCATATGCTGATGATGTCCATTAAGCCCAATACTGAAACACATCCTATTTATTCGAGAGTGGGCTGAAAAGTTCATAGTCTGAAACATTCATATGCTGATGATGTCCATTAAGCCCAATACTGAAACACATCCTATTTATATGAGGGTGGGCTGAAAAGTTCATAGTCTGAAACGTTCATATGCTGATGATGTCCATTAAGCCCATTACTGAAACACATCCTATTTATGCGAGGGTGGGCTGAAAAGTTCATAGTCTGAAACGTTCATATGCTGATGATGTCCATTAAGCCCAATACTGAAACACATCCTATTTATGCGAGGGTGGGCT